>BFEA01000783.1:139084-165380 GCA_003427395.1 Chara braunii
CTCTCTCTCTCTCTCTCTCTCTCTCTCTCTCTCTCTCTCTCTCTCTATACAAACACACCTATAAAAAAAAAGAGCGCATGACTAATTTGCGCATGGCGCACCGCAAGTATGGCTTGAACCCATTGTTTCAGTGCAGTTGACTCTGTTTGGGACTTTCATGCAAGCATGCGGCTTCAGTTCAAAATTGTCCACCATTTTCTCTGTCTCTGTTCTGTCAGACAGCACACATGTGATGACCCGACCAAACACGGACTGAGACACACAGCTGATTTCTGAGTTTTGCTCATGGACTGAATGCCTTCCTGAGTTTCCCGCTTGCTACTAAGTTCTCTAAGTCTGTGTGTGGGCACTCTTGCTGGTCTGAATGTCTGTCTGAGTGCTTGTTGGCTTGAGTGTGTGTGTGACCCGCAAGGGTACTTGTTCGTTCGTTGGGCCCTCAGGGCCGGTACTTACCTGTGGCCGTGACATTGAGGGTTGCAGCGGGAAAAACACTCAAGTGGTGGAGGAAGAGGTCCGCAACACTTGAAGCAGCGGGGAAACACTAAAGTAGCAGGTATGCCGGTGTGAGGAAACCCGGGGAGGGGCCGCCTACCATTCGCCGAAGCCAAGGGCAACGGCGCCTGTCACTCGCCGCGCCCGCGTCTGAGGTCGTCAGCGACCAGCGGGGTCTCGAGGTTTGCATTGCCTGTCAGACACACGTTTTCAAGGAGAGAGCATACCTCTCTTCATTTCACCATTAAAGCGCAGACAATTCACTTTGAGATCGAGAGTCCCACAACGTCCTGGTTGCATTGAGCCTTCACTTACGGCCAATCATTCTCAGGATGGAAACCCCGTGTTTTTTTTTTTTTTTTTTTTTTTTTTTAAATCTGGGGTTGACTAGCTGTAGTTACTCGGGAAGTGTACGTTTAAACTTTAAACCTTGTTGATTTCGGGTGTGTTCACTGTACCATGAAACTGCGCGTGGGGCAATCACGAGCAATGGCGAAGGGGTTTTTCCCTGGCTTAGATCAGGCACTGTTTCTAGTGCTCGCAAAAATTAAGGGAGCAGTATCGAATATTCTATTAGATCATAGAAAGATAAACCGCCATTAACCCACAGCCCGCCGAAGTCCATGCCCGACCGTTCATCAACGAAACGGCGAGAACGAATCTGTGCACCTGGAGGTCACTCGCAAAGTGGGATAAGGGGTATGCCTTTTGCCGTCACTTGGGCACACACTCGCAGAGCCGGCCACTCACTCTTATCCTTTGACGCCCGTTTCGTCAGATTTGCGGAACTAGTAGACTAAGACATGGCCGCCCTGGCCGTTTTTGTGGCCCGGTGAGAGAAAGTAATATCAACCCTCCACTCTTTCTCTCTCTTTCTGTGACAGTCACTAAGTAGATCAGAGAGACCGCAGCCTCGTTTCACTATTCAGCAGACAAAGGATTCGAGAATGAATCTCCAGCTAGAGCAAAGGAATTATACCGCTGTACTTCAAGCTGCAATCAGACTCGTTTTCAAACACACTTTTCATGCATGTAAACAGCAACGCAGCATACTGGCGACATGCGCCCACTCAAAACTCAGAGATATGGCTTTCAGATACGAGTTCACTCTCAATTGGCTATGGCGACTTCAACGCCCAAACATCTCACTGTTCACATACACTGGATCACCCTGGATATCCCACACGCATCACTCTAACACTCGAACACACACACACACTCACTACTAACTACAGCTATGGCAGCTATGGCTGCCTCTAACCTATCGCTATGCTAACTCCTCCTCTCTTGCCCACTGCGTCCTCCGGGCTCATCTGCAGACCTTCTTGCACAAGTCGCTGTGGCAGCGCTTCCGCATGGCTCACGCAGGAATGAATGAATGGCTGGGCGCTGCCTCTTGATTTATACTTCAGAAATTCGTTGGTCTGCCCTTTGCCATCGACCCTTGGTGCTTACAGTCCCCCTGTGGTACTTGCTGGACCGGACTGGGACTGACTGGACCTTCCGTTGACTGACTGTGGACTCACCGCTATCCTACCGCCGTTGCACTGCTGTTGCACTGCGGTTTAGTCCACCACTTGCCTCACCACTTGACCACTTGCCCACTTGCCTACCTTCTAGAAGGTCTACAACTAAGCTTCCAGAACTCACTAAGACTCCTGCGCTATAGACCTACAGATCGAACCCCTGCTGTCTATGGACCTACGACAGGTCTACCAACTGCCTACGAATACACAGGTCACAGGTTCAATTCTCGGGGTCTACACAGATACTGTACATGGGTAGGGTGAGGTCTAGGGATCGAACCCTGGGTACTGCATCCGCTACTGCTAAAAGGTGAAAACCGTTTCAAAGCCTTATTGTGCGCGGCAGATCACTGTCCAACCACTCAACAGATGGAGTAAGAAATGCACCTTCAGCAAGATCACGATCAGATACACCGCCATATGCTATCACAGTGCGTCATAACCGTGTCCCGTTAGTCACCAACTGAGAGAAAGGAACCGGATCTCCAAAGAGAGCTTGGTCAGATTCGTCACCAAGCATCTTCAGCAAGGTCACGGGTAGGTACACGAATCTTCAGCCAGGGGAGAACGAGACTTCCGCGAGAACGTGGAAAGATACACTGCTGTATATCAATGCCCCACCCGCTCAGCCACCATGTGACAGCGGTGGGAACAAATCTTCACCTTAAACATGGGAAAATGCATATAAAACTCACTCTTCTGTTCGTTGTTGTTGGAGCGTTCTGCAGCCCTCAGTTGCGCATGAACCTGACTCATTCCAGATTACTGTACTCTTTTTCTCTTCGTGTGCGTGATGAGGGAAGGATAATGGGTCTTCTGTAGGGAGGTGGGCAGATAACTGTGATATGTTCTTTTATGTTCTTTTGTCTCCTGCGGCCTGTTGCATAGCTGCACCACTTACTAGGGGGCGGTGAATCGAAGGATGTATACTCACCAAGTACACAGTGAGATACACTGCCACAAGCAGTTCCCCGTGTTGGGCGAATGCCTCTGATCCATGCGCTCGTTTCACCACACTCGGCCTGCAATGCGCTGGGGCGGCACTCTTTCACTCGCTAGTGAGGGATGAGGAATGACTCTTCAGCTGGCACACGCAAAGATATGCCCTCATATCCTGTCTTCGGCGGTATATACGCGTCATTTGGGAAATGAGAACGTATTTCCTACCAGGAAACGGGAAGATTTACCGTCGTTCCTCCATTTTGCAGTATTCTGAGCACAGTTCACCAATGAATCTTCAGCTCCCACATGGAGAGATACAGTACCATATTTCTTGGATCTGCGCGCGACGAGGGCTTCACCGGATCGAAAACAAATCGAGCCTCTTATTGCCTGTTCCGCGGGTGCCAATTACCAGGGGGCTTTCCTGGTTCCAATAGTAGCGTTCGCAGTCGTCTGTGAGTGATCAGATCCCGATGTGACATCAGCTCCCCCTCCCGTGTGTGATTGGATCCGTCTTCGAGCGTGATTGAGCCTTGATTGGCTCTTCCCCACAGAACCCGCACTCTTCCTCCACGGCGGTGGCTTGATAGAGGACTCGTTAATTAGTTCATCCCATCTACTCATGATTTCATGCATGCTCATCCACAGGAGTCCCTGCACGCACCTTCAGTGCACTGACTAATAGCGGTCTCATGAACTGTTCCCCAACGGAAATTGAAAATCTCCCTCCATACTTTTCAAGTTGAACATGTAGGCGACCAGGGTCTCATCCTGCTTCTTGCGCAGGAAGGTGGACCACACACTGGTGCGCTCGTGAGGGCAGCTGTTCCTCCAATCCCATCCGCTGGAGCTTAATTAGCCCCTTTGTGCATATCTTTCCGGGAGGACGTCTCTCTCTCTCTCCCTCTCACATACACACACACACAATCACTTACTCACTCACTCACCCACTCAAGCTCTATTCCTCTCAGGAAGGCCTGCCATCTGCATGGAACACCAGCATACTCACGTTGACCATCTCCGTGCAGTTACAGTGATTCTCCGTGGGCTGTGTATAACTTGTTCACTGTGATTTGCCCACGGTCGTCTCTTCCCTCCTCGCTTCTCCTTCATGCTCGTGTCTCCACCTCTCTTCCTGTTACACTCATGGTCGCACACAGTGAGATGCGTTCATCCTGGTCGCCTGCTCTAGTGTGCCCTGTTCCCCCTTGTCGCCTCAGTCCTCGAATGTGCCCGATTCTTTTCTGCCGGTCCCCCTAAATTGCCTCAGGGGCCACGACATTGGGCCAGGGGAAAACTTCAGTCCCGTGCAGCCAGTTCATATTCGTAGCTGAGGACTGGCACTGCCTGTACCCGCGGTACCAGTCCAGCAGCGGCCAGCAAGGCCACATAGCCGCGGTACCAGTCCAACAACGGCCAGCAAGGCCACACAGCCGTGGTACCAGTCCAACACCGGCCAGCAAGGCCACATAGCCGCGGTACCAGTCCAACAGTGGCTTATTGGGCTTGAAAGGTGAACGAGGTCGCGCCGTCAGAACCATAATGTCTGTCAAACCGTTGACTCACAAAATTAGGGGGGGGTCATCGATAGCCAAATGGAATCACATGGATAGGGGTAGAACTAGGGATGCACATGATCAGCTACAAAAATAAATCATGAAAAATCAAATCCTTTTTATTGTTTTATTTTATTTCTTTATTTAATGTCCTTTCTTAATTTACCCGTGAAAATAATTAGATCCCCGCCTCCAACTTGGTCACATGTAACCGCTTGTGCGGAAGCCCGCACACGCGTCGACAGCAGTGTCAGCGGAAATGAAAATAAGGGCAAAATAGGGTAATTTTTGGGGTGTCAGAATCAGAATAAAATAAAATTGATTGCCCGCACAAAACTAGGGTTAGTGTCAACAAATGATCCGACAGGAAACAAGGGTCAACCATGGCGCCCCGTTTTTCGACCGCCCGTCAAATGAAAGTGTCGACAAAAAGGCACCCCAACAACCAACACGGACCCCAAATTCCATCATTTCGGGTGGCCGATTGGTCTACAGCCGCCCGACACCGGTACCACACCCTGAAGAGGTAGATGTGCCGAGTACTCGAGGCCGAGCAGAAGAAAACAAAAGTTGGCATTTTTAGAAGCCCAGTACATATAGGCTAGGTCTAGGCGGGTACCAGTCCAACTAGTCTGAGTCTAGGGCCTGTACGGGCAATATCAGTGTCTGCAATGGTGTTTCCCTCCGAAAGGGAGGAGGTACCGGTTGCTTGGAAGGCCGAACAGCCTGGAAGTCATCGCCCAAGAGGCAAGCAGGCCGCTATATCTCCAGGTCGGGCGAAGAGCGCAGCCTCATTGTCGATGTGCAAGTTTGGCGACACACTGGTTGGAGCGCTGGATGGAGCAGCGCCATTCAGCAATGCTGCTGGGGAAGGAGCAAGGACATGGAGGAGGAAGAAGGTCAGGGCTAGGGAGGAGCGCCAAAGGTACTTACCTCGCTACGGTGGCAGTCATCTTCATGACCTTGGTGGGCGCTGTCGAGCACATCAGTCCCGCAGGGGGACCCTCCCGGCCGCGTCACGCAGGATTTTGCAGGACTTCGTCGTAGAGTGCGGTTTGCCGCTCCGGCCGAGTGCGCCAGCCGTACCTCTCGCGAGCCCCTACGACAGGATAGGGTCACGCGAGGCACGCATTACCTCCACCCGCGGGAGCTGTCACCACCCCTTGGGTGGGCGTATCCCCGCCGAGCTACCGAACCACGTGCAAAAGCTTTTTGTATGCAATCGCAGAGGTGGCCCGACCGAGGGTGTTTCTCGTTCGCTATAGCATAGGGGGTACGCGTGGTCAACGCCCCTCAATCGGACCCGCACGCGAATCGACGCATTGGGGGCCTAAGGTCCTAAGCACGACTCGTCGTCGGTCGACTAGAACGCTTTTCGCTCACCACGCGTTACACCATACGAAATTTAAAAATACACACAAACGCAAAACAAACTCTCCTAGTCCCTTCAGTATCCGACTCATAACCTTTTAATACAGAAATCGGTTAGGCGTCGTGCGCGAGACCTAAAGATAAAACCTCGCGGATGCTAGGCCTCTCTCATCTCGACTAGCAATGCATGACTACGCAAGTAGTCGCAAGGATGACATACTATGTAGTGCCCATAATCAAGCGGTCCCTCGTGGGTTTGAGTACCGCTTATGACACTCAAGATTCAAGCTCGAAGTATCGTGAAGGTCTACCCCTTCACGATATTGCACGGCTGAAGGAACAGCCGTGCGGCCTCCACGACGGCCTTTAGGCTGAGTGTCCCGGTGGGCAGGGCAAATAGGCTCTGCACAAGGGGTGATCCCTTCCATGCAGAGTTTAGGACCTGGAATGTCCTGGACAAGGACCTCGAATCCAGGCCCAGGACTAACGTCCGACTAAGAAATCTCTTTAAGAAGCATACCACAATAAAGGGGGTTTTCCTTCCTTTTTCAGTGTCGACGTCACTTAAACCCTTAAACGTGGGCGCCTCAAGCCACGCGAACACCCAAACATGGGTATGTGTATACATATACAGTGGGGAATAGGTATGTGACGATCACTTCCCACAATCACGGTGGGACTCCTCACGTCCATTATAGTTATGCTAAGCAAGGGTAGTTCAAACGGTCAAGCAAAAGTTTGTGTGGTATCAGACGATCACTCTCACAACAGTTGTGTGGCTTGTCCATCCGCATTCACACAATACTCAGACTATCACCAAGCTCAATTCAAGGAATCTTATAAGTATACCTGCAATCGCACAGAGTTCAAACAACAACATCACACACACTAAGGGAGTCAACTTTACTGCTTTCTGCATACAAGCCCCAACCAATTTCCACCATCCCTCAATAAAGGTACTCAGTCTTTAAAAATGGCCAATTGGAAAGAAATTTTGGTGAAAACCCCAAGAAACATAAAAACCCACAAGAGCTAAGAGCTTAGGTTGAGGTGCAGAAGCAGGGAAGTTGCGTCGTAAACCGACCTATTATCAAAAGATAATAGAAACATGATCCTTCGTAGGGTTAGGCCGAACGAATCAAACCTTCAATCGAATTCGTGGACCTGCATCACAGTTCAGGCCAAAACGGACCAATACTATGTTTCAAGGAGAACATGCTCCATATCGAGGCCTAACTCCACTACTAACTTTCTTCCTCACCTTCTTCCAATAATTTTCAGAAACTACTGAAAATTTTAGTAGCATCTCCCCTAGACTGGGCGGATTGCCAAATTCTTCCTAGCAGAAAATAATCTAACTCTCCAAACTCTACAAAATTTCGGCAGCGCTTCCCGTAGGAAAAGTGCCTTTTCAGAATTTTCAGGTGTCCAAAAATGACTAAGTCCTTCAAATTTGTAAAACTTTCGGCAACGCTTCTCGTAGGAACAGGAAACTGCCAAGCTTTATACAAAGCTGAAAATGCAAAGACAAAACACAACTGTACTTGGGACCAACTTMTGACACTTACATGATAGTTAGAACCGGACAMAGTCTGCACGATCCCTTCTTGAAGGTGGCACCGTGAGCTAACACCGATCCTAACTCCTCGTAGGGTCAGTCCTATCTTATCCCTAGTTTCCCTCCCAGCATCCATCTCACCTACCTATAGCTCCAGCACTCAGCGAGCATCTAAAGCAGCTATCCTACCAAATGAGAAATTCCCAAGGATAGTCCCCCAAAAAACATACATAGGTGAGCGCAACAACATCCCTTGCCAACCCTAAGGTTTCCTTTCCTGGTCGCATAGTTCGTTCAAAAATCGTTGTTATTCCCGTTTTACCCTTCCTTACATAAGACATAGGATCAACCAACCCAACTTATGGATGTAACTGACCTGCCAATTTATATGACTAGGTCACAACAACTTATGGTGCCCTAGTTTGTTTGCACAAGTATACGTAGGGCATAAACCAAATCACACCAACTTATGGAGTGACCAGTTTCTGCCTAGACAATCGACATAAGGCGTATGACCGTGCCGCACCAACTTATGGTGAGCTGGTCAGCCTAAACTTTCGGCATACACAAACAATTGAGCCATCTCAACTTATGAGGGGTCCAACCTCTGCCTAAACAAACGACGGAAGGCATATGACTAGGACACACTGACTTATGATGCGCCTAGCCAGTCCAAACAGAGACATATGGCATAGAACCAGGCTACCCAACTTATGAGTAGTCCAGCCCAACCTAGAGTCACAAGTTCTTTTTGTCTTGAGATGAGTGGTCAGGTCACCTCAACTTATGAGGATCCCCATCCAAACATCAACTTATGTTTAGAAAGAAAAATAGCCAAGTTTTATATTATCTCTCTGCCCTTTGTGTTATCTGGGGCATACCAGCTACCCAACTTATGGATGAGTCAGCCTGCCCAAAGTTACCACTTAATTTTATACTCCGAATCTTATTTTCTCCTCTGCTTTATCTGCTACCGGCTTATATGGCTAGATCTCCCAACTTATGGCATTTAGTCTGCCAATGATATACATAGTATATAGTTGTATCAGTTTATATACTCAGGTTCCACTTATGTTTGCGGCTCATGACTTGGTCACACCAACTTATCGTATGACTAGCTTGCTAAAACAAGTGAACATAAGGCATAGGACTGATCCACACCAACTTACGGTGTGGTCAATTTTTGCCTTGACAATCGACATAAGGCGTATGATCGGGCCGCACCAACTTATGGTGAGACTTGCCAGCCTGAACTTTCGGCATACAGAAAGAACTGAACCACCTCAACTTATGAGGGGTCCAGCCTTTGTCTTAACAAACGACGAAAGGCATATGACCAGAACACACCAACTTATGGTGCGTCTAGTCAGCCCATACAATGACATATAGCGTAGAACTATACTACTCAACTTAGGAATAATCTAGCCCGCCTAAACAAGTAACAAGTGCGTGTGGCCGAGCAGCCCGCAACTTATGCGTTTGCCCAACCTCCGCAACACAACAACAAATAAGGTCACATTTTCATTCTGTCTGAATTCATACAAAAATCTGAATTTATCATACATACTTGTCGATTTCACCCTTTCAGATCATGTCTTGAATTCAAACAAACAAAAGCAGTTAGCTTTCTCAGTTATAATTACTATGCGGGGGCATCCTAAGGGACAGTTGGGGGTTGCTGACACAGGACGACAGTGGTCGGAGCTGGAGTGAGTCGCGTTGCTCTGTAACCTAGCGGATAGGGGGCGAAAGGCCTGGATGAGTTTGTCAGAGAATAAGTCAGTTTGGTGAGCTTTGTTATGATCTGCTGGACTTCCCTTAGATACTTGAGTGTTCGGAGAATTGCGGGTGGATTCCAAGAGTTGCTTAGCGATCGTAAAAAAGGATTCGTAGTTTTTCTCATCATCTATATTCGTAGTTTTCTCATCATCTATCCCGATTTTCAGCAGTTTGTTTATGATCTTGGAGGATACTCTCAAGCCGAAACCGGGTAATAGCCCCGGTACTTCAATTTGTTCATAAATCGTTTCTACATGTCTTCATATGGGACGTTGGGCCCGATTCCCAGCACGTGCTGCTCCCCACGAATAGTTTGGAGCATGTCTTCTGAAGAAAAAAAAAAAAAAAAAAAAAAAGTATGTTTTAAACCACTAGTACCTTTGGTGTCTGGTTTCGACAAGTCTTGGCCAGTACCCGAACTTTCAGGAGGCCGAGCCCGACGTTGATCAATCTGATCGGCGGTCGTCGTTCGTTTCGGCCTCCTGAAAGGTCGGAGGCCGAGTATTTTCGAACCGACAAAGGTACTGGTGGTTTAAGGGATGGGATCACACGCGTAAAACGAACATTATACCTGAGTGTTCCCTGCCTCCAGAACCCCGCCTGGGCTTCGGTAGAGCTCCCGCAATCAGTGGGTGGACCTCCCACAAGGTCTTGCTGCGGTCCTACGGGTTGCAATCCCGCCCGCCGCCTTCCTCTCGTAACCTCATACTAGACTTAGAGTAAGAAGGGTAGAAGGAGATAAGTCAGACTCTCGAGATCCAAGAATGGGACAACTCAACTCACAAGAGAGGGCCTCGCAACCTTCAATCGTCTGAGGGCCCTGCAATGATGGCCAAAACACGCACCAACCGGCCAAACTAAAGTGACGCTGTTGACTATTGGCTCTTTGACGGTCCCTAAGTTGTAGCGATGGCCCCACTAAAGAGTCTGGTCATACCTCTAAATCTCGATGCTTCAAACTCAGCCGAAGCTGCAACTACTCGACCTCTTAAGACTGCACTCCAATAAAGCACACCCCTGTGCCGTACTCAAAATGAAAGCACAACTCAGTAATACGTAGCCAGGCCGTAGTGCACACAACAGTCTGTGCGCAATAGCCAAGCAAAGTAGCAATACCCACTAATAAGCCCTGCAAGTGCCGCGAATAAAAGTGATTCGTGGTGATGCACGACGATGCACAGTGTCATCCAAACGGAAGACCTTGCGAACACTCAGTCAGAAACTGTAGTTCAGCAGCGTGCCTAGTAGTTGTGCGCAGTACCAACTCCCAGCAGACGGTCCGTGGCAGCAGCGAAAATCCATGCAAAAGTGCGCTATGCAGCAACAAATGAGTATAGGAGAACGTCGACCATACAGCCTGCAACTGCCCCGATTACGAGAGAGAACTTTAGACGGATCTAACTACTGTATCCTTGTCGGTATTCGTTGCAAGCCTCTATCTGAGTTTCCCTCTGATTCCATTCCACTTAGGCATGTCGACAAATCTCATCATGCATTGCCAGTTCGTACTTCCCACTCCTATATCTCCCATTACCTTTCTTCTTTTTCTTCTCCTCTGTCTAGTCCTCCTACTTCTCTATCGAAAAACTGCACCTCCTATCCTCACCGTCGTCCTCTCATACATCCGTCCTTATCTTTTCACTTAGTCTCACTTTCCTCTATTTTCTCTTCTCACTCCTTTCCCTCAGGCCCGAGCGCGCTCCTTGCTCTCAATGCGACCCCGGTCAAGCTTACTATAGTGCAAACTGGAGCGACTTTGAGGCGGACCGGAGCCTTGGACTCGACGCGCGGTAACTTTGAACTCTGGGAAGGCAAAGATCTAGGAGCAGAAAGTTACGACTAGAAAGTTGATGACTGCTCCACTTAATGAGAACGACGATCCCTGTGCCTACTATGGGCACCGTCGCAGTTCCTATTAGTATGCAGAGTGTAAATGAAATCTTCGGTAAAATACGAATCGCTTCACCGAAAACCGTCGACTAATAGCTCAACTTGGCACTCAAGTTTGACTTTCGGTTCATCCACATCGACCACTCCTTAAGGTAGCTCTCTCTCTCTCTCTCTCTCTCTCTCTCTCTCTCTCTCTCTCTCTCTGAGCTCGTGCACACCTATTCTCAGCATTCCCTTGCTCAGTCTGGCCCATCGCCTTGTCTGGTCGCTACTCCCTCCTCCCCCTGGTCAGCTGACGAACGTTCCGTTGGGAAGTAACTGTCGTTGAGCATGAAGAGGAATTTTGTGATGGCGCACGCAAAGACGAACTCAGAAAGTGAGTCATTGTGATCGTAACCACTAGCACGGGCCGTCAAAGACTACGATCCAACGGGGAAGAAGATCACGACTGTCGCTATTACAGGCCCCCTCCATTACTCACCAAATATGCGCAATGAGATGAATCTCTCCCTTAGGTACAGCCAGGTGCATTGCCCTGCAAACACAATCGAAAGTCAAGACTAGTTGCCCGCCTGATTACGGTGCCTATGACGAAGGTGTTGACTTCGAATCATAAAGAACGATCATGGAGAAAAAGATAACGACCTGATTGCAAACAAAAATGAAGACCTCTCCAAGAACAGTTGTACCATGCCTCGTCCTGCTCTCACGTCCCCCTCCTTTCTTCGACAACATCCTGCTGTTGACGTGGATGTCACCTTCTTCGGCGTCCCTGTGGTAGCACTCAGATGGAGAGGATTGGTCGCCAAGCGACGAGCGATATGGCGACTTCTACCCAGATCAGGAAGGCGACTACGACGAAAGTGTGCGTGGTGATTAGGATGGCAACTCCGTCAACAAGTATCACTAGGACCGCCTCGTATCCTCCACCAAATGCATGAATCTTTCGCCAGAACACGGGAAGATACACTGCCAATACGAGTACGAGTGTGAAGAGCGGTGGCCACCAATCAACCGAACCACCTCAGCAGGATGAGCAGGCTTCACTCCTTTACTCACCAAGCGTATATATGAGAATGAATCTTCCCCCGAAGCGTGGGAAGATGCATCACATATTAACTTAATACCAGCCGTTACCCCTCGACGCAACTCCTGATGTCTGTACCGTTGAATCCACCACTTAGACCACTTATCTGGCACTCCCATTTTCTCCACAATGCCCTAAAACCCCCAGATAGCATCTTGGCCTGCCCAAATCGGTCAAGAAACGGGCGAAAAATAACAACTTCCCCCTTGTCTTCCCTCTTCATCGACTTTGTCGACTCCCTCGCGCACCTCCTTTCTCAATGTCTCCTTCTTCTACTAACCTATCTCCTAATCGTATTACTGATTTAAGATCACTGAGATCCAAAACCTCGGGCTCGAGCCCCACATCGCCCGTTTCCATCAAGGAACGAGATAATTATGGTTCCTTTTTCCTCCTACCACGTCTCCCTTCTTGTCGTATTCGCACGCCCCTCCTTGTCTTGTTGTCGGCRTCAGTGCGTTCTACCTCTTGTGGYGCAGCGACTAGCAAGCGGTCCGAACGAGCAGTAGGTAAGCAACCACGGGCGAAGGGGGAAATGCAGACCACTTCTCAATTTATGCGTGTCATCCTTGCGCMGKGGCCATGCTAATCTTCTTTGTATAGTTCAATTTTAACAGACGTCCCGAAGGACTATGGCCAAGTACCGGCCATGAGATATCATCGTGAATTTGACCAGGCCCCRATAATTCAGAAATATTTATTTCTACTCATCAAGTTCCATCATCTGAGTTCGAACACGGGTCTGCATTTCAACAGTTCGTGGGTGTACTCTCGGAGCTAGGCTCTTGGGTCCGACACTGGTATCGGGACCGTGTCCCAAAATGGGACAGAAACGGCAACGGGAGGGGAAGGACCGTCGGAACCAGACCCTCAGTCCTGCCCATCGGTCCCGCAATCGAACTCCCTGGGAAAACTAAAGGGGATAGTCCCGCGGGACCCTCGACCCCTCAGTTTCCTTCATAAGCCGCTCCTCCGTTCCTTCGCTGCCAGCTGCTGGCCTCGATCCCCGGATCTCCGTAGTGTCAGTCCAAAGTCGTAACCTATAGGGCTAGGCCCAAGCATGGATGTAACAGGCGCGGACTTGGTTATAAAGACGTCCGTTTCAGGCCTAGGTCCTGTCGGACTGTACTAAAGGTCGAACTTAGGCACATCGACCATTTCTAAGGCTCCTATGAGCCGGCCCTTGCCGTATGGAGTAAGTTTTACCTGCAACTGTCGTGCATGCGGCACAATCGCGTCGTTACCCAAAAACTCCAGCTTTCTCACTAGGCTACCATTCCAAAAGACCGCACTTTTACCACCCCAGCGTCGAAAAAACTTCGACTTTCATAGTGCCGCCCGCGGCTTCTACCGTTGAGCGATATCATGGTCGGCCTAGGAAGTCAAGAAATTTGCACCTCACTGGTCCTAATGTCGTAGCAAATAAGTCAAGCGGATTCAATAACTAAATCTTAGCCCCGATCATCAACTGCCGGTATCAACGCGAATGCGCACCGCATGCGCTATTGCAGTTTCTTCACACTCCCTTTCTAGTTCACGCTACCACGTGCGGACATAAACATATCCAATGTCCGCCTAAAACCCATGCGTGCCCTTGAAGTGCACGCCGACACTCTCTCTAATCAGATAAAAAAACTGTGCCATTCCCAACCCCTAAGAGTTGGTTATGGTCACATGGAAATGGGTCACTCTCTCGAGTATCGTTAAAAACGCACCTTCTGCAAGGTGCACAAATGTGCCCAAATACCCTTGTAAGGGTATTCAGGCGGACAGTTTTCCGGACCCTATTAAGCGACTTCCCCATCGCGTGGGGCAGTCAAAAGTATAAACTCGACAAAATCACATTTGATGACGAGGAAGTAACCAATCTGATTCGCCGACCTGCGTCCGTTCGAGGTATCTTCTCAAACTGCTCCCGTCACGATGTTCCACTGCCACGGTTCTAACCCGGGTCTCCCATATCCTGACCTCAGAATTAGTGGATACTCTGTTGCGTACTACAGCGTAATATCGGCTCCCAGGTAGCAGGTTGATAGTCCTCTCCCTTCGTCCTAGACGTCGTCAGTTTCTCATTGGGTGTCCTTAGCCCTGATCCCACGAATGAGCTCACGGCTTTGGACGGGGGCCCTAATCGAGACCTCTCTCAAATACAGGGGCACCTCAGTCCCCACATCAATATCCATTATACTGAAAATTCCCATTTTGGAGTCTAGCACAGGTGGGTTAGGTCTCCATCTTGGCCCACCGCAGATCGGTTGATCATGCCGATTCCACGGCTCATCACGTCGTTATTTTAGCAATGGTGCCCTCGTTGGTTGCACAACGATAAGCGGATTTTCCTATCTTGGTATCCCGAAGGATCCCGACTCCAGACTTAATCGATCCCAATGACCTTCCCTCGAGCTAGGCCCCTCTGAGTGGCCGACCCTTCAAGACCTAACCTTTGGTGAGTCGTGGGCCCGCTGCCAGGTTGCGTCGGTCAGCAGCCCACATTGGGAGTTCTGTCCCCATGATGCCAAGTATAGCCCCTTAGCTTGGTCTCTCAAATATGTCCCTTAGACTGACTTCATAGTAGTCAAGCATTCTTATCATCAAGATTTCTCAATTTTTTTCAAGCAATTTAAAGGAACACATACCAACTGCGCACGGGACTACGTGGAGGGATAGTGCCTTCTCTCAATATTCAAATGATATCCATCACCAATCCATAGGGTCATGACCCTTCCTAATTTGATCACAGTAGGTTGGGCACACGTCTTAGGGACATCTCTCGAAATTTCTTCCAAAATTCCATCCTAAATGCCACAAATTTCTAGCAATAATTCTCACAAAATTTTTGGTTTTTCCTCGTCAGACTTTTATATCATAAAAATGTTCACAATCTTAGCACCTCTTTTGGGTGCTCTCTCTCAATATCATTCATGTTTCTTGGGATTAGCCAACCTTCAGGCTTCCCTACACACAATAAAAGACACAACTTTGGTTGTGACATTCACATTTACCATCAGTTAAGTTTTTTCGAAGTTACGATATAACAATCTTTGTTGAAAACAAAGGGTGCATCCTCTTCCATTGCAGTTTAAAGATTCACCGACCGTTTGCCAGATATCCCTAAGTGCAAAGAAAAACCTTGCAATTCAAATCATCTCAAAACACGTATACATCACGAGAGTCATTCACATGAGGACAAGATCACAAGACTAAGAGTGTTTGTGAAAATCCATACAAAACAACACATGAAATCCATTAAGTGCACAGTGCATGGAGCCTTGCGAAAGTTGTCGAAATCTAAAACAAAAACACGTATTATACAGGGCAGAGTTCGCAACTGGGATTTTGAGGAATACCTGTACCTGACCTAACCACACCCTCTTTGAGAACCAACCACCCATACCCACTGTATACCTGGCCTGCCGGACCTTCACCCATCTCCACCCGCGAAGAAGAATAAAAAAATGTACCCAGACCTACCCTACATGAACCTCTTCAGCAAGTAACTGGTCATACCTACCCATGAGCATTTTTTTCAAAACCACCCATGGCCACCTGAACCCAAACCGTTTATTAACCACCCATACCCTACCCCACCCAAGTTTTCTTTACCTGTACCCACCCGTACCTACCCATAATTGTATGCACCCACCCGCAACCACCCGTGCTCATCACCCACCCTCCCCTAACCGCCCACAACCGCCCCTTACTGTCCCTAACCGCACCTAACTTTCTTTTCTTTTTGTCTTCTTTTTTTTATAACCACCCCTAACCGCCCCTAATTGTCCTTAACAGCCCTCAACTGTCCCCAACCCCCTGAACGTCACAGGATTGACGTGGTAATTTTCATTATTATTAATATTATTATTTTTAATTGTTTTTTGAGATGTGGCAGCTGCTGCAGCTACTGCCGCAACAACAACATTTGTTACATCTAGTCGCTCAGATGCTGCTATGGATGCATCTGGTGCTACAACAGCCTATGCAACCTGTATAGCATCTGCAAATGCAACAACCCTCGGTCTGTCGCACACACATATACATGCACACACGCACACACACACACATAAATATTACATACACAGGGTTACACACATATGAAAATAGTCTGAAATTTTAAAAAATAAACAATAAAAAACTGAAGAGATATAAAATTTACCCTTGAGGGAAAAAACGTTTGCTTCATAGGAAAGCGAAAAATTTGGAATATGAGAAAAAGCGTTACGCTTGAGCAAAAATCCAAGCCTGCAAAGCTACAACACTCACATCGGTTATACCACGGTTACCCGATGGGAACCTCTACCCGCCCGTACCCACCCCTTTTGTTTTTTTGGCCACGTGTACCTGCCCATATGCCCATACCCGTCTATTTTTTTTTTCTGGCCGCCCATACCCGTTTTTTTCCCCCTTACCCCTACCCCTACCTGCCCCTACCCACCCTTGATCTCAAAAAAGGGCAATTGTGCCCGCCCTAACAACCTCACCTTTTGTTTGTGCCTGCCCATACCCAACTCCCCCTTCGAAAAGGGTACCCATACCCGCCCATAACCTGGTCGTTACAGTCGGGTACGGCCGGGTACGAGCAACGGTTACCCGTTTGCGCTCTCTAATACAGGGTAAGAAAAATATCGAAAAACCAAATGCTAGATGTTAACGTAGCTGCGACATCACTCTGACACGTGCCTCATGCTGCGACATCACTCTAACACGTGCCTCATACATCACACCCTAACTAAGGAGACTCTGAATATATATACAAATGCCATCAAAACACTCCACATCACTCAAGAAAAGAAAGGTCAATAAAGGCTACCCTCAGTGTTATCTCGATATACATCTAAGACTGAAAGTCCCCTGTGACTTAGTCACTCAATCACTGATGTACATGGGTCTGATCCAATCCTCCATGTGCTCCTTTAAATACAAAATCCATCAGGACTGAGTGCCAAGTCTGTCATCTCTTCTAGCTCTGGACCTTTCCGGATCCTATGTTTAAATCCTAGTCAATCAACATTTCACCTATCTGTTTGTACAACTGCTCTACCACCCTCTCATGATCTCTCAACTTGGTTACCATTTCTATCTCTCCAAATCCCAGTGGATACTTTGGTAACAAAACCCTTTGCCTCATAGAACTTAGGGCAATCATCAGAGAAGTGCTTGCTCTTTTTGTAGTAGAAACACTTTTCAGGTTTCTTCTGTTCTGCTTCTGTCTTGATTTCTTATGAGGGTAGCGCAAATGAGGGGGTGCTTGTCGCTTGGCTAGTGGCCTCCTGTTGAAAAGTCTCTGAAGCTCCAGGGCAAACTCCTCTGCCACCCTCCTGTATAGTCTTGTCTACTTCCATGTCTCTCTGGATCAGAGCCAAAGGCCCAGGACCCCAAAGCATCCCCAAAGCTAGTGAGCAAGGGCATGTTCTCTGGTGTGGCCAATCTCTGAGACTCCTCCATCTTGCTTTCCTTGCTCTTTTCCATCACCACTGTCCCCTGAGGAACCTCTGACTGCTCTCTCTGTAGAATCTGAAAAGGGCTCTCAAGGGCAAGGGGTCTCGACCTGAACAGACTCCTCAAACTATCTGTCAGTTGCAGGCAAAGGTACATGTTGGGTAGCCAAGGAAGTAGGTGCCTCCCACTCAAACTTCCAAGCTTCTGATTCCTTCCTCCTCGGTACCTCATCTGGTTCCAGCATGACTTCGTCAAGCAAAGGGACGTCCTCATCTGCTTGCTGCTCTGCCCCCGCCTCCTCTTTTTGGTGCTGCTGTAGGCACTTGCTGAGCACATTTGACCTCAATATCCCTCAACCTCTTTTCCTATTCAACCTCCTTTGCTTGGAAGGAGGTTTGTTGTGCCTGGAGCTGCCCTCTCAGAACGTCGTTGACCTTATTAAGGGTCTGGTTGACCAGCTTGAGGGCTCCATTCTCAGTCGTGGTGTCCACCATCTCGGTCTTCACAACATCCACCTCCTTTCCTTGCCTTTCCACCTCCTTCTTCAAGTCTTTAATCTCTCTTTCCCAATTCACCCTCTGACCATGGGAAGCTTGCGCTACTTTTGTCACTCGTCTCTCTATCTTCTCATCAGAAGCTTTCGCTGTTGCAAACCCTTCCTTCATAAGACCCTTCGGGCTAAGTAAGTCTGTGGAAAATAACTTAACCCCCATCTCCTGATGCCTCTCAGTGGGTTTGCCTGCAGCCTCCATCAACCTGTCAAAGCTCTCCCAGGCTTCTGTGAGTAGAGGAGGGTCGTCCTTCTGAGCTCTCTTCTTGGCTTCCACCTCCACTGGCTGACTCCCTTGCTGCATCTTATCTCTCATTTCTGCCAGGTTTTTTAGCCTGAGGTGAACCCTGATCTCCTTTTCTCGTGCAACTCTCACCATCTTATCCACTTCTCTTTCCTTGGCAGCTTCCTCCTTCTGTTGAAGTCGCCCTACTGTCTCCTGAGACAGATCAGGCTCTCCTCCTGGCAGGGAACATTCATCATGCAGTCGAGCATGCTCTGGAGGTGGCCCTGGATCATCTGAGTATTTTCCTCTCTGTTCTCGCCCAGTCGTTTGTCCTTCCTTTTTCTCATGCCTGTGAGCTACCTAAATACTTATACATATATATATATATCGTCACAAACAGAACTGCCCGGTAAACCGTAGGCAGAGAGAGAGAAGAGGACAACAAACGAGGGACTGTGACAAACTGTTTCGTCGGAGTTTCACCGACTCATCAGGAGGCTGAACCCTCAACAGTCTGCAAAATCCCCTCACTGATTACACTGCAAATGATAATCTAACTTAACCAAAATCAAAGTAGACTATCACTCACCCACACCAGATGGAAAACTCTACAAACTGTATATATGCTTAAAGTGAAATAGCAACAAAAGGAATATCATACGTCAATTCCAATTATGATCCTTCTCTCTTAAATCCTATTGCACTTCCTAATTCTGTTTGTTATAGAATAATAACTTCGATCTTATTTCGTTATAGTAGTCATTTGTATTCTATCATACCATTCTAATCTGACAATTTACGTTTTTTTTCTCTGTTATACTAAGGTCTTCCCCTTACAGCTAGAGACCACAGGGCTTGCCAGTTCTATGCGCACCTCATCCTGGGCCACAAGCTTCTTCAATCTGGAGCCTAATACCCAATCCTTCCATGTCGTTCCATTCATTTCCTCGATCGGGTATGCCTTATGCTCGCCACATCTCGCGAATCTGTACGGCCCTAACCACCGCTTGTCCAACTTACTTGACCACTGCTTCTCTAGGGATGAGTCGTACAACAACACCGTATCTCCCACCTTAAGAGGCTCCTTCCTTACTCGTCCCACCTAAACTTATCCTTGGTCCGACTGACAACCACTCTACTCGCCGCTTCTTGAACTCTATCTTCTATGGCTCCAATCTGACGTGCCCTTAGATCAAGCAACTCCTCAAAAGACAGGGTCGTTTCGAGGTCTTGTCGCCTCGAGGTCTTGTCGCCTCGAGGTCTTTAGGAAACTTTCTATAGGGAACGCCGCATGTCTGCCATACCACAATGTATGTAGCCGGCGCGTAATTGGTACTCCTTCCGACAGTGATGTTCTTCACGAAGAAGGCAACTCTCAAGAAATTTTGCCACTGATTAGGCCTGCCATCTGTCCATTTCGCGAGGAGAATTGTAATGGTACTGTGTCCTCTTTCCACAAGTGCGTTAGCCTGATGATGTGTCGCAGTCGTATACTCGACAATCACACCATATCCTCTCAGCAGCGTCTTCACTTTCGCACAAGTGAATTCGGATCCCCTGTCCATTACGGATCTTGAGACGAAAGAATAGCGAAGGTAGTATTCTTCAATGCACCGAGCCAATACCTCTCTTGTCTTCGTGCGAATAACCTTGTCATCCACAAATCCTGAGAGATTGTCTCGTGCATCAAAGATATAATTAGGCCCTTCTATGCCAATAGATCCAAATGAACAACCGCTCCAACCTCACATATATATCTAGGGTTAAGTGGTTCCCTAGGTCTAAGGGAAGACCGCTCCTGACATGGTACACAAGATTTACAATAAACGTTAATCATGTGTCCCATGCCATCCCAATAATATAAGTCGTGAATCTTAAGGTATGTTGCATCTGCACTCCTATGGCCACCTGCCGTTCCATCATGAAGGGGGGCCATTAACATCAATCTATCGATTTATGCCACAGACCACTCTTCCGGGATTCCTTCCTTTACTTCTCATGAATAGATCACTAGGAAATTTGGCCGCATCTTAAGGACTCTTTCGCTAGCATCTCTTTCCCTCATTTCACATGAAAGGACCATCCCCAGTTCCAGATATACTCCGTCATACTCTTCGGCGCGAAAGACCTCTTTTATCTCTCCTTCTTCAAAGTCGGCATTCTCTCCTTCGTGGACCACATTCTCTTTCCTATTTTGCCTTTCCTCCTCAATCCTAGCAACTTCATCCTGAAGCAGCGAGTTTGTCAGAAGGTACATTCCCCGTACTAATCTCTCATGCATTTCCACTTGTCGGGGCCCATTCTCCATTATGACCGAGTCCTCATGTAACTGGTACTTGTCTGCCAGGGCCCATCATCCGTTTTGCTCCTGGCATCCCCCATGAATCTTCCTCAATATACGGCTTTAGGACTATGTCCGGCCGTCGTACATGACCCGGAGGTGCAAGCCATATAGGTCGTCCTAGAGTAACAAGCTCACCTACGACCAGCGACCAGGAGGTAACGCGGAGCTTTACATCCTCCTCCTTGTCCAGAAATCCATCGACTGGCGGAGTATCTTTGACTACCCCTTTATTACTCTTATCCCAGTCGATGCGACTCAACCGATCTGCCCTATTTTTGTTCCCAGGATTATGCTCCAACTCAAAATCAAACATCCAGATGTATGTTAGCCATCTTACAATAGTTAGATCCAAAGGAGCGAAATTCTTAAGCGAACCAGCCAGAGTAGTCGGGTCAACTCTTAGTACGAACATCCTGCCAAAGAGGTAATTTCTGAAAATTTGTAGGCAATGAAGAACTGTCAAAGTCTCGCGCTTAAACTTGGAGTAGTTCCTCTATGTTGTGTTAAGCATTCGACTTTCAAATTTCAAAGGTCGTTCTTCTCCCTTACAATCTTTCTGAATCAATACACCTCCCAAGGGAGTTGGTCCCGCATCAGTTTCCACAATAAAAGGCCTTGCTAGTGTGGCGGCATGATCTGGTACCCCCAACACTAACCCTCATTCCTCGAACTCTTTCTTTAGGCCTTTAATTACCAACTCTTGCTTATCTTCCCACTCCCAGTCTTGACCTTGGAGGACAAGCTTTCGCAATTGCTTTGTCTTTGCCGCAAACCCTTAAATGAACACTCTCCAAAAACCACACGTTCCCAGGAAGCTCCTAACTTCGGTGATGGTCTCGAATGGTGTTGGTCACTCGAGAATCTTGTTGGTCTTCTTAGTGTCTGGCTGACGACCCCTCTCGTCACACACAAACCTTAAGATTGTCACTTCGCGCATACAATGTCTGGATTTTGATCCACTCGCAGTGAGGTTATGGTCTTTTAGTAGGTCTATGACCTTGCATAGATACTGCACATGATCCCAGACAAATCGTCTAATCCCTGGCATCACCTCCTGCTCATTCTTCTCCTTTGACCCTTTTACAGCCAGATCATCAATGTATGGTTGTGTAATATGAGGACTTATTGGCTGCATAGCCCTTACTATATGCTTTTGAATCATTGCGACTGCATTCGTCCACCCTTATGGTGCGACATTCATATGAATCAGTCCCCGAGGCGTATGCATCGTCGTCATAGGTATGTCCGATGGGTAGACAGGAAACTGGTCATAACTAGAATATAGATTTATAAGTGATATTATAGACCGTCCGGCGCAGGCTTTCGAAAGTGCATCAGCATTTGGCAAGCCTCCTACGTCTCTTACAGTCACAGCATTTAGTCGTTGCAGATCCTGTACCCATCGCAAAGTCCCATTTGGCTTGACAAAGCAAAACCAAGTGGATGTATATGGTCCACTCGAGTAGTCTGACACGTGTGCGAATCTTCCCATCAAGGTATTTCATCAGCCGGATTGGGATATCGCGCACCTCGCAGGTTCCAAGGCTCGTGTGGCACAGTATGTATCCGAATCATCGGAATCTTATCAACATCAAGACGGCCACGTCCATCATCATTGAAGGTATATGCAATATGTCTTCCTCTGATGGTCTCTATCATCAACTGCCTTTCTTGCGCTGTAAGAAAACCTGACTCTCCTATTATCAACGCCCCTTCTGTTTCGTGATTGATACGACATGGTCCACTCTCTGCATTTTCACGCATCTGCCATATCAATTCTCGTTCCTCAGTTACGAGCACAAAAACTGGGCGACACTTTTGATCTATCCTTTGGTACCGCCTTTGTGAACCTTGCTTAAGCCTACCCCTAAAAAAGGCCGAGTTGCACTTTGGGGTTGGGCTCCTACCTGTCCTCCTACCCTTCCAGGCACTCGATATACCAATTCCGCTCTCCCTCTCCCATCTGCTCCATTACCTTCTCTTTCAGGGCCTCTACAACCTTTGGGTCCGCCATCCCGTAGGTCGACACTATGTCCATTGCATCGCCTATACTTGCTAAGCTAAGGGTCAACGCTTCCGGTTGTCTCTCCCCTTCAAACTCATCCCTTCCCAACCTCCTCTCTTCTACCGACTCTTCGATCGTGAAAGAGCCAGGATTGGGCCGGTTCCTTATACTTCGCGCCCTCGTATTTCTGCATGTGATAACCTCATTGTTGCCACACACTGGGTCACATAAGACGAGGAACATTGTCTCATCATGCTTGTTAAGTATGAGGGTGTCCGTTCTGCTTAAGAAGGATCGGCCCAATAGGATGGGATGATCGAGATCAGGCATTATAAAGAAACAACTTCTTACCTTTATTTTCCCAATCTCCAAAATAACTCCCGATGCGGTCCCCACAAACACTGATCGACTATTCGCTCTCATGAGAACCCCGTTGTCGAAGCGATCAATCTCCATTCCTAATCGCACGACATGCTCCTCCTTTATGAGGTTCATTTCCGCGCCAGTATCCACCATTGTCGTGCATGTTTTCCCCTTCACTATCACATCCAAGCATCCACATGCGACGGACTTCCAATCCATCTTTGTGCCGGTCTCTGACCATTCTGCTTCTTTGGGGATTATTGCCCCCAGTCGCACGCTAGCCACCATTTTCTTGGACAATCGAGCTTTGAGCTCGTCTCGAAGCCTTGGGGCTGAGGCCAAGACATCCTTCAGGTTCATAAGATGGTTATGACCCTCAAGGATTTTATCCATCATTTCTTCCACATCGTAACCTTCCTCCACTCGGACAGTGTACTTCTTTTTCTTCCCTTCTAGAACTGTGTCCGTGTCAGTCTCAACACCCCTCTTTTTGGCCCTCTGCTCAGCTCTCTTATCTTCTTTTCTCCTTAACCTCGCATCCTCTTCATCCTCATCCTCCGGGATATCCACAGTCCCTTTCTCCCCACTAGGCTCAGGAACATCTTTCGCTAGCTCATCGGAGCTTATTGACCCCTTAGCCCTTGTCCTGACTGCCTGTGGCGCCCTTCCCGACCTTGACGGTGGCCTAAAAGTCATCCCGGATCGAGGAGTCGGTCCTGAAATCGTCACGCCTGGTAAGTTCCCAGACCCTCCTTGCTCTCCATCTTAGCCACTAGGTCCTCCATCCTCTCCATCGTCCCTCGAGCCTCAATCCAAACACCCTCTTCGATTTCATCGTCTGATTCCACCACGATTGGCTCCTCTCTCACAGTGTCGGCTTTCCTCTCCTGCTCTACCTCCTCATTCTCTCCTATTTCTTCCACTCTCACATCATGACGGACCTCCTCCTCTTGCCAAATCCGGAACATAGTTGGAGGAGCGGGTGGCATGTCGGCCTCGGCTCGTCGCAAGGCCTCCTTTCTTGTTCCCCCTGGAGTCTTAGGGTCAATGTAGTACCCAAACTTATCGTTCATATCCTATCATAATTGGGACTAATCAACCCTTCATCTTCGTCATTTCTGCGAACATGGCAGAACTTAATCGTATGGCCTTTCTGCCCACAGTGTCAGCAAATCGCATTCTGCCAATCTATCCGTCCTCAGCCAAAACCTCGTCCACCTTCTTGACTACCTTGACGCCTGACGCGTTCCAATCCCCGTTTCCTCCTCCGTTGGAGTTGCTATTTCCATTTCCTCTTCCGCCACCTCCACGGCCACCATTTCTTCGTCCTCGACCCCATCCTTGACCTTGTCCGTGCCCACCGCCTTGGTTCCCTTGCGATCCTTGCGGTGTTGTCTGTTGTGGCTGACTCGGCTGTGGGTTTGGTTGACTCATCTGTTGAGACTGGGGCCCTGGACACCCTCAAGAAGCCATACTCAACGGAGCCCCCGTACAGGGTCCATGTTGTCCACTTACTGACCATGGCGCATATGGGTTATACCCCGGCCAGGGACCTAGAGGTCCATAGCCTAGCCACGACCCATGGGGCGCTTGCTCAACCTGACCATGCGACTCAGGGGGTGGCATTACTGTTGCTTGCTAACCTTGGCCTTTTCCTGAGCCTTGTCCTCATTGGGCCAGATTTCTGGCCTTCCCCTGTGCCTTTGTTAGCTTATAAGGCTCAGGCTCTTCTTCTTCTTCTTCTTCTTGTACCACGACTTTCTTCATTCTTCCCTAAACCTGCGTTAATTTTATCACCTTTTCTGCAGCATTCGCTTCTTTCGTGGCTTCAAGCTGAGCCGCTACCTCCTGTACAACCTTCTTAAGGTCCCGGCCGTCACTCGTCGTGGCGTCCATGGCCTTTCTCTCTTTCTAGCTTGCGGCATTTGGAAGAGGTCCACTTCGTCCAATTCCCCGTCCGTTACACTTTCCTTTATTGTGGCCCATGCCAGCTTCTTTCTGGGGCTCCTCTCTTCGTAAGCGCAGAGGCCTCAGAATTTGTGAAGTGCCCTAGGAAGGTCGCACACTGCTCTTCTTCTGCGATGCCAGGGACCTTCCTCACTATCTTCTCGAAAGTTGTCGCAAGTGCACCCACAGTGGTGAACTCGTTCTGATGTAACATTTCCAGGTCTGCTTTCGTTAGCAGACCATCTCCCAACTTGAAACGCCTTTGCATTTCCTCCTTAAAACTTGCCCAAACCCCTGCTGCTCCAGCAGCCACCTTCATTATCTCTGGTCGGATCTCCCACCAGACATATCTGGGCAGCAATTGGAATTTGTCTGCCTTAGACGCCTCGCTGGTGACTTACTCAAATAGTTCCAGCCACTCAGACACCTTCTCTCCTTTGAATAAGAAGATGTCCACCTTTGGTACCTGCAGTCTCGCCAACTCACTCTTTTCTATTGCCTTGACAATATCCTCCGACCTAGCAGCCGGACCTCGCTCAATACCATCAATGTTCGCCATCTCTATATTCCATTTTAAAACCTGTTAGGAATAAGAAAGATAGCCCATTAGCACCCCATTAACTCTCTATGCGCTTCACCTAAGTCACAACCAATCATACCTACTAATTACAATTACATACCCTTCTACCAACGTATTACTACTAACCTATGTATCCCCCGCGGTCATGACCGCGGGGTCCATCTCGGCCAGTGGTCGGGATCCCAACCGCTGAGGTTGGACCCGCGGTTGGGTGCGGCTAAGAATTTCACACATTTGAAAAAATAATAATAATAGACCAAAAAAAAAAAAAAAAAAGGGGTTGTAGGGTTTGAAGAGACCTACAACGTGGTAATTTTGTTTTTGGATTATAAAGTGTTTTCTTATTTTAAAAAAATAAAAAACCAAAAAACATGTATTTTAATCAAAAGAAAGTTAATAAAAAACAGGGAAAATTTTATTTTTTCGTTTGTGTGTGTGTGTATGCATGTGGGGGGAGGAAGGGCGACCCCTTCCCCACGAATCAATCAATCAATCAATCAATCAATAAAAAAAAAAGAAAAAAAGTAAAAAAAAAAACAGCAGGTTCGCCCCCGCGCGAGCGTGTGTGTGTGTGTTTGTGTATGTGTGTGTGTGTGTGTGTGCGCGTTTGTGTGTTTGTGTGTGTGTGTGTGTGTGTGTGTGTGTGT
>BFEA01000783.1:171855-195982 GCA_003427395.1 Chara braunii
TGGGCCTCTAAAAATGCCAACTTTTTGTCTTCTTCTGCTCGGCCTCTAGTACCCGACACTTCTACCACCACTTCAGTGGTACCAGCGTACCTGCTACTTGAGTGTTTTTCCCCTCTACTCTAAGTGTCGCGGGCGAAGCCCCGCTACTCGAGTGTTTTCCCCCGCTGCAACCCTCAAAGTCATGGCCACAGGTAAGTACCGGCCCTGCGGGGCCTTGCAACCAACAAGTACCCGCGCGGGTCACACACACACTCAACCGACAACCACTCACACAGGCATGCAAACCAGCAGGCACGCACACACACACAGACTTGGAAACCACAGCAGAATGTGGGAATCACAGCAAGGCATTCATTGCAGTGGCAAATCCCAGAAATCAGCAGTGTTTTCAGTATGTGTTTTTGGCGGGTCATTACACTACCCCCCTCTTAAGAGCGAGGTCCCTTCGAGCGAGTAACTTATTCAGAGTCGGCACAAAATGCATCATATGCGTAGATCAAAAAAAGAGACTTAGTAATACTGTAAGGAGTGAGTCTTGCAGAAAACTTAGCAGTCTGTCCATCAGTGATCTGTCGTTCATAAGCGTTTACAACACGTGGAGAAAAACTCGTTCAACGGGTGATAGAGGAAGCGAATCTTATACTGTTTGTTCCTCCCTCTGCCTTCATGGGAAACGATTCTGTCTATCTCATGAGCGTCGTCGATAGGACAAGGTATCATAGGATCTCAAAAGGGAAAAGTTTCATCATTGATGTGTGGAAATAGTTTGGATGCATGAAAGACCGGATATGTGCGCAGATGAGGAGGCACATCAATCACATACGAAGGACCAAATTCATCCCCAATCACCTTCAGAACCTACCAAGGGCCATAGTACAATGGAAGAAGCTTCCGTTATACGCCCTCTTCATCAGAAAACTCTGACATTTTGACCCAGACATAATCCCCTACTTTAAAGTTCGGTTCTTTGCGCGACTTGTTAGCATGTTTGATCATGGCATGCTGACGCTTGTTCATTGCTGCGATAGCAGCTTTGAGCAGGCGTGCGTACTTGGCATTGTAGCCAGGCATGTCGGGCGTCAGACCAGGGGACCGTTCGGGGAACAAATAGGAGAGAGGATTGCGCAACTGCCAACCATAGTGTAGCTGATTTGGTGTCACGACAGTTGCGGAGTGAATGGAGTTGTTGTACAACCCCTTCACTTTGTACAACTCCTTGTCCCATGTGTTATGATCTGGAACAATTAGATCGCGCAATAGTTGAATGACAGTCTGGTTGATTTCCTCGGCCAGTCCATTGGCTTCGGGGTGTCTACCAGAAGTCTTGTTGAGTTTAATGTGATAGATCTGTGAAGTGAAGTCCTTCCAATCTGCGCTAATGAACCTGGTGTCCCGATCACTCGCAAGAGTTTTCGGGGGTCCATACTGCAGAATGTACTGCTGGTGAAATTCTCCAGTCACTAGCTCAGTTGGTGCATGAGGAGGTAGAGGAATCAAATTCAGAAACTTGGAAAAACGATCCACAATGACCATGACTTGCGAATGTCCTCCCTCGCTCACCTTCCCCATGTCCGTGAAATCGATAGAGACCGACTCACCGGGCCCATCAGGAATTGGGAGGGGTTTCAGCAGGCCATACGGCTTATGCCAATGGACCTTGGTTCTTTGACAGACTTGACATTCAACAATAAATTTCTGAGCAGATCCCTTCATTCCCGACCAATCAAACTGCTGCAAAAGACTTCCATAAGTCTTCTCAAAGCCGAAGTGTCCATTCCGACCATGTGCCAAATCCAAGAAATGAGTTCGGAGAGGCGCATGGTTGGGTACACACAAACGATCAAACTTCCCATACCGGCGGAATACAAGACCCTCGCACTCATGAAAATCAGGCTGACTGTTAGGGTCAGCCTTGAGCTGCTCAAGGATGGGACTAAGGTCTGGATCCTTGGCGGTGTGTTGGACCAGATCCTCCTTCAGTTTCCTTCGGAGGTCATACGAACTCACAAGGCAAGTCAAAAACTCAGGGTGACGCGACAAAGTATCAGCAACACGATTATAACAACCTTTCTTATGTTTCGGTTCAAAATTGAACACATCAATGTCATGCAACCAGCGGGTCAACGTCGGCGAGAGATCAGTTTGTGTCTTAATCCACTGCAAGGTCTGATGATCTGAGTATACCTTGAAGTGACGACCTAAGAGGTAGTGCTTCCAATGTGTGAGCGCCTCGGCGTAGAGCTCACGCATGCATGTGGAGGTAGCTACCTTGTGGCTGGGCATGCGTTTGTTGTAATATTCGAGCGGACGCAGGCCATCACCATCATCTTGTTGCAGCACTGCACCAATCCCAAACTGACTCGCGTCCGTAATAACCACGAACGCGAGGTTGGGATCCGCAATGCGGAGCACAGGATGACTCACCAATGCCTCTTTCAAGGCTTGGAACGCAGTCTCACATTTCTCACACCACGCATAGGCAACATTCTTACTTGTTAGTCTCGAGAGTGGGTGAGCAATGACAGAAAATTTGGGCACAAACTTCCCATAATACGAGGTCAAACCTAGAAAAGAACGCAGTTCGCGTAAGTTTGCCGGTTGAGGTCACTTTCGTATGACCTCAACCTTGGTTGCCTCCGGCTCAAGGCCGTTTGCAGACAACCGGTGCCCAAGATAGATGACGATGTCCCTCCCAAACTCAGATTTCTCTAAGTTGAGGTGCAGTTGTGCCTCCTTGAGGACCTACAAAACCTCCTCAAGGTGCTTGACGTGCTCTTCCATGGACTTGCTGAAAATCAGGATGTCATCGAGGTAAACAACGACAAACCTGTTAAGCTGATGGCGGAGAACCTTGTCCATGAGGCACTGAAATGTGGCTGGTGCATTCGCCAGACCGAAGGGCATAACGATGAATTCGTACAGCCCATCGAGTGTTTTGAGTGCAGTTTTGTGTTGGTCACTCGGATCAACTTCAATCTGGTGGTAGCCAGACTTGAGGTCGATCTTGGAGAAGACCTTGCACCCACCTGCCGCGTCTAGCAAATCATCTATGCGAGGCAAAGGATAAGCATTCTTTATGGTGATCCGATTCAGGCCACGATAGTCAATACACATTCGGAGTTGCCTCCTTTCTTCGGTACAAACAAGACAGGTGCACCGAACTCAGACTCACTAGGCCTAATCCATCCACGATCGATCATGTCATCAATCTGTCTCCTCAACTCCTCCAACTCGCCTTGTCCCATACGGTAGACGCAGCCCTTTGGAGGAACACTCCCTTCTATTATCTCGATCTTGTGTTTGACCGGACGCTCGGGAACTCTACGAGGTTCGGCCAGAACTTCAGGGAATCGATCTAATAGACGACGAATGTTTGTTGGGACTTCCGGTGGAGGATCATCCTCATCAGGAGAAAGAAAATCAGATCGAGAATTTACAGCAATTACAACTGGATTTGAAGTACTTGATCAGAAGTAGAGTGATTATTCACAGTAGAAGTAGATGGAATAGAAGTAGAGGTGGTAGAAAAAGATTTACTGTCCGAGGTAGAAAATGCAGCAAGAGTAGAAGGCACATGGAGAGGCTTCACAAGAGCTACATGTACATGCTCAGCTTCCTTGCGCCTGCGCACTGATTTGCAGAATTTGTTCGCACTCAAAAGAGTCACAGGGGACTCGTGTGTCTCATCCAATAGAACGGTACGCTCGTTTCCCTTGGCATCACGCACCACGGACCGATTATCCGCCCAGGTGGTCCTTAGGCAATGAGCCTTTAACCAACCCAAACCAATGACCGCGTCGAACAGACACAGTGCGATCCTTGTCAAAAGTGACGCGCACACCTTTGACAGCATGTGTTGAGGTGACAACATCTTGGTTGCCCACCTGGGTCTGACAAGGGTTCTGCAACTCCACTTGCTTCATTCCCAGGCCCGCCTTACGAATCCCGTTAGGAGAAAAGGAGTTAGTCGTTGAACCACTATCAATCAGTACACGGATGTATCGGCGGTTAATGATTAACTTAAAGAAGGTTAACTCCACACTCCCTTGAACACGACGTTGCTGCTTGAGCTGCAGCCAATGTTCCAGGTGTGAGTGGAAGTCAACTTCCTTAGTCTCTTCCCAAGGCTCGGTGTAAAGTACTTGAACTGCACCAGCCTTGGATTCAGCATCAGTTCGGGCTTCAAGAGCAAGTTGTTGATCAGATTCGGGCTCCTTGGAAGGGACTGCAACTAACTGTTCAGCTTCCCTTGCTGTAGAGAGTGTTGATGACTCCTCTACGCCCTTTGCCAGTTTCCCTGCAGACGATAACAATCCTGCACAACATGCCCAGGCTTTTGACAATGCAAGCACACGCGCAGTTTGAATCTTCTTTCCCATTCCTTTTGACTGATGCGGGGGGTTTCCCAAGGCTTGGTGGAAGCGTCCTCCGGTTTCTCAGGGATCTTCGCATTCTTGGGGAGGTGTGCTATAGTTCCCCTACCCGAACCACGGTTAGGCCCCGTGCTTGAAGCAGTCTTTTTGAATGCATTAAAGTTTTCTTCTTCATTCACGTCAGACTCAATGGCTGATGTAGAACAACCCATATCGGAGTCCGGCTCTAGATCGTCATCTAGAGACAGATCATCCGCGTAGGACTGATCTTCAGCCTCCCGATGTTCATGCAGGGCAAGCTGGTTGCTGCTTCCATACCGCTTGCGTTGTGATTTTTGACCTGCAGCGGGTGCCTTTGTACGCCTGGCGAGGTCCTTGGCCTCTAGGTGGACTGGATCCGTCATGAGCTCTCGCCAAGTGGTATGGTCTTTTAGTCGTAGCAGGGAGAGGTATTCTTTAGGGGCCACTCCCATGACTACATTCATGCAAGACACGTCGGTCATTCCCAGGTTTGGAGTGGTGAACAGACCAGTCAAGTGCTGTTCCAAAGCCTGCATCGAGGTCCTCCACGTTTGGCCCTTGAAGGCCTCAAGCTTCAGCCTTGCCTTGAGTGCAGCGTGCTTATCTTGGTACCGCGTGATGAGGAGGTCCTCAAGAGTGCGTACAGGAGTTATTTTCAGCCACTCAGTCAAGTCAATCCTCTCATAAGCTGCTGTAACAGCTTGGAGTTCTATGAAACTCCGTACGACGGGCTCAGTATTTGTGCCCATGATCATGCTTCGATCTTCCTGTGGTGTTCGCAGTACCTCGAAGTATGAGCGCATGGAGCTAATCCAAGAGGTGATGTCCCCTTTTCCGTCGTACTTGGACGGCAGAGTGGCCGCCCGCTTGTCCACTACGGGACCGCTGTACTGTATGCCAGTAAGAACTGTGGCGTTTTGGGCTGATGTTCCTGCATTTGGGACTATGACCATTGCAGAACTGTCGGCACTGCCGCTTGAGGAGCTGGCACCGGTTCCTGCGCTCGTCACAGTTCCACTTGCTCTCGTCATGAGGACTGTGTTAGGTTGAGAGACTGGGACTGCAGCAGGTCGAGGATTAGGAGGATGGGGGGCAGACAGTTGGGACTGTTTGAGGCTGACTATCTCAGCCTGCAGCTCTTGATTTCGTTGCTCCAGGGCTGTCACACGGGACTCAAGGTCTTCCAGGGTCCGCAGTGGAACCAAGGCTGCTACGACAGCAACTATCTTCTCTCGGAACTGGTCATCATTCGATTCTGGAACCGCAAGGAGGGCCACCTGATCAGCAATGCTTGTGGCTCTGGCTGCTGCCTCTGCCTCCGTTTCCCTCTGTACGGCATCGTCATAAAGTTTTTGAAAGAACGGTTTCTCGTTCTCGTCCGCTGCGTCCAGCATGGCCTGCCATTGGGCAGATGAGATGTTTGTCATGCTGGAGGAAGGGGTGTTAGTAGATCTCTCAAGAGGGGTCCGCTCTCTCCTCACGTTTGGACGAACACTCCTCTTGCCCTTCCTCACGTTCCCAAAAAGAACACCTTCGCTCTCCCTTCTCTCTTTCCGCTTCCTGCGCACGCGTCTCAATACTGGACATAGATAGTTCTGATAAAAGAAACAAACAGTAAATCACAAAGAGTAGAAGGTAGAACTCCTAGCCGGAGCGACAATTCATTTGGACTTAGAGAATGGCACGCAGCAGAATAAATAAAAAAATAAAACGGAAGAGAGGACCGACTTATCGAACGGGCCCGACCAGATTAGCAGGAGATCCCCTCTTGTCTAACCTGACAGGGTACATGTACCACAATAAATCAGCCGAAGAAAACGAACTGCAGCAATGGAGATTTTGAGGGGTGCAGACGGTCGTCGAGCCAGACGCGGGGCAGTATGTGATAACATGCAGTAAGACCAGTCAAGATCCCCTTGAAAGGAATGCCCTTGCTAGCCTTCAGCACAGCAAAGAGATGCATTGACCGCTACAGATTTGGGCCCGAAAGGTCCTGTCCCGTTGAGCCTGGTCCCACGGAGTCCCGAAGGTCCCAAGTAGGTCGTGGACCAGGACCAACGAGATAGGTGTACCAAGTCTGTCCCAAACTGCCTCTACCGTACTGAAAAGGAAAAGACAACTTCCAGCAAGAACTCACCCCTACAGCCGTTCAGAAATGAAAAGACATTGCACCGTAGAAAGATATGTCATTTAGAACAGATACAACATCCATCCATCCATCAGGTGAGAAAGCAATCCACATGCTCACACACACAGCCAGAACCGCAGAGAAGAGGAAGAGAGCCCAACACACCCCAACAGGCCATGAAGCACCAAGCAACCTCCCACGGGCATAACCAGGTCACACGACACTTACCTGTAAGGCCCAGCCTCCAAAGTTGGATAACGACTCGCCCCCCTCTCTCATAAGTCCTCCTGACCCCTAGCTACCACTACACGAAGTGTCCTAGCATGACTAAGAGGGCCTTCCTACACCCCTGTTGCAACGCCGGATCCCCCGCCGATGTCTGAAGACCAAAGTAGCAACTTGCAGCTCTTCGATGCAGATATGGCAGCCTCCGATGAAGTCTCCCTCTTGAGGGGAAGCCCAAAAGTCACTCAATGTGCACATTCCAGGTGCGAGTACCTCTTACTCTCTACTCCCTCTCGCTTACTCCAATCAGCCTCCTTTGTGTCTCGCCACCCATCCAATCACTCAAGCAACCTGGTTAGGTCTGATGTCGACCCTACATGACCTAACCAGGTGGGGGCAGCATCCACATACCTCACTGCCCCACTTAACCCTAACTTCCTAACCCTAATCCGAGATTAGGTTAGCCCTAACCTAACTCAGAATTAGGTTTAGGGTGACTAACACCTCTCGCCAGCAAGTAATTCCGCTCCGACACCAATTGTTACGATCCTGGTCATTTCCAAAGTGCAAATGCCACCCAATTGCGAAAGAAATGAAAGCACTTGCAAAGAGAAAGAGACCAGAGGAGAGAGAAAGAAGAAGAAGAAGAAGAAGAAGAAGAAGAAGAAGAAGATGTACACCAGCAAGACCAATGACAATCCCCCTTCTCTCTCTCCACCTTCCTCCTCCTCCTTCACTTCGCCTGTCTTATTCTTCTCGCAATAATAATAATAACAATGAATGGATGAACTAGAATCAATATCCGAAGTTCCCTCTTACTGCTGACTCAACAACAACAACAACAACAACAACAAGTCCACCATAGCTATGGCTTCCCTCCTTCGGCCTCCTCTCTCATGCAAAGGCTATGGCGGACTACTGAGGGCCCTGCCCTCCTGTCCAAAGGACAACCCAAAGCAGCTATGGCGCTGCAGTCCTGTCCAAAGGACAACCCAAAGCAGCTATGATGCTGCTGACTGGTCCTCCATGCCTGACTCTGCCTCGAGCTTCCTTGGTGCGGCACTACCCCAACTGGGGCCTTCCAGATGAAGTGCTCCACAAGGTGATGAAAACGGTGTCCACCATAGCCAGGTAGGTGCCTCGCCACTTTCCTCCTTAGCCCCCTTCTTCCTCCTCCTCAAGCTGGGCTGCTCGCCATAGCCAGGCTGAGCGCCAGCTGCCCTTCACCTCCAAGCAATGCTGTATCAGCCAACGCTGTGCTCCAGCAGCATGTCGCCAATCCTTGCATACCGCAAATGAGGAGGAGCTACTTGCTCCTCCGAAAGATATAGCGGCCTGCTGGCCTCCTGGGCGGTGACTTCCTAGGCCGAGCGGCCTCCCAGCAACCGGTACCTCCTCCCTTTCGGAGGGAAACATCATTGCAGGCTCTGCTAACCTCCGGACAGGCCCTGGACCTCGGCTACTGGACTGGTACCGGCCTACCTCTATTGGGTCTCTAAAAATGCCAACTTTTTGTCTTCTTCTGCTTGGCCTCCAGTACTCGACACTTCTACCACTACTTCAGTGGTACCGGCCTACCTGCTACTTGAGTGTTTTTCCCCTCTGTTCTAAGTGTCGCGGGCCTACCCCCGCTACTCGACTGTTTTCCCCCGCTGCAACCCTCAAAGTCACGACCACAGGTAAGTACCGGCCCTGAGGGGCCTTGCAACCAACAAGTACCCTTGCGGGTCACACACACACTCAACGACAAACACTCAGACAGGCATGCAAACCAGCAGGCACGCACACACACACAGACTTGGAAACCACAGCAGAATGCGGGAATCACAGCAAGGCATTCATTCCAGTGGCAAATCCCAGAAATCAGCAGTGTTCTCAGTATGTGTTTTTGGCGGGTCATTACACAAACTCAATTTTATACTCGGAATCTTATTTTCTCCTCTGCTTTATCTGCTACCGACGTATATGACTAGATCTCCCAACTTATGGCGTTCAGCCTGCCAATGATATACATAGTATATAGTTGTATCAGGTTGTATACTCAGGTTCCACTTATGTTCGCGGCTCATGACTTGGTCACACCAACTTATGGTGTGACTAGCTTGCCAAAACAAGTAAACATAAGGCATAGGACTGGTCCACACCAACTTATGGTGTGGTCAGTTTCTGCCTAGACAATCGACATAAGGCGTATGACCAGGCCGCATCAACTTATGGTGAGACTGGCCAGCCTCGACTTTCGGCATACACAAAGAACTGAACCACCTCAACTTACGAGGGGTTCAACCTTTGCCTTGGAGAGCAGTCTTAAGAGGTCGAGTAGTTGCAACTTGGGCTGAGTTTCAAGCATCGAGATTTAGAGGTGTGACCAGACTCTTTAGAGGGGTCATTGCTACCACTTGGGGATCGTCAGAGAGCCAATGGTCAACATCGTCACTTCAGTTTGAGTGGTTGCTGCGTGTTTTGGGCGTCATTGCGGGGCCCTCAGGCGATTGAAGGTTGTGAGGCCCTCTCACGTGAGTTGAGTTGTCCCATTCTTGGATCTCGAGAGTCTGACTTATCTCCTTCTACACTTCTTACTCTAAGTCTAGTATGAGGTTACGAGAGGAAGGCGGCAGGCGGGATTGCAACCCGTAGGACCACAACAGGACCTTGTGGGAGGTCCACCCACCGATTGCGGGAGCTCTGCCGGAGCCCAGGCGGGGTTCTGGAGGGAGGGAACACTCAGGTATAATGTTTGTTTTACGCAAGTGATCCCATATCTTAAAACATACTACCCTTTGTTATTGCATACCTGTAAGTATGACTGAGAAAGCTAACTGCTTTTGTTTGTTTGAATTCAGGACATGATCTGAAGGGGTAAAATCGAAGTATGTATGATAAATTCAGATTGCTTGTATGAATTTAGACAGAATGAAAATGTGACCTTATTTGTTGTTGTGTTGCGGAGGCTAGGCAAACGCATAAGATGGGGGCTGCTCGGCCACACGCACTTGTTGCTTGTTTAGGCGGGGCTAGATTACTCATAAGTTAAGTAGCCTAGTTCTACACTATATGTCATTGTATGGGCTGACTAGATGCACCATAAGTCAATGTGTCCTGGTCATATGCCTTTCGTCGATAGAGCACACCCCTGTGCAGTACTCAAAATGAAAGCACAACTCAGTAATACGTAGCCAGGCCATAGTGCACACAACAGTCTGCACGCAGTAGCCAAGCAAAGTAGCAATACCCACTAATAAGCCCTGCAAGTGCCAGGAAAAAAAGTGATTCGTGGTGATGCATGGCGATGCACAGTGTCGTCCAGCCGCAAGACGTTGCGAACACTCAGTCAGCCAGTGTAGTTCAACACCGTGCATAGTAGTTGTGCGCAGTAGCAACTCCCAACAGACGATCCGTGGCAGCATCGAAAATCCATGCAAAAGTCCGCTATGCAGCAACAAATGAGTATAGGCGAACGTCGACCATACAGCCTGCAACTGCCCCGGCTACTTCGAGAGAACTTTAGACGGATCTAACTATTGTATCCTTGTCGGTATTCGCTGTAAGCCTCTATTTGAGTTTCCTTCTGATTCCATTCCACTTAGGCATGTCGACAAATCTCATCCAGCATTGCCAGTTCGTACTGCCCACTCCTATATCTCCCATTACCTTTCTTCTTTTTCATCTCCTCCGTCTAGTCCTCCTACTTCTCTATCGAAAAACTGCACCTCCTGTCCTCACCGTCGTCCTCTGATACATCCGTCCTTATCTTTTCACTTAGTCCTACTTTCCTCTATTTTCCCTTCTCACTCCTTTCCCTCAGGCCCAAGCGCGCTCCTTGCTGTCAACGTATCTGGTCGCAATCCCGGTCAAGCTCTATAGTGCAAACTGGAGCGACTTTGAGGCGGACCGGAGCCTTGGACTCGACGCGCAGTAACTTTGAACTCTGGGAAGGCGAAGATTTAGGAGCAGGAAGTTACGACTCGCAAGTTCATGAATGCACCACTTAATGAGAACAACGATCCTTGTGCCTACTACGGGCACCGTCGCAGTTCCTATTAATATGCAGAGTGTAAATGAAATCTCCGGTAAAATACGAATCACTTCATCGGCCGAAAACCGTCGACTACTAGCTCAACTTGGCACTCTGGTTTGACTTTTGGTTCATCCACATCGCCCACTCCCTAAGGTAGCTTTCTTCCTCTCTCTGTCTCTCTCTCTCTCTCTCTCTCTCTCTCTCTCTCTCTCTCTCTCTCTCTCTCTCNCTCTCTCTCTCTCTCTCTCTCTCTCTCTCTCTCTCTCTCTCTCTCTCTCTCTCTCTCTCTCTCTCTCTCTCTCTCTCTCTCTCTCTCTCTTTTTGAGCTCGTGCACACCTATTCTCAGCATTCCCTTGCTCAGTCTGTCCCACCGCCTTGTCTGGTCGCTACTCCCTCCTCCCCCCTGGCCAGCCAACGAATGTTCCGTTGGGAAGTAACCGTCGTGGAGTATGAAGAGGAATTTCGTGATGGAGCGTGCAAAGACGAACTCGAAAAGTGAGTCATTGTGATCGTAACCACTAGCATGGGCCGTCGAAGACTACGATCCAACGGGGAAGAAGATCAAGGCTGTCTCTATAACAGGCGCCCTCCATTACTCACCAAATATGGGAAATGAGATGAATCTCTCCTTTAGGTACGACCAGGTGCATTGCCCAGCAAACACAATCGAAAGTTAGGACTAGTTGCTTGACTGATTACGGTGCCTATGACGAAGCTGCTAACTTCGAATCATAGAGAACGATCGTTGAGAATAAGATAACGACCCGATTGCAAACAAAATGAAGACCTCCCCAAGGACCGCCGTACCGTGCCTCGTCCTGCTCTCGCGTTCCCCTTTCTTCGACAACATCCTGCTGTTGACGTGACTGTCACCTTCTTCGGCGTCCCTGTGGTACCACTCAGATGGAGAGGATTGGTCGCCAAGCGACGACCGATATGGCGACTTCTGCCCAGATCAGGAAGGCGACTGCAACAAAAGCGTGTGTGGTGATTAGGATGGCAACTCAGTCAACAAATATCACTGGGACCGCCTCATATCCTCCCCCAAATGCATGAGTCTTTCGTCAGAAAACGGGAAGATACACTGCCAATACGAGTATGAGTGTGAAGAGCGGTGGCCACCAAATTAACCGAACCACCTCAGGAGGATGAGCAGCCTTCCTCCTTTACTCACCAAGCGTATATATGAGAATGAATCTTCCCCCGAAGCGTGGGAAGATGCATCACGTATTAACTTGATACCAGCCTTTACCCCTCGACGCAAATCCTGATGTCTGTACCGTCGAATCCGCCGCTCAGACCACTAATCTGGCACTCCCATTCTCTCCACAATGCCACAAAACCCCCAGATAGCATCTTGGTTTGCCCAAATCGGTCAAGAAACGACCGAAAAATAACGACTTTCGTTTTGTCTTCCCTCTTGACCGACTTTCTCGACTCCCTCGCGCACCTCCTTTCTCAATGTCTCCTTCTTCTACTAACCTCTCTCCTAATCGTATTACGGATTTAAGATCACTGAGATCCAAAACTCGGGCTCGAGCCCCACATCGCCCGTTTCCATCAAGGAACGAGATAATTATGGTTCCTTTTTCCTCCTACCACGTCTCCCTTCTTGTCGTATTCGCTCGCCCCTCCTTGTCTTGTTGTCGGCATCAGTGCGTTCTACCTCTTGTGGTGCAGCGACTAGCAAGCGGTCCGAACGAGCAGTAGGTAAGCAACCACGGGCGAAGGGGGAACTGTAGACCACTTCTCAATTTATGCGTGTCATCCTTGCGCCGGGGCCATGCTAATCTTCTTTGTATAGTTCAATTTTAACAGACGTCCCGAAGGACTATGGCCAAGTACCGGCCATGAGATATCATCGTGAATTTGACCAGGCCCCAATAATTCAGAAATATTTATTTCTACTCATCAAGTTCCATCATCTGAGTTCGAACACGGGTCTGCATTTCAACAGTTCGTGGGTGTACTCTCGGAGCTAGGCTCTTGGGTCCGACACTGGTATCGGGACCGTGTCCCAAAATGGGACAGAAACGGCAACGGGAGGGGAAGGACCGTCGGAACCCGACCCTCGGTCCTGCCCATCGGTCCCGCCATCGGACTCCCTGGCAAAACTAAAAGGGATAGTCCCGCGGGACCCTCGACCCCTCAGTTTCCTTCATAAGCCGCTCCTCCGTTCCTTCGCTGCCAGCCTCGATCCCCGGATCTCCGTAGTGTCAGTCCAAAGTCGTAACCTATAGGGCTAGGCCCAAGCATGGATGTAACAGGCGCGGACTTGGTTATAAAGACGTCCGTTTCAGGCCTAGGTCCTGTCGGACTGTACTAAAAGTCGTACTTAGGCACATCGACCATCTCTAAGGCTCCTATGTGCCAGCCCTTGCCGTATGAAGGGGTCAGTTTTACCTGCCACCGTCGTGCATGCGGCACAATCGCGCCGTTACCCAAAAACTCCAGCTTTCTCACTAGGCTACCATTCCAAAAGACCGCACTTTTACCACCCCAGCGTCGGAAAAACTTCGACTTTTATAGTGCCGCCCGCGGCTTCTACCGTTGAGCGATATCATGGTCGGCCTAGGAAATCAAGAAATTTGCACCTCACTGGTCCTAATGCCGTAGCAAATAAGTCAAGCGGATTCGATAACTAAATCTTAGCCCCGATCATCAACTGTCGGTATCAAACGCGAATGCGCTCCGCGTGCGCTACTGCAGTTTCTTCACACTCCCTTTCTAGTTCACGCTACCACGTGCGGACATAAACATATCCAATGTCCGCCTAAAACCCATGCGTGCCCTCGAAGTGCACGCCCACACTCTCTCTAATCAGATAAAAAACCCGTGCCATTCCCAACCCCTGAGAGTTGGTGATGGTCACACGGAAATGGGTCACTCTCTCGAGTATTGTCAAAAACGCATCTTCTGCAATATGGAAAAATGTGCCCAAATACCCTTGTAAGGGTAAGGGTATTCGGGCCGACAACGCTGCAACAGGAAGGCCCCAGCTGGAGTAGAGCTACACCAAGAAGCTTCGAGGCAGATCGAGGCATGGCGGCCTGAGCTAGAGCAGCCATAGCTGCTTTGCGTTGTCCTTGAGACATCAGGGCTAGGCCCGAGTAGCCCGCCATAGCCTCGGCCTATGAGAGTGAAGAGTGAGGGAGGCGGCCATGACTATGGTGGACCTCAAGTGATACTTGCAGTAGAAGAGGGATTCAGACTTTGATTCTGGTTCAGCCATTCAACATTGTATTATTATTTCTTGTGTGAATAAGAGAGGAGATAAGGAGGAGGAGATTGATTGGCGAAGAAGAAAAGCATTCTCATTGGTCTATGTTGGTGTACTTCATCTTCTTCTTCTTCTTTCTACTTCTTCTCTTCTACCCCTCTCTCTCCTCTCAAGTTCATTCATTTCTTTTTGCAAGTCTACGGCATTGTACTATCTGATGAATGTGTATCTCGAAATTGGCCAGGATCATAACATTGGTATCAGAGCGGATTCTACTTGCTGGTGAGAGTTGACTTCGCTGCCCCTAACCTAAGTGGTTGAGGGCAACACTTAGGGTTGGATGTAAGGGAAGAGGGGCAGCGTGGCGAAGGGAAGCTGCCCCCACTCGGTTAGGTCGTGTGGGGTCGACACTGAACCTAACCAGGTTGCTTGAGAGAGAGATTGGGGTGGCGAGACATTTCGTGGAGAGAGGCAACAGTGAGAGGCACTCACACCTGGACTCTGACTCAAGGGAGATACTTGGCAACTTAAGGGTTGCCCTCAAGTAGGCGAACTTGAGGGACAACGGCCATTCAACATCTACAGATTGCAAGTTGCTACTTTGTTCTTTAGCATAGGCGGGGGACCCACGTTGCATTTTGGTGTTGGAGTCAGACCCTCCAGCATCGGCGGGGGACCCGGCCATTCAGCATCTATAGACTGCAAGTTGCTAGCATATGTACCTGGGAGAGTTGAGGACCGACGGGGATCGTCCTGAATACCCAAGTGAAGTGTTTCTTGTCCTAGCCTTGCTTGTTGGAATATGTTGTTTCTTTGTAATCTCCTAGTTTGTGGTGATGCCTTTTGGCCTTCGCAATTCGTCGAGAACATTCCAACATACCATGGATAGGGTCTCTCATGACTACTTGGAAAAGTTCATTGTCGTGTACCTCGACGATATACTTATCTTCAGTAGGACTGTCGAGGATGATGCCCAACATGTAGAAACCACACTTTCACTCCTGCGACAATACAAGTATAAGATAAACTTAGAGAAATGCGGGTTCGGTTGCACTAGAATCTTGTACTTGGGTCATGAGATATCCGCAGAAGGGATTAGGCCCGAAGCTGCAAAGGTGGCTAGCATTCGTGACTGGCCACAACTCCAGTTTGTGACTGAGATTAGATCATTATTTGGGATGTGTGGCTACTATCGCAATTTCATAAAGAATTATAGCTCAGTGGCGTCCCCTTTGACTGATCTAAAATGCCTTGACACACCATGGGAATGAACCGACACATGTGAGGCTGCTTTTAAAAGGTTGAAGTACGCCTTCACACGTCATGAGATTCTCATGGTCCGCTATTCGGAGAGGCCATTTGTTGTGACCACTGACGCAATCCAATATGGTATTGGCGCAGTGCTGGCCCACCAGGAAGGGAAGAAGTTAAGGCCGATCGAGTACATGAGTAAGAAGATGCCATCAAAGATATTGGCGAAGTCCACCTATGAAAGGGAACTCTATGCCCTTTATAACGCCCTTGTCCACTGGAGACACTATCTGCTTGGAAGGTTCTTCTATTTGAGAGCTGACCATCAGACACTCAAGTGGATCAAGACGCAACATGTCCTCTCTAACGCACTTAAACACCGGATTGAAGTTATAGACCAATATGATTTCAAGCTAGATTACGTAAAGGGAGAGTACAACAAGGTTGTTGATGCGTTGTCACATAGGGCAGACTACCTAGGTGCGCTGGTTATTGAATTTTGCTTATCTGATGATGTAACTCGATTTTTGGTGGAAGCCTACAAGGAGGAACCCGTCATGGTGGACATCATATGCAAACTTGAGGCCCAAGACAAGGCCACATCTGACGAGTTTGTGTTGGTGGACGGTTTACTCTTCTTGAAAAGGCAGGTTTTAAAAGGTTGAGTGTTCCTTCTAGAGAGATTCTTTGTAGTTTGTTCTTAGGAGAGTGTCACGACACAACCAGTCAGTTTAACTACAAGAAGACTAGTGTTAATTTAGTGCAACATTTACTGTGGCCTAATATGCTTGACGATGTAAAGAAGTACGTACAGACTTGTCAAGTCTGTCAGCGGGACAAGCCGCGAACTCAAGCTCTGCTTGGGTCATTCCTGCTGATTCGGGAGAGAGTGTCTCCATGGACTTCATGGATACCCTCGTGACCAGCAAGGGTGGCAAAAGGCAGATGTTTGTCATAGTTCCACCGCTTTTAATCCTGTTTGCATTGGTTCATGCACATATTTACGTGAAATAAGTTTACTTCATACGCTAGACTAATCCCTATGTCGGAAACAACGAAAACAAAGCACGTCATCAAGTTATTCATGGATAACTGGGTGCGTGACTTTGGACTGCCCAAAACCATTATCTGTGACAGAGATGTCAGATTCACAAGTGAAATGTGGAAAAAGGTTGCTGAACAGATGGGCAGTCAACTCCAAATGACTTCGGGGAATCATCCCGAAGCAAATGGTCAAACTAAACAGATGAGCCGTGTGGTGCAACATCTATGACTCTGGGAGCGACACTCGCGATCAACTGGTTCTCAAAATTGAGTCAGCAATTACAAGCTGGTAAATTTGAGCCACAAGCGTGGCCTTATCTTATCGTACAGAAAACCCTCACCGTGGTGCTGGACAACATATACGATCCAGAATTTCTGGACTGTTCTCACGCGAAGCGTGCAATATATCAAGCCCAACCAAGGTGATTGGGATGAGAAACTTCCTCTCATCACCAGTTTGTACAATAACACTGTACACAGCACCACCGACGCCGGGCCCAACCAGCTGCATTTGGGGTGGAAGCCTAGATTTGCATTAGACTTACTCCTACCTGAAAACCGACCAACGACAACTCCTCGAAACATTGAATTTGGTGTCCAGTATGCAGGCTGTTGAGCATATCAGAAAGTCTCAAGAGGCAATGATTGCCTCTGAAAACAAGCAAAGGCGACAATCCACATTTCAGGTAGGGGAACGCTTCTGATAAAGGCTAGTGAACTAGGACATGAGTTTGGCATCTCTAGGAAGTTAATGCCGCAGCACTTTGGTCCATGGGAAGTTCTAGACATTGTGGGTAGTGATCTAGATGGTCCCTCGTACATCATCAGAAGCCCTTGTCATTTGCGCACTTACCCTATATTTCACACTTCCAAACTTGCACCTTTTGCTGAGACGGATTTGTTCCTAACAAGAAGGTCAATCGATACATGCTCCATTGAGCAATGTATTTGGAGCCAAGGATCCACAAAGTGATGAAAAGGACTCGAATGGACAATGCAGCGTTAGCGAAGCATCATCAAGCAAAGTACATCCAAATACATATGAAAATAGCACAATGTAGCGCAGTTGAAGACTCAAACTCTGACCTGGCAGATACTGACGCGACATTTGAGTCTCTCTTCAGTCCATGTTCGAGTCCGGTTGACCCGTTAGCTGGACCATGATCACATCAAGTAGGGAGTGCGGGCATGAGCGGAAGGCGCTTGTAAAACAACCCGGCTAGCGCAATGCCCCGTACTGACCGATACACAACCGAACTGTGTGAATACAGTGAGGGGACTGTCTAGGCTATGTAGGGACTCTACAGTTGGGCGGGACCAAGCTAAGTAGGAAGCACGAGCATGAGCAGCGACGCTCGTAAAACAACCCGGCTAACCCAAAGACTAGTATCACACCCTCCCACCTCACAAGTAGGCGCAGGGCAATTGCTGTCACGCAGGATTCTGCTTTTGTTTTTTGCTTCCCCCCTCCCCCCCTTTTTTTACATTACTCACACTTTCCCTCTCATGCCCTGCTGAGGGTGCCCAGCTTAGAGTGTGGTCCTTGGATATGTGACCATCACCTGACCCTGGTATCCCACCCAAGCCTTTCTGACAAACACAAAGAACAACATAACACAAGTAGACCACAAAGACTGACTTGATATGACCAAAACATGGCACACAAGACCTCAAGGAGACACAAGTGAGCGGAGCAAGAGATCAAGTATTTCAAAATTGCATTCCAGGAGATGTGCAAGGAATATGAGCGGGAGTGATAGACAGAAACCCCCAAGTTGCAAAATCACGAAGTAGCTCAGATAGTCATGAACCAAGCAGAGAGTGCAATGCACCAAGATACCGTCCAAATAAGAGCAATACAGTGAACTCAGGTGTCAATCGCCACTCTCTGGTCACACGAACACTGTATCCAACGTCGCACTTACTTTTTGGCGCCCAGCGCCCAGCCTATCCTACTCAACCTATCTAGCCTATCTACGTTCTCGCAACTGGATCACTCTGAAGTCGAAGACCAATGTACGTGACATCAACACCAATGTCGACCTCCAACATACACCAGGTACGTTCTCTCTCCTCCCCTCATCACCCCTTGGATCCCCTCTTCATGCGCCTCCTACCCGAAGACCACCATCGACATCACCTGCATAGCGCCCCTTCAGCCCGGCTATGGTTACTGTGTGCTCGCTGCCTCGCAGCGCCCCTCTCACCTCAGCGCCCGTGCGCGCGCCCGACCCGCAGCGCCCATGCAGACACTAGCGCCACAACACAGCAGCGTGTACGCATTGCCTGCCAAGGCCAGAATGCCTCTCCCAGGGCCTCACACTTTACTTCATGGAAAGTGTGTCGCTGCTGGCTGTCCCTGCCAGGTGTCGGGGGGGGGGGCAGTAGCTTCAGTTGGGCCCCAAGCATCTGCGCCCAAGCCCAGTTTCCGAAACTGGACTGGGCCCAGTTTTCGAAACTGGACTGGGCCTCGTGCAGTTACGCACTTCGAGGCAGCCACCCAGCCTCCAAGTGTTTGCAGCATTCTCATTGGCTCGCGGCACATGTGTGATGACAATGATGCTTCCTCATTGGCCCATAACCACTCCGTGATGTGTCGGCCTCACACAGCGTGTGCCCAGGGCGCAACCGCCTGAGCCTTGGGCTGGAGCCTTGGGCTCAACTGTACAGCGCAGCCCTTTGCTTTTGTAAAGAGCCTGGAGGCACACGTTGTTCTGTAACCAACTGGCGTGCTGCAACTGTCTAAGTACCCACATATGGAATGAGTCTTCCATTGCGCTACATTGTGCTATTTTCATATGTATCTGGATATATATTGCTTGTTGATGCTTTGCTGACGCGGCATTGTCTATTCAAGTCCTTTTCATCACTTCGCGGATCCTTGGCTCCATATACATTGCTCAACTGAGCATGTATCACATTCCGGGAAAATCAATCCATTTTGCAGACGCTCTTTCACGACGTACGGATCATTGTACCAAGGTCTACTCGACGTTCGAGATTAACGACGACTTGTGGGACAGCTTCATCCGCGGCTACCAAGTCAACCTCGAGTTTAGCAACAAGTACGCTAACTGCTCCACTCCAAATCCGGCACCCTCGCACTATCGGATCCAACAGGGCTATTTGCTAGTCTACTCGCGGGGGAAGAGTATTCTTTGTGTACCAAGTGATCCACACTTGCGTATGCGGCTTCTTGGCGAGTTCCACGACGTTCCCGCCACCGGACACTTCGGAGTCAATCGTACAATTGGCCGACTTTGCAAGCGCTTTTGGAGGCCCGGCCTCCTCGGCGGCGTCACAAGCTATTGCGAGTCATGCGAGGTTTGTCGAGGTTCTTTACGCCGGTTGGATTTGTACCAAGGGTTACCAAAAGGAGATCGCCTGTGACCACAATACTCGGTTCATGTCCAACTTTTGGTTGGCTCTCGTCAAATGATGGGGCTCATCTCTCAAGCCGAGTTCGGCTCGCCACCCGCAAACCGATAGCCAGAAGGAGAGGGCACATAAAACCGCATACGTTCTTCTTCGCACTCTCATTCGTCCCGACCAAAAGGATTGGGTTGAGCGCTTGCTTGACGTCGAGTTGGCTGACAACTCGTCCATTCATCTGGCTATCGGGATATCGCCTTTGAGTTCGAGCATGGCTCGCCGGTCGCATCGCTGTTGGACACTATTATCCCACGGGCAACCGAGAGTGACGACCACCTTATCTTCATTCAACGGATGCAAGAGCTCCTTGTCAAGGCACGCGACCAGATGTCGAAGACGCAGCAACGCATGAACCGTTAGGCCAATCGCCAGCGTGTTCCTTGTCCGTTCCACGCCAGCGACCTCGTTTGGGTCTCCGCCAACGAATTCAACCTTGAACAAGATATCATTTGCAAGCTCCTTGGCACACTGTAGCACCCGCGGGTGACGCACCCGAAGGACCTTCATTTGTCATTCAGGTGCCCGCCCACTTGCCCGTCTACCCGGTCTTCCATTGTTCAAAGTTGGCACTTTTCGTTTCGACGAAATGCGACGACTTTCCCGGGCGACGATCGCAAGACCCACCCTCCATCGACGGTTTTCAGAAGGTTAGCGACCTCATTTCGCAGTGACGCTACAGCACCAAGCCGACGAAGTACTTAGTACATTTCTCTTATTGTATCCATAAGGCTGACCGTTAGTTGACTCGTGCAGCACTTCAGGCTACAGCTCCCGATGTTCTCGCATGTTACGAACGCAAACAGCAAGGCAAGACGGCACCTTCGGCTCCACGCCGTACTCTCATCCAGGTTCCTCCATCGGATCGCCAGCTTCGCCCTCGAACCGGCTTGATTTCATGAGGACGGAGGGGTGTCACATGCTGAGCCTGCACACAGGCCCCATTTTGGGGGCCCAACGGTTGGTGAGGGCCTTAGGCCACACGCCCTTCGGACATGCACCCTGGAGGCCCACGGCTGGCCTTAGGGCCGCAGGTTTTTTTATTGGAGGCAACATTCATTTATTTATTTATTTATTTGCTGTCCTATTTTTGTTTGTTCAAGTGTCGTTTCGAACTGCAGTTCAGTACGTCCTAACAGACCTTGGGTCTGTTCGGACAAGGCCCCTCTTTTGGCCTGATACGAACATAGGCAGGCCCTGTTGGGCCAGGTTCGTGTCCATCTAGTAGCGGACGGCCCTGCTGCATCAGCAGGGAGGGTCTGGACGTCCTGTCAGGACCCAGACCCAGTAGGCCCCGTTTTGGCTTAGGACCAGAGGCACATGGAGGCACACCCGCAAGCCCCAGCGCTACTTATAGCTGGGCCACACCTGGGCAGACATACAGTTCGAGTAGCTCACTTCTTGGCCGACACACTACTGGAGCACCACGACACAGCGTTGCGCTATAAAGGTCGAGGTGTAGGTGGGAGGTGAGGCGGAGGCCATACCTGCAGAGACGGTACTTACTTGGCACCATAGCCGCGCTCCACGGCGGCGACCTGCACAAAGACCACGACGACAGTTAGTACATGGCGGGAGTTACCTGCAAGTGAGATAGCGAGGAGGACAACGTCTTCTTTTTCTTCGTCGTCTCGCCCTCCATCTCTTTTCCCTCGTTCCTCCTTTTTCTTCTTCTTTCAGAGAGAGAGAGAGAGAGAGGTTACAGGCAGAGGTTACATCGAGCATGAAGCCCAGGATCTGATTCTACAATTGTGGCAGACATTGATTGGACATTCGGCAAGGAGACCATTTTTTGGACTTTGCTATCGCGATCTTGGTCTTCTCCCTCACCTCCATCTTCATCTCGCCTCTCCCCCATTTCTTCATCCGTGGTATCTCCCCCATGTGCATGTGCAAGGAGGGACCTTTCTTCCATGTATGCGGTCCTCACATACACCCAACGGACTCAAAGGACTCAATGGGTCCAGATTACAAAGCAAGCGCTTCAGGTGCTGCGCCTGGTGACACCATGTTTATGATGTTGAGGTTGGGTGCTTGCCATACACTCTTCTTCGTGGCAGTTGTACTGTGATGCACAACCTCACACCCCATGCAGCGTCTCGTACCTGTGGGAACGCCGATCAGAGTCATTGGGGCGTGGAGTAGGATTTTGGGCGGGGGTTGAACCGCTAGGGTGAAACTGGGGTTCTCACCTCAGTCGTGAGGGATGTTTTGCCCAACAAGGGTAACCACAAAATTCCAAAATTTAAACAGCCGCAGAACCGCGGGGCATCAACAAAATTCTGCCCTTCAACTTAGCGACACAGATACAGCTCGTTTGACACAAGATATAACTGCCAAGACTGTACAAAAGACAAGAATCTATCGCTTTTCTTGCGCTAGGTTCACACCGCCCTTTTTGTGGGGGCCAAGGAAACAGGGGGCACCCTAGGGATCTGAGTAAGGTCCTCGGACCCCATCCGATCGGCTCGATCCCTCGTCATCTGACGGGGGTGGGGGTCGAGGTACCCAGGTCCGGAAGTTCGCGGGAAGAGCCCCGGCATCGCGGAAGAAATATGGGAACCGGACAGACCCCTCGTACCCCAGCACCAACCTCCGGCAGGAACAAGAGTTTCCTAGCTGGCACCGCTGACAATTGAATTGGGGTGTCCAAGTGGCATGAGCCACGGACCAGGGAAGCACCGTCAAGTCAGTATAAGGCAGGATCAACGAGGGAGAGGTGAAGTGATCAATTAAAACGAACCCTGTTCCCTCTATATGACACGCCTTCGACGGGTTAATCGGTCTACAATAGCGCTGTTCGCACATGTGCATTGCAGTAAGGGCCGTCCTCATCTGCAACTGGAAGCGAACCCGATCGGTCTGCAATAGCGCCGTTTGCACTTCGCCTGATCAAGCCTGTTCGGCGCCGCAGTCATTTCGCGTAGCTCGTGCAGCAGTGCAGCTGAGATCGAAGAGGGAGAGAGGAAGGGACTGCGCAAATTTATAGCAGGGAAGGTGGTGTTGCACCATCATGCAATGCGGGTAGCGAGGGGCTTACATGAGGAGGAGAGAAGGAAGAAGGTTCCAGAGAGTCGAAGAAGGGGGGATGATCAAAATTTTCGTTCACTTGGGGTTGTCGTTCAAGCTGTGGGGGGAGGTGCGTCCTTGTGAAACGATCCGACCACCCCAACTGACGACCGATCGACCGCGCCGAAGAATCAAGGAGGGGATTGGACAAAAGGTCTGGAGGAAGACGGAGATGTGCGCGGGGATGAAGGACAGCAAGAAGGGAGTTGGTGTGTGTGCACAAAGCGGGAAGCGAGCTTGCGCGGCAAGCAAGAATTCAAAAATGGCCACACATGCGCCTGCTGATGCAAAGAAAAATTAAAATTCCGTCAATGGAAATTCATAACCGTTTCTTGAAATTCCAGTGCGGTTGTTAATCGGCCGCACGATACTACTTTTATAACAAGGACAAGGGTAAATTCAAAAGATGCATGCAGATGGCCCTTAGAAATTCGAAACGGACCCCATTTGTGTAGTTTAGCCAAGATTCGTACTTCGGGGTTTACTTCGGGTTTAATCCGAAGGGTACGTGAAGCTGCGAGGTACGGGCCTTGGGTTATCACAGTATGTCTTTCTCTTCAAGCTGGAAGTTCCTTCCTCATCCTGGAGCTGGCGCTGTTCATCCTGGGGAGTGTCTGACTCAGTGCTAATACATTTGAGTGATTCCTGAGAAGAGCTGGGGCATATGAGTTTGCAGGAGGGAGGAGCTGGTAGTCTGCAGGGTTATGAGGCTGGGGGCCGTGTTCTGGGCTGCTGTGTTCTGGACTGAGCGATGACAGACGGAGGAGGAAGACTCTGGAGGCTTATAGAAGCCATGTTCAAGGTTGTTTACACTCGGTTGAGACTCTTGGGTTCTTTGTGAAGCTGATTGAACTGGAGACAGGCGCGGGACTAGAATTTCTATCTGAGTTCTGAGCTTCCTCTGTGCATATCTCAGTTGGTTTGGTGTGGATTTCCTCTCCCAGTCTTCTTTGTCATCTCGCATTTGTATGGGATCATGTTGATTCTCTGTTGGATGGTGTTTCAATCAGTCACATGCCAGCATCTTCTATATCTAGTCATGTTTTTGAAATTTTCAAACCACCAGGACCTACAAGTCGGCAGTCATAGCCTGACCTCTGGGTTTTAAGGAGGCCCATAGTGGGATCTGGAGCCCAACAGGTTCTTTCTTTTTACTTTTATTGTTTTTGAGCCCAACAGGTTCTGAAACGGTTTTCACCTCTGCAGAGGCAGATGCAGATCCCGGGGTTTGATCCCCAGACCTTACCTCACCCATGTACAGTATCAAGTTGACCCCTGAGTGTTTGAACCCGTGACCTGTGTTTCGTAAGTTGTTGTTTGTCTGTCGTAGGACTGTGTGTATGTAGGG
>BFEA01000783.1:204654-221416 GCA_003427395.1 Chara braunii
GCCATAGCTGCTTGTAGATTAGTGTTAGCTGGCGGCCATAGCTGCCGTAGGTTAGTGATAGGTGTGTATTCGTGTGTGTGCAGAGTGTGTGTGTGTGGTATCCAGGGTGATCCGGAGTTGAAGTGTGAAGCGAACAGTGGTGTTGGACACAGAGACAAGAGTTGCGATGTGTGGGTGCTGATGCACCATAGCCTGTTTGAAGCGAGCTTGCATCTGAACTGTGTCTTGGATTCCATATCTTCGAGCTTTGAGTTGGGCGCTATGCGCCAGTGTGATTCACCATCTGTTTGTATGCATGTGAAGTGACGAAGTATGCGAGTCTGATTGCAGTTCTTAGTAACTTTTTACCTATCTGGCAAATGCTGGGCACAGCCTCGTTGCATGCTGATAATATCTCCCATGGATACTGGGGTGGTTTAGGGCTGGTCCACACCAACTGAATTTATGAATAAATTGCTGTTTTCTCACCCCTGAAGCATTGACACCTTTTTCTAACATCCATTTTCCTTCAGGTACCTAGGGTCGACAAACTTATATGGGGAGATTCCAGACATGTTCAGTAACCTCCAATTTCTAAGGATTTTGTAAGTTCACAGGAACTGATCGCCTGCTCTTGTCAGCATCCATGGGTCCAGTCGATTTGTGCTTGAATGTCACGCTCATACAGCAATTGAATTGATATGACTGTTTGCTTTCCACTTTTACGGGTCCAGGATGTTATTATCTTGCAGACTTCAGTCGGTTTCTAAGGTTTAAAATCTGGCATGGATTCATATTGAAAATGCATGGAGCAGGCAGTAAAGTGAAAGCAGCACTGTACACCCATCCTCTCCATAGCACAGCTAACAGGTCCAATTTGCTGTTGCATTGGCCTTCAAATTGGTTGTCCACCAGAGCACGTGATCGAAAACGTAAGTGAATTCCACACAATTTGTACGTGCATCATAAGTTCTCACATGCATGTTACGAATACTCAGGTATAGTATATAGAACTTCCATCTGCAGTGGTTTAATTTTTATCTTTGTTGGACTGCTTGTCTTGCCATGTTGCCCTTTATAGGCCCATCTTCATCCCTTTGTGGCTGTGATTACTGACTACTCATCGTCACAAATTTTTTGACGTCTTGTGATGATGGGGATATACCAGTGGTTGATGTGTCCTATTGATGGGTATACCCACATCACCCCCAAAGTGTTCGACATGTTGTGATGATGGGGATATACCAGTGGTTAATGTGTTGTACTGCTGGAGTTATACCAGGTCACTCCAACACTCACATTACCCATGCACATGAGTGGCAGATGTTGGGTGAAATTTCCAGCACTTTCTTAATGACTTCCGTATAATGGATGGGACTTATCGGGTTGTTTCGGAGATTCTTACTTTTCTTACTTTCTAAAATAGGTTTGACATTCTCAATCGCATTAACAAAATGTGTGATTACATTCATAGACAAGTTCGCATTAGCTAGACAATAGGAAGTCAAATAAACAATAGCATGAGATCGGAGATGTTGTCTTTTTTCCATGAATCATATCTCATAGCAACACAGCCTTTAGGTAATACCGTTGAAGTCCACCAAAATTAATGAATGGTGGATCGCAGAGGGCCATCGATATGACACAGGGCCGCGGATCACTGTGATCGACTTTTGTCTCTGTTCGCCTTGTAGGTCACACAGTCACGCAGGCTTTGACCATTATGTGTGTCTCCAACCACACGATTGGATTAATAAAAAAAGTTGTGTCCATCTCGTTACGGACTACTGCAGCGTATCCTTCACTATTGCGCCTGAGAGAACAAACAGTGCAAAGGAGCAATTCATTTGGTAGTGTCGCGGCCACCCATAAAATTAAGAAAACCATCATGACGGCGAATAAAGCAATAGCTTCAGTTAAAGCGAAGTAAAAAATGGGTAGGGGTACACACTCATTTTCTAGATTCAGTGCCATTCATACTTGCAAGCAGACGGACCGGACGAGCGCCCGGTCCGGTCCGCTTTGCCGCGTGCAACACCCTCCCCCCGGACCAGATGGACCCGGACTGGTCCGGATAGGGCCATTTTTTTTTTTTTTTTGGGGTGGGGCGTAACTGGTCGTCGGGCGCACATTCGTGCGCCGTGCTGGTCCGGTCCGGCGGTCTGCCACACGTGCGGAACTGCCCGGACGGCGTCCGCTTGCAAGTATGGTGCCATTCCTTCAACGCTATTGTCCCTCCACTTATGTGAAATTGGGGCTTAGTTCGAATGTCATAGTAAGCCTGTCATAGAGAAGAGTAGCTCTCTCTCGTGAGGATTTGGGTGAAAGTTCTGTGGCCCATGTTATGCACCTGTCATCATGGTACAAGGCCAGATTTGACCTAAAACTGATGCTATATACAGGGGGCTGTCAGCGTCAGCATCCATTTAAATTATCATTAACCGCTCAACCGCTGGAAGTCACACAATGATAACACAAACCAGAAGGAGGAAGGCACCGAGGGTAATTGGAAAACCAGTTTAAACAACAAAGGAACAATGAAAGACTAGCAGAAAAGGAGGTATGAAACACGCGAGCATTGTGAAATTCAGATGCTTAAAAAACAAAGACCTTTTTTGGAGTGTTACAGTCTCCCGAATGCTCCTACTGAGACCTTCCATTGCTATATAAGTGAAACGTACGTGAAAATGGAAAATTTGGCAAAGGCAGAAATACAAAAACCAGATTCTGTGAAGCCTAACAAGGTTCTGGGCGTGGATTATCAAAAGAATTTTGGCAAGAATTCTGGTCGTCTTTCTAGCTTCTCCTCCTCCCTTTCTTCTTTTTCTCCCTCTTCTTCAACTTCTTCCTCTACGTCAACTTCTTCCTCTACTTCCTTCAACTTCTCCTCTACTTCTTCCTCTACTTCAACTTCTCCTCTAGCTTCCTCTTTTCCTCCTCCAATCTCTTCTTCTCTTTCTCTTTCTCGTCTTCTCTTTTCTTCTTTCTCTTTTCTTTGTCCTCCTTTCTTTGCTTTAAAATCTCCTCTATCCTCTGCTCCTCCTCTGCGGTCAACGGCTGGGTCACAGTTCCGGACTTAGTGGTCACCATGGTGATTTTAAGGCACAGCAAAGGTGAGTCGACTCCGCCTCCTCAACACTTACAAACTCAAAACTTAACTAACCTAATTCGAAGTATGACTGGTCTACTTCCCTTTCCCCACGCCTGTCACTGCAGCTCCTCCGCGAACTGGTGGCCAACCAGCTGTTAGTCTGCCAGCAAGGACTTCAGGAATTATTTAACGACGCAGACAGGATGCCGTGGCCACCATGTAGGTAGGATCGCTCTCAAGACTTACGAGCTCCTCACTGCTCTGCCTGGTTCGGTTGCACGCCGGTCAGTACCAGTCATTGGGCTAGCAGGGTTGTTTTACGAGCGCCCGCCGCTCATGCTCGTGCTCCCTGCTGCGCAGGTACTGCCTCCAGTTGCCGAGCTCCTAACCTAGACCTAAAGCATTCACAAGACTGCTGACTCCGAAACGAGATGACATCAACAAAGCTGACTTGCAGCAGCCGTCACCAAGAAAGTACGTGGAGAGTTCCAAAAACATCAACAATTGCAAACAGGGCTTAGGGCAAGTAGCACTTCCAGGTACATCTTCCGCTTCTCCAACCCTCCAACAGCCCCTTCTTCTTCGGCTGCCTCCACCGGTCAAACCCCGATACTGCAATCACCCGCCGGCCTTATACCGTGCTGGCTTCTTCCACCACCGCAGTGCAACGGGCTCCAGCTCTGATACCAGTGCAATGAGCCTCCCAATACCAAACCAACTCGAACATGCAAGGTGAGAGCATTCACAGGAAGTTCACACCGCACCAGAGAGATGACACATGAACCGGCGCCAGATATGTTCCCACTCAAAATATGAGAAGTTAATAATTGGAAAGTTCAAGGAACCAGCGGCAGTTGCCGCAACTCAACACTGCAATCCTGTACTCAACTCCTCCTCCCTTGATGCCTGGCATCCCTCTCTCTTTCTCCCTGTCTCTTCTCTCTTCTCTCTTCTCTCTTCTCTCTTCTCTCGCTCAAGTCTTCGTCCTCTTGGCCTCACTGCGCTCGAGCTCTCCCTCTCTCTCTCTCCCTCTAGGATCTGCCCTAAATACAACTGCGGTGTATTCCCTGAACCTCGGCGGCTATGGCTGTCTCCTTCCTTCTCCCTCGCTGTGGTAACTAGATGTCTCCTTCCTCGCTGGGCACTTGCTCCTCTCCTGGTGCCCCCTCCCATCCACGTCGCACTGTTGCACAAGTAGCCCGCATTACTTTCGCAATTTGCACATGAATAGTTGATCCTTCCTGCTGCTGCTGCTGGGTTTTTATACTTGCTGATCTGCCTTCCAGGCATCTTCTGTTGGTTATGGGTCGGCCCTCTTGCCTTTGTTCCCTGCTTCTGGGAACTCACAGATTCTTCATGGGTTTGGGTGCTTGTGTGGATCAACTGACACTTAGCCTAACGGCCCTGGTAATCCTGGCTGAAGTTGGCCTCTGCAATCATGGTACAATTGAAAGCTACTCTTCTAGAGTATTCGTGCATATTGTACAAGTGGCTGGAACCACTAATGGAACGTGGAATGGGTCTCGTGATTAGAACCTGGGACTTAGGAATGGGACCTGGGACTCGGGACTGGGACGTAGGACTCAGGACTTGGACCTGGGACTTGGGACTGGGACCTGGGACCTGGGACTCGAGACTGGGACTTGGGATTGTGGAACAGCGTGAAATCCTTTCATATTGATATTTCAATTGATCTTTATGGTTTCCCGCCTTTGCAGGAGCCTGCAGAACAACCACCTTACTGGGAGAATTCCACCTTCACTGGGCGCTCTTGCTGAACATGGAGCTCTGGCAACAGTGTAAGAGGCTCCAAATGCTGTCTTGTTCACCTGCGTGTTGCTGTATCCTCAAGCTATGGCTGCAGTGTAATCCTGTCAGCCTGTCACAGTATGCTTCTGAAATATTATATTGCAGAATATTGCAGGAATTAGGAAAAGTAATAAAAAAATAAAAGCAGCAAAAGCATCAACACTGTCCGTTACAGTCTTATGTGTTGTATTGCCAGAGCATTGCCTTTGTCTAACTGTTTATCACTCCTCAGCTCCACGGACGCTGACAGTGTATGCCAGCACTGATTATGCTCTTCAAGCTTATGGTGGTCACTTGATAGAAGGTGTAGGAACTCTGCTTTCAATCTTCCTCATTGTATGTTTCTGTATCTGTTGAGGGCTGCAAATCCCTCTCCTCCCACTGTCAACTGATGCTTGTTATTAATGTATCCTCTCATCCTGTGTTATGGGTTCTTGAAATGTGAGGCGGCTTTTGCCTGATAAACAGCCTAGGTTAACTTTCGTTATGGCAGCGTTTGATAAATTTGGGAGAAATATTGTACTTTGATTTTATTCTAACGTGCAGCAGACATGACTACTTGCATTCCTTTCTACCTCGCTGCAATCATGACTATTTTTTCATTCTTTTTTTTTTTTTTTTTTTTTTTTTCCCATGGCAGGCCTACTAGGGGGGGTGATATGAGCAGCCTCCCCTGGTAAGCCCACAGCTGGCCGCTCCATCTATTGGGAGCACCACCTGCTGGAAAACGGGTCCATCGTACTAATTTTTCGCTCTTGACTCGCCACAGTCGTGACTCTCCCCAAGGGGAATTTCATCCTTGGTACTTGTGTTGATGCTGCAAAGCTGAAAAGTTGTTACAATCTCTTCAACACGTCGCATATACGTGAGTCCTAAGGCTGCAATGCAGCCAGATGTATATCTGGTATCCAAATCTAGCTCCACAATCCAGTCTTTGATTGTAGTCGTGATGTGTGTCTCACTTCAATACCCCTGTTGGTTGTGTTTTTGTTGTATCTCAATTAACAGGGACCTTCAGCGGAACAACCTCAGTGGATACCTTCCAACGTCCCTTGGAACCTTGGCGGGAGTCCAGTAAGTATTAACTTTATCCCCATTGAATGGGATCAGTTTCAGTGTAATACAACCTCCAGTGGTGGTGCTGCATCTCGATGAACAGGAAAATTGAAAGGGACAACCTGAGTGGATAATAGATCTCTTCCAATGTCCTTGTGAAGAGCACGCTAATCTTTTGTCCCTTTTCAACTAGGCTATCAGGGTGGCCTTACCTGGCAGCCAAACCTTCGCATCCCTGAGGGGCCTGCCTGGATTAACCCAAGCTAAGAACGTGCCAAGGCCTTGAGTGAAAGGAAACTACAGCGCCTGATGTACATCTACTGGTTTGCTCTGGTGGCTCGCTTCACATGAGTGCCGAAGCTGCATCTTTGATAACTGTCTGCCTGGAACTTCCCTGCTATTCATTATCCAAGCGCGCCCCCAACATCCCCTCCGATCAACTGCCTGGTGTCTTCGCTGGCAACTGGCAGATTGACCAAATATGTAACAATGGGCAGGACTCCCAAACCGCGGCAGGAACTCTCACACACCACATGTTTTCTTGTCGCGATCCACCATCGACCCTGCCCAAGGGCTGGATGTTGCTAACCAGCCAGCCTCTGGGGTCGTATCATGGCCCTGAATTGACAAGCCCCAAGATAGAATTTCAGTCTAGGACCGCTGGTTCAACCGGTGTCATGTCAAACTCTCGAAGAAATCTTGGGCCCCGATTAAGACTTGTGGGCCCAACGAGGCGGCCCCCGGTCTAGGTCACGCCCTTCGGAGATGCCCTGACATAGGTTGTTCTGCTAAGGAAGGTTTAAGCTTACAATGGGGGTTGCCACTTTGCTTGGCGACTCTACAGGTGGTGGTAGCTTTGCAACTCAAAGGGTGGGTAGTAGCTTGTCACATACTCATTTCCCTTCATCTTTGGTTGTTCTCAAGCAATTTTGCTCTATCCAATACTCAAGCAGTCCAAGGGGGTTCCTTGAGAGTTCTCAAATTTCCTTCATGTGGCCCATCCGAGTGTAAGCTCCTATTTCATGTGAACCATCAATTGCGCCGTACTCTCTTTCGATTGGGAACATGTCCACACAGTGCTAACCTACCTCTCACTATCTCTTCGGTGCCCTATGCCCTATGAGAGGGATTGCCTTCTTCATCACAAGGGTAAGTCAACATAGCCCCTGAGGCGCATGGTGCAAGATTTTCTTTTGTTTTTATGCTATCGGAGATCATCCCCTCGATGTGGAGCAGACTTTGGTGCATGTCACCTGATCAAAAGCAGGGTCATCAAGCACAAGCAGCCATCAAGTTCAACATACATGGCGACACAGTCCATGCATCATCAGGCAACCATGTTTCTTATTCTTTTCGGAACACCCCTCCCTCGTCTTTCACACGTGCTGTGCCTAGCGCTCTCGGGCTAGGCAAACCTTGATGGTTTTTGTACACAAGGCCCCCACATGTTCGGAGTCCTTGCATATGCCCGAGTGCCCAATGGTACGAAGGGGAGCTATTCAAACATATCGAGCAACTCGTCTACGAGCTGGGAAAACATCTAGTAGAGGTTTCCACCGTATGTGTGACGGGGCTGAGGCAGAGCAGCGAGGTTGGGGAAGAGAGAGGGAGGGAGTGAGAGCACACACACACACACTCACTCAACTCGACACGGACTCGACACGACTCGACGGACACGAACACAAAGTGGCGAAGTCGCAAAGTCGCAAGCTTGGTTCCGTACACAATGTCGCAGCAAGTCACGCTGAAGCACAAGCACTGAGGCCGAAAACTGAGTCCCCGAACTCAGCTCGAGTCCGGTCTTAAGTAACGGACTCAAGTTGAGTCCGAGGGCAAAAGTGCAATTGCCTCGGGGCTGAACTGAAAATCGAAGGTCTGAGCCTGGGCGCCAGAATGCCGGATGGCGCCAAGTACGAAATCCGAAAGTGGCAGAGGCGGGATTGGAGAACGGGCGCCAACTGCAGAGGGCACCAACAGTCAGGAACTGGAGATCAGAGACTCTAAAAAAAAATAGAATAGCAGCCTGGCAGGTGGTAACCCGCGGACCAGGGATCGAGCCCTGGCTGGGTCCGTAACACTATCCCCTCCCTCTGGAAGGCAACGTTCCGGCTGCCAAAGACCCAATGAACAACTGTGAAGGACGGGACGGGGCCGATCACTGGTCAGAAAAGGAAAGGGGGAGTAATGCAAGTAGCAGGGTAATCCTATGGGGGTTCTACAGGGGTGAGGGAAGCAATGTTCAAGTAACAGGGTAATCATATTGAGGTTCTACAGGGATGAGGGAATTAATGCTCAAGTAACAGGGTAATCTTACTGAGGTTCTACAGGTAACCGGGAGGTCCTATTGGTGTTCTACAAGGTTGTAGGTTGTCAGGTTTGAGAAAGGAAAAAAAAATAAAAAAAAATTGTTTGTTCAATGCTCAAGTGCTGGGGTGTCTGAGGGGTCTGGGAAAACAACGTCTCAGGTCTGTAACAAAGTGTCAAAAGCGAAGAAATCTCTTGGGGAAGGTCTTGGAGGGTGTCACAGAAGTGGCGATGAGCAAACAGTCTTCAGCAGTTCCGTGATGAAGACGGCGAGGACTTCAGCTTGATTGTCACAGTAGCAGGTTGCGTCCGGTAAATGATCTGATGATGAGGTCTGATCCGGGTAGCAGGTCGTAGACTGATCTTGATGTCCATGTCAGAGGTGCTGCTCCAGAAGTCTGCGAATCCAAGGTGCCGGCCAAAGGGAACAGCATGGTGGCCAACCAGCTGTCGTATCTCCTCGTACTGAGCTGCAGCATGCCATCGTCCTCGCGCGCTTGCCATTAGATCCATTATTGCCGGCGACGCGCAGGGGCCACATAGAGGACTTGGACAAGAGAGACAAGGATGTGGCAGAGGACAGATGGGAGAACAGGGCAAGGCGGAGGCAAGAGCGGATCAGACAGGTGCGGGGGGGGTCAAGAGGCAAGGGCTTCGCTGGGTACAGGGGTGTGTGTAGAGCAGGAATGCAGGGTTTTGGCGAGGTCAAGGCGGGGTTTATGCAAGGGTTTAGGGTTCGAGTTATATTATGTATCTAGGATATAGGGTGAGCACGATCATAGGCGCGAACACGTTTCATAGCATTCTTAAGGTTAGGAAAAGGTTCCCATGTGGATTCTTCGTCAGGGTATCCGGTCCATTTAACTTTGTATTCTGTGATTGGTTTCGGATGGTCTGATACTTGTGTGGTTCGTCGACCTATGATGGATTCTACTACGAATTTAGGGCCTGTGGGAAGCATGATCGGTGGAGGTCTGGGGTAAGGGCGGTCAGCGAATTGGGGTGGGGAGTCATGGAGGGTGGACAAGACTCATCTGGGGAAGACAGGGTGGACAAGACTCATGTCAGGAGGGAGTTGGAGCTTGTAATTGACGTGGGAGGTTTGTTTAATGATGGGGAAGGGACCGAGCCATTTCTTCGAGAATTTCTTGGACAAACCGTGTTCGGGTTCAAAGCATTTGGCGGAGAGCCAGACTTTGTCCCCTACTTTGAATGTTACGTCTCATCTTTGTTTGTTGGTCTTGTTGGTTTGTTGTTCTTGTGTTTATTCAAGGGCTTCGGTAGCTTCTTTGAGGAGTATGTTCATTGTTGCTACCCATTCATTGAGAGAAGGGCAGGGGGTGGAGGGGTTGACTTGCGAGGGGAGCAGGAAGTCGGAGGGCAAGCGCGGATGATAGCCAAGGTCAAGGTAGAATGGAGACATGCCAGTGAAAGGACATACAATGTTGTTGTAGGTGATATTGGCGGAGGCGAGCAACTGATCCCAAATCGTGTTGATGTGGATGACAATACTTCCGCAGGATTCTTTGGAGAGTATCGTTCATCTTCTCGGTTTGTCCATTGGTCTGTGGGTGGAATGCAATGTTATACTTCAGCGTGGTTCCGTAGGCTTTAAAGAGGTGTTTCCAGAATTGTGAAAGGAAGCGAGGGTCACGGTCGCTGATGATGTTCTCGGGGAGACCGTGGTGGCGTGCGACATGGTCGAAGAAGAGAATGGCGACGTCCTTGGCATTGTGCAATGTGGTGCAAGGGAGGAAGTGGGCGCGTTTAGTCAAGCGACAAACAATGACATAGATGCAATCATGTCCGCGGTCGGTCTTGGGGAGACCGCAGACGAAGTTCATGGAGATGGACTGCCACCGGTGGGTGGGGATCGGCAATGATTGTAGTTTGCTAGACTTGGCGTGGTTTGAGGGGTTGACGGCTTGACATGTGGGGCATGAGCGAATGTAGGCTTTGACGTCAGCGAGTAGGGAAGGCCAGTCGAAGTAACGAGAGATGGTGTCAAAGGTTTTATGGAACCTCAGGTGTCCCGCAGTCTTGGCGTCGTGATGCTCGGCCAAGAGCTGGGTACGAAGGCCACGTGCGTCAGGGATGCAAAGTCAGCGAGTGCCTTTGGTGTCAATGTAAAGAAGTTGGTCGTGAAGGGAGTAGTCGGGGACTGAGTCGAGATCACGAAGTTTGTTGTAGATTGTTGAGAAATACGGACAAGAGAGGTAGCCTTGGGTGTAGCGGTGGTGGAGCGATGGTAGGAGTTGGATATGAGTCATGGCGGCGTAGACTTTCTTGGAGGGCTTGTGGTCGGGGGGCGTCAAGTGAGGGCGTCGGCAACGCGATAAGTACAACTATCGACAATTTCGTGATCTCGCGCTCTAGAGGGAGCAAATGACAACACAAGTAAAGGGAACATATGCTTTTGTCGTGAAGACTGGCCTGATAGGTGGGTACTGCAGTCGTGTCCTTTGGCGGCAAAAACGTCAGGATCATATGTTTGTCGTTTTCGACGATGATACTGTAGAGAAGTTACCCCTCGACGAGTCCGAGGGAGGAGGAGGTAATGGTGGCAGCGAGTCCGGAAAGGGTGACGTCGCTGCCGTAGTGGCCAACAAGGGAGACCAAAGTAAGTGGAAGAAGAAGAAGAGGCCATGGTCATTCCCCGAGTACCCCAACATTGTGTTCGGGAAACCGTGGGAAAATATGGGGATGACACATGAGGAGTGGCAGTCCAAGATGGACAACCGCCAGTGCCTCAAGTGTGGCATCGTGGGTCATGTGATAGCACGGTGCCCACTAATTCGAAACCCAAAAGTGAGAAGCCAGTAGGAGTAGCATCTGCTCCTACTGAGTTGAGGGGTTTAGACAAAGGTAAGGCGCCAATAATCCCTTTCATCCCCTCGACTCATACGGCAGAGGATGGCTCTTCTTCGGCCCGTCGTGCAGAACACCTTGAGACGGTCTTATGTTCCGTCTCTCTGGACGATTCCCTTGACGAACTTGGTAACGAACTCATAGCCTTAAGGAGTTCGTGGACTAAGAAAGCTAGATCTAAGGGTAAGCTAATGATAGCAGACATTGAGATTGCACGAACACGAGTAGGTGCCTTGTTGGACCCAGGATCGACGCGGTCCTATATCTCAGAGAAGGCAATACGAAAGTTGCATCTGGGAATGAAGATAAAGGACTTTCCTAGACCAATCATGTGTATGTTGGCAGATAAGAGCACTATCACTGTTTCTCAATACGTGGACCGTGTGAAATGTTATTTTCGCACAAAGGACGGTAAGAAGATTCTACATGAGATGTCCTTCCTTATAGAGAAAAAATTGCCCTTTGACATGATTTTGGGTATGGATTGGCACGAGGAAGTCGACCCAGAAGTCAAGTTCAAAGAAAAGATAGTCAAACTAAAGGATGAAAAATCCGAGTTGAAAGCAATAAGTCTGGATTTGACTCATCCTTGTCTTTCTGTTGTATGAGTTACCCAACCTTCAGATCGATGGTCTTGAAGAAAAAGTTGGATCAGGATGTGATGATGGTACTCGTTAAACAAGTAGGTGAGTGTTCCTCATCCTATCCTCCTATTGAAAAACTTTTCGATGAGTATAAGGACTTGCAGACTAAGCCGAAGGGAATCATTGAGCGTGCTATTAACCACACGATCGAGATTATGCCCGAAAGCAAGATTCCCAAGGGTCCCATCTACCGTGTGTCTCCTAGGGAACTTGAGGAACTTCATAAACAATTGCAAGAACTTACAGACAAAGGATGGATTCACCCTAGCTCATCTCCTTATGGTGCCCTTATCTTATTTGTTCCCAAAAAGGAAGGTGAACTTAGATTATGCATTGATTATCGAGGATTGAACTCCGTCACTGTGAAAAATGTGGAACTACTACCGCGCATTGACAACCTGTTGGACCAATTGCAAGGATGTAGGTACTTCAGTAAAATTGATCTCAAGTTTGAGTACCACCAGATCGATGTGGCTCCTGGAGATCAACACAAGACTGTTTTCCGAACCAGGTATGGTCACTACGATTTCGTGGTATGCCTTTCGGTTTGACTAATGCGCCTGCAACCTTCCAAAGGTCAATGAATGAATTGTTTTGTCAATGGTTTGATCAATTATTAGTAGTCTACCTCGGCGCTATTCTAGTGTATAGTAAAACACTAGAAGATCACGAGAAACATCTACGGATGATTTTGTAAAAATTGCGCGAACGCAGTTTCAAATTGAATCCAAAAAAGTGTGAGTTCGTTAAGCCTGAAGTCTTGTACTTCGGTAATATAGTGAATGAAGAAGGACTAAGGCCCCGAGGAAAAGAAGATCACAACAATTCGAGATTGGCCCCAACCTAAGACTATAACTGAGTTGAGATATTTTCTAGGACTTGTTAGTTAATATAGGAAGTTCGTCAAAAACTTCTCTTTGATAGTTTCTCCTATGAGAAGACTTCTGAAGAAGGAACAACCTTGGTTGTGGGTCAAAGATTGTAAGTCGTCGTTCAAAAAGTTGAAGCATGTTCTGACTCAATACCCTATCTTAAAGATTGTTGATCCTTCTCTCCCGTTCATCGTCACAACTAATGCAAGTCAGTATGGGATTGGGGTTGTGCTACAGCAAGATGATGGTAAGGGATATAGACCTATAGAGTTTATGTTCAGGAGACTTCCGTCAGAGAAAGTGGCTAACTCCACCTACGAGAGGGAATTGTATGTCGTAGTTGTTGCACTGGACACTTCGAAGCACTACTTGTTAGGGAGACAGTTCACTGTCTACTCAAATCATTCTACCCTGAAGTGTATCAAGACTCAGCCTAGACTCTCTGATAAGTTAGTTAGATGGTCCGCTTTCATCGACACCTTTGACTTTGAATTGAAAACTATCACAAGAAAGTCTAATGTGGTTGCGGATGGCGTGCAAATTTCTTTGGAAGTATTGTCTCCTACCTCGATATTGGGAATGAATTAAAGGAACATATCAGGAAGGGATACGAGAGTGATCCTATTTGGAGTCCTATCATTGGGACCCTACGAAAGAACCCTGAATTATTCCCAAAATGTCGAATGACTGATGGCTTACTCTCCTACCTGGATAAAACCGAAAAACAATTATGTATTTCTCACCAAGAACAAATCGCCAATTTGTGATTATACAGCACTTCCCAATCACACAGCACACCCGTATACATCACAAAACAGAAAGGACAGAGTCTCGACCTGCTCTAGGAATGCGATTATACGGGCCAAAAGGTCACACAGCACGATGCATAAAAATTCATCCCTTCTTCCTGTTTTTTTAACTTTTTTTTTTTTTTTTCTTACGAGAGGACTGTTGGGACCTCATGGGACTTCTTGTTGAGAACACCCTCCTAGAGGGTTATCTCACTTGAGTTCTTTCAACGGACCTGACCTTGCTCATTCGAGTACTTGCAGAGAGAGGTGATCGTCGTTCAGTGAAACAGGCGTAAGTTGTGGAGTTGTGAGCTGCATATTTTAAACTTTAATGGCGATCGTCTTTTCAAATTTGATTGGAATACTACTCGGCTTTCTTGAGTGAGCCGGATCAAACTTCATTCAAGGTGAGTCAGTTGATTGACTCATATGTCCCCAGACAAGGGTCCATAATAGACAGGTAGCAGTTTCTGGGATACATTTTCTTCCAAGGAAAATTTTTTAGACTTCACCCATACTAGATCACCTTCCTGAAACTGCGATGGCCGACAATGTTTGTTGGCCTGCTCAATAATCAGTAGTTGGGCTTTATGTATATTTTCCATGGCTACCGCGGACCCGGACACCGGACCGATCCGGACCCAGACAACCAGTCGGTCCAGATATGATCCGGACGTTCGGATTTCTGGACCAGTCCAGACCGTCTGGACATGGTCCGGATCGGTCCGGATGGTCCGGATGATCATGTCCTGATCGGTCCGAATTGAAAAAAAAAAAACACTTGCAGGTTTCGTATGCATGTTGAATGCAGTTTCATCGTGTAACCGTGACTTGAGTGTTCCAGGAAGATATAGTTGTTGGCATATATGACAAGCATGAATGATCATTCGTTGACATGCATTGTGCTGACACAGTCACTACAAAGCACAAACTGCTGCAAGGGAAGAAAAAGTGAAGAAACAAAAAAGAGAACACTCCGCAGTAAACTTGAATAAAGGTAAATATTAAATGAAGTTCAAGACTTTAGCAGTTCATAATTTAAAGTTCAAAGTTTGAAGTTTGAGTTCTCTCTCTCTCTCTCTNTCTCTCTCTCTCTCTCTCTCTCTCTCTCTCTCTCTCTCTCTCTCTCTCTCTCTCTCTCTCTCTCTCTCTCTCTCTCTCTCTTGCATGTGCGCACCGGTCCACAACGGTAACGAGGGCTCTCTCTCCCTCTCCCTTTGTGTGTGTGTGTGTGCTTGTGTCTGGCGGCGGCGAGTGGGCGAGAAAGCACTCTGAAGTGTTCCGCCCTTTCTTCCCTTTGTCACTGGGGAACTACGCTCTGCCTCCAGTAGTCTGCCCAAGATGCAAATAGAAAAGGGGTCGGTCTGGCCGCCCTGTACGGCTGATACCGGCCCCCAAAATCATAGAAACATTTTTCAAGGGGCGCCCTGGACCCAAGGAACAGGTCTAGGGTGGCCCTTTTGTTTTTTTAATTTCGGGGTTTTGGCCCCTTCCGGACGGGCCGCCTACGGTCCAGCGTCCAGACACCGGAAAGCAGACCATATGGACGCTTGTCCGGATGATCGGATGGTAGCCATGATATTTTCCTTTACCTTTTTAATATCTTCTTCATACAAAACTGCAAATGCATAGGTTTTTGGGATTAACCTCTGAATCTGGTCCCGAGTTAAAGCATCAATGGGACGTCGAGGCTTCCAACCTTTATGCAATGCATTAGGCGTTCTATTGGTAACAATATGTACACTGTTGTTATACGCACTAACAATCTTAGGTAAGTTTTCATCCCAATCTATTTAATCTGGTCGAACATACACGCGCAGGAGTTGTTGGCACATAGGATTCATCTGTTCAGTTTGGCCAATCATTTCAGGGTGTCTTCCTGACGACATGGTCAACCTGGTGGCATAGACTTTCGCCACTGTAGACTAGTGAACCGAACATCCCTGTCAGAAATTATGGTTTTTCGGGAATCCATACTCAGAAACCCATCGCATCTGAAATCTTTGGATGACCAACTCAATTCTAGCTTCGGCGGACAAAGGAAATAACATAGCATATTTTGAGAATCTATCCACAATGACCATAACGTGACTGTTGCCATGTCGGCTTTTAACGAGACTCATAAAGCCTATGGAGATGGACTCACCTGGCTCACGTAGAATAGGCAGTGGTCTCAACAGTCCCAACGGATTCTGATGCGAGGGCTTGTTTCTTTGACATAGAAGGCAAGTCCTCACATAGGTTAGTACATCCTCCTTCATTCCTTTCCATCCAAAGCGTTCTCGTACGTCAGCATACGTCTTCTTAAAACCAGTGTGATTGTACGTGCTAGTGTGAGTATGCCCTCAATCACTACACTCAAAACTATTAACAGAACCCCGTTCAAATCCCAAGAATCAGAATAAATTGCTCATTTCTGTTTGGTGTGATCTCGCTTCACTTTCTGCTTTGAGTTTTGGCTCAAGGAGACCGAGAAGCGGTTAATGGAAGGCCCAAAATTCGACGATTTTTGGCGATTTTTTCACCGAAACTGCCATATTTCCCTGAATTTTTACTTTTCTCCTAGGCTACCAGCCGGGCCGCACGGGTCCCGGGTGGCCAGCCCGTGCAAGGACCAGGGAAGGTGCCAGCAAAAAAAAAAAAAAGAAAAAAAAAATCCCCAAAAAAACTATGTTATGCAGAAAAATAAACTGAACAACGTTTGCCTCAGGGTCACATCGAAATTCTTGACCAAATTTAGAATAAAAAATAAAATTTCAATGTTTTTATTTTTTGTTTTATTTTTTTAATTTTTTTTGGCCCGGCCGGGCAAGTGACCCCGGGCCACTCTGGTAGCCTAGCTTTTTTCTTGTTTTTTTTTTTGCATGACATATATGTGCTTTAGGGTATATATGTATTCAGTTTCACCGTATTCGAAGAAAGACTCGGCGAACTCCGAAAGCTACTCCGAATAGGGTTTTATAGTGCTCTTGAGTTTATTTTTTTTGTTTTTTTTTGGCTATTTGGTTTTTTGATGTTTGTATTATGACCCTGCATAGTTTGTTCGCAATCGTTTCGACAACATTGCTTGAAAACCCTCGAATTTTTGGCCTTCCATTAACCGCTAGTGAAAAAAAAGAAAAACAAGTAGAGAGGGATGCAGCTGAGTCAGATGTTCTGGACTACCTCCCGTTTACATAAGAAAAAGAGAAAGAAAGAAAGGGAAAAAAAAGCAAGCAGACAGCGAAAAAGGCTTTTAACCATAGTTGCGGCGCATTGAGGTGCGCGCCTCAGCGCACGTCTGGCGCACCTCGCGGATCGCACCTGATGCGGCACAAAAAAAAAAAAAAAAAAAAAAAAAAAAGGTCC
>BFEA01000783.1:229513-240287 GCA_003427395.1 Chara braunii
CTCCTGGCTATGGTGGTCTGTTGCAGCCAGGGTGCTGGTCTTCTTCCTCCCTTCAGCGTTCTTCTTCGTCCAGGTCGCTAGTCTGCACAAGCTCCCAGCAGCGCTTCCACAAATTTGCGAAATGAACAACTGACCCCCCCGGCACTGTAGTCCAAGATATATAGTTGTAGTGGACTATTTCGTGCCTGCTTCAATCCGTACTGGCCTCCTTCAGCCTTTGCCTTGCCAATTGCTATTTTGGGAAATTTCCCGACCTTCTTGTGAGGCTGCTGCAAAAGTTTATTTTTGGGGACTTGACGTGCTCSTACTGGTACTGTACGGTACTGTAGCCTACCGACCTACAGTGTCTGATCCCACAGGCCCTAAGACTCTAAACAATTGGGGCCTGGACTGTGGTAACTAGGGACCCTAGAACTGGGACTGGGAAAGCTTACAGCGTGAATCCATTCATTTATCTTGGGTCTTTCATTTGTAATGTTTTTGTCTTGCTTAATTAGAATTCATGCCTATGCTAAGTGCCTCCGTGATGCCGTTAAATGTTTGATCTTCTGGTAGGTTGTCTGGCGGTGTTTCTTCCCACAGTCCGAAGACTAAGCCTTTCCCTTTGATGTTCTCGACCCTGCCCTTTGCTAGGAAGTTTGTTTCGAAATTTAGTTGGTGTTACGATCCTGGTCACTTCCAAAGTGTAAATTCACAAGGAAAGACAATGCCACCCAATTGCGAAAGAAATGAAAGCACTTGCAAAGAGATAAAGACCAAAGAAGAAGAAGAAGAAGAAGAAGAAGAAGAAGAAGATGTACACCGGCAAGACCAATGACAAATCCCCGTTCTCACTCCACCTTCCTCCGCCTCCTCCACTTCGCCAATCTTATTCTTCTTCCAATAATAGTAATAACAATATCCGAAGTTCCCTCTTACTGCTGACACAACATCAGGTCCACCATAGTCATGGCTTCCCCCTTCTTCCTCCTGTCACATGCCTAGGCTATGGCGGACTACTAAGGGCTCTGCCTCCCTGTCCAAAGGACAACCCAAAGCAGCTATGTCGCTGCCCTCCTGTCCAAAGGACAACACAAAGCAGCTACGCCGCTGCTCAATAAGCCGCCATGCCCGACTCTGCCTCGAGCTCCCTTGGTGTGGTACTACCCCAACTAGGCCCTTCCATATGCAGCGCCTAACAAGGTGATGAAGATGTGTCCACCATAGCCAGGTAGGATCCTTGCCACTCTCCTCCTTTGCCCCCTTCTTCCTCCTCCTCAGGCTGGGCTGCTCGCCAGAGCCAGGCTGAGCACTCAGGTGCTCTCCTCCTCCAGGCAGCGCTCCAAGTCCAGCGCTTGGCTCCAGCAGTGTCTCAACAATCCTTGCACACCACAAATGAGGAGGAGCTGCTTGCTCCTCCTGAAGATATAGCGGCCTACTTGCCTCTTGGGCGGTGACTTCCTAGGCCGCGCGACCTCCCAGCAACCGCTACCTCCTCCCTTTTGGAGGGAAACATCATTGCAGGCTCTGATATCGTCCGGACAGGCCCAAGACTCTGGCTACCTGGACCGGTACCGGCCTACCTCTAGCCTACCGCTACTGGGCCTCTAAAAATGCCAACTTTTGTCCTCTTCTGCCCGGCCTCCAGTACCCGACACTTCTATCACTACTTGAGCGCTACCGGCCTACCTGCTGTTTTTCCCGCTGCTCTAACTGCCACAGGCCTACCCCCGCTGAGTGTTTATCCCCGCTGCAACCCTCAAAGTCACGGCCACAGGTAAGTACCGGCCCTGCGGGGCCTTTCAACCAACAAGTACCATTGCGGGTTACACACACCCTCAGGCCGTCAAGCACTCAGACAGGCACGCAGACCAGTAGGCACGCACACACAGACTTAGAAATCACAGCAGAATGCGGGAATCTCAGCAAGGCATACATTCCAGCGGCAAATCCCAGAAATCAGCAGTGTTCTCAGTCTGTGTTTTGGCCTGTCATTACATTGGTGTTCTTTGGTCAAACCAGTGGGAGTAAGCCGCGAGTGATCTGCGCATGAAGGGATATCTGAAGAAGAAATCACTAAGGAAATTAAGCTGAGAAAGAAGAATGAACCGCAACGCCTTACTCCAGACAATGCATGAGGAAAACTTGACAAAAGTTTCACAAAACACATGTATGGAGGATAAAGAAGCAAACTACCAAGGTCCGGAGTAGACATAAGTAGAAGATGAACGCGACAATGCATGAGGGAAACTTGACAAAACACATGCGTGGAGGAAGAAGAAGCAAATTACCAAGGTCCAAAGGAGACATAAGTGGAAGAATAAGGCAAGGCAGAAAGGAAATTTGACAAAACGTAAGCACGGAGGAAAAATAAGCAAACTACCAAGATCGGAAGTAGACATAAGTAAAAGAACGACGCTAAGCATGAAGGAAACTTGACAATACACATGCATGTAGGAAGAAGAAGCAAACTACCAAGATCTGAAGTAGACACAAGGGAAATGATGAGACAAAGCATGAAGGAAACTTGATAAAACACATGCATAGAGGAAGAAGAAGCAAACTACCAACATCCGAAGTAGACACGTTGTGAGGAAACCCGGGGAGGGGCTTCTGCTGTTCGCTGAAGCCAAGGGCTACAGCGCGTCACTCGCTGCGCCCGCTTCCGAGGTCCTCAGCGACCAGCAGGGTGTCAGGGCTTGTGTTGCCTGTCAAGCCCCCTCTTAGTACTGGACTTAAAATCCCCTCTCTTTTTTTTTTTACTGTAACCAGCACCGCCTGTTCTCCTCTTCTCAAGCCTCGTATTCACTGTAACTTAGGCAGCAGAGTGCAAGTATGTACATAATTAAATAAATAGTCATGATAGCTAATTGTTTAGGCTCACCTTTGCTTTCACACCATGGTGCGTGTTTTCCTCGTCGGCATGCCTGTGACTAGTTGGGCGCTCATAGTCAATGCCAACGGTTTGATTTCAATTCATTATGACGTGTGATTGGCTGAACTGTATTGTAGAGTTCAGCAGTTGAGTTTCGTCGGCCTCAAAGAGTCAAATATACCACTTCAGGGGGCAGTCTGAGAGAACTGCGGAGAAATTTGGCATTGCCTTAATCATCAACAAAGATCAGTTCGTGGGAATGTGGAAACCTTAACGTGCTATGAGTTCGCTGCTGATAGACACAATTTGCACCTAATAGCATCACTTGCAGGTGTTGGTCCATGATCCACTGATTACCACCAGTTACCCATGTACATAGTCAATCCCATCACACTGTTGCGCGTTCAAGGGGACATGGCGATTATCGTGTGCCTCCAAAGATCATGTGGGGGGATCGACTGGCATAATGTCCATTCGTTCGTGAAACAAAGATCCGTGCGGTCACTTTGTTTGGCTTCAACTTCCCCTTCGTATGAACATTTCCAATCGTTAGTTCATCCTTCAACCCTAGAGTCATGTTCCTCAGCCGATCCCTGTGTCAAAATTCCGCGTGAAAACAATAACCAATCAGCCAATTTTCCCGCCTCAAAAGTTTAGCCTGTGACTCTTTTTTGGTGATCTGAGAGTCTCCCTTCTAACCAGGGGGACCGGGAAGCACAAGGTAGGCCGGTCCAAGGGTCAAGGCGACCAAGGAACACCCGCATGGGTAAAACTTGGTTTACATTCTGAGGTTTGGAGGGACCGAGGAAAGGTCACCACAAAGGTAGCCTCTCCAATAGTGGTGGGCTTATCTTCGAACCCTGGTGGTGCTTCTGCGAGCACTTCGCAGGGAAACACCTCGGGCTAGTAGGAGTGTTAGCCGCTCTTACTCGTGTTGAAGTGGTGACGTTGCCTTCACCACTTCAGCCATTGGCCAAGGCTAGTGACCCATCCATCGCCCCGCAGACACATTCAGACCCACCGATGCTCTGTTCGCGAGATGTGTCTGAGTCCCTAGAAGAGTTACAAACTGAGTGGTCAGGGAAGGACCCCAGAGGCTCTTGGGTGATGACTAGCAAAGGTCCTAGAGGTGAACATTTCGTGGTAGAGGTTGATGTAGGTGGCCGCAGAGTGGGTGCCTTCGCAGACATAGGCTCTACACGAAACTTCATCAGTCGTGCTTATGTGGATAGGCTGCGCTTAGGGGACCAAGTGCAGCGGCTCAGCAGATCTGTAGCATGAATGCTAACCAACAAGCATCGCATGGTTATACAAGTCTATGTCAAGGGCATAGTCTGCACCTTCTCCTATGGAGAAGGGGAACTGAGACATAAAATCTCGTTCCTTGTCAGCAACGAACTGCCATTCGACATGCTGCTAGGTATGTACTACCTTGAGGTTGCTCAACCTCAATTCGATTGGGATAGAAAGGTGATGATCCACAAGTTGCCCAACGGTAGAACCGTTAAACTGCAGCAGTTTTAAAGCTAGCAGTCTAGTGGAAAGCTACGGGTGCATGTGTGCATCTTCCTTCTATAACTACTATAAACAGAATCGTACTTAGTCTTTGTCTCTGAGAAAGGGGAGGTCGTAAAATCACCCCTAGAGATAGAAGCAGTCGTCGCACAATATTCAGAGTTTTTTTAGGAGCCCACTAGTGTGGTGGAAAGGGAGGTTGTCCACACGATAGAAGTCGTCCCTGGTAGCAAAGTCCCTAGAGGACGGATCTATAGGATGTCTCCTGCAGAGTTGGATGAGTTCCACCGCCAGCTCAAAGTGCTCACGGAGAGGGGATGGAGTCGGCCTAGTACCTCCCCATACAGTGCTCCAGTCCTATTCGTTCCTAAGAAGGGAGGTACCTTAAGGATGTGCATTGACTATAGGGCCCTCAATGCCATCACCGTTAAGAACGCGGAGCCCCTACCCCGCATTGACGACCTATTGGATAGAGTGCAGGGATGTCGGTACTTTACTAAGATAGATCTAAAGTCCGGATACCATCAAATTGCCATTAGATCTGAAGTCCAGCACGAAACCGTTGTCCAGACCAGGTACGGTCTGTACGAGTTTGTGGTGATGCCCTTTGGCCTATGCATTGGCACTTGGATCATTCCAACACGTAATGAATATGATTCTTCATGAATACTTGGACAAGTTTATCGTCGTGTATTTCGACGATATCCTTATCTTTAGTAAGACTGTAGAGGAGCACGCTGAGTACTTGAAAACAGTGCTAGTTTTCCTAAGACAACACCAGTACAAGGTAAACATGGAGAAATGTGAGTTCGGTCGCACCAAGATCTTGTACATGGGTCATGAAATTTATGCGGATGGGTTGAGGTCGGACGATGCCAAAGTGGCCAGCATACGAGATTGGCCCAGACCTTAAATTGTTACCGAGGTTCGATCGTTTTTGGGAATGACGGGCTACTATTCTCTGTTCGTTAAAAACTATAGTACTATAGCTTCCCCACTAACAGATCTCACTCGCCTTGACACCCCTTGGGAGTGGACCGAAGAGTGTGAAGCAAGCTTCAAGAAATTGAAGTATGCTTTGACACACACTACGAAGTCCTCAAACTTCCAGACCCTGAGCGGCCCTTTGTCGTGACCATAGACGCCAGCGAATATGGCATAGGTGCGGTCCTTGCGCAAAAGGAGGGGAAAAAGTTGAGGCCCATCGAGTACATCAGTAAGAAGATGCCATCTCAGAAGTTAGCAAAGTTCACATATGAGCGTGAGCTCTATGCCCTCTACAGAGCGTTGGTCCACTGGAGACACTATCTCCTAGGCAGATTCTTCTACTTGAGATCCGACCATGAGACTTTACGTTGGATCAAGACTCGGCCTGTACTCTTTGAGTTACTCAAACGGTGGATTCAAGGGATAGACATATGACTATCAACTCGATCCACTCAGTTTTGGGGCCGATCCTCGGGTCTCAGAGGATTGGAAGTTGAGGAGGTTGTCGATTTTCCCCGCCTTCCTCCCCCCCCCACGTTTCGACGGAGTTGGAATAGTTTTAGGAGCGATTGTCGGGTTTCCGAGGATCGAAGGAAGCAAGTGAATCATTCCCCCCCCCCCACGTCTCGACGGTGTTGAAGGCCGCGTCGAGTCGGGGGTAGGATGAGTTTTCGGTCTCGGAGGCTGTGATATGGCGGGCAAAGGGGCGGTGATTCTGGCATGCTGGCCAGGTGGACCAGTCGTCTTCACGGCTTGAAGACCCCCCTGATCAGGAGCTTGTTCTACACTAGCGAGGGTCTGCTCACACAACACACCCTGGATCTGCAGTAACGCTGCTAGGGGCTGATCAAGATCTCAGCCCCCTCCCTCCTCCAGCTGCCTTGCTGCAGTGAAGGCCAAGATCCTCCTGGTCTTGGTATACCTTGTGCCCTTGGAGACACCAAGGGCCAGGTATCACCTCCCTCTTCCCTCTCTCTACTAATCCACTTTCCCTACCTCTTCTCTCTCCTCTTACTCACCCCTCTACTTCTTCCTCTTCTACCTCACTCAATCCCCTCTAATCACTCTCTCTACTCACACCCCTCTCCCCACCTTTCTCAACTTTCTCCTTCTCTCCTTCTCATTTCACTCCTCAACCCCTTCTTTTCCCTCCACCTTCCACTGCCTCTTTCCCCTCCTCTTTCTACTTTCCCCACCCCACCTTTTCTTCCACAACTCTTCCTCTCCCAACTCCGGTCCCGTCATACTTTATCACTTTCCTTTCTTTCGTTTCTCTACCTTACTTCTTCGCTACTTCTCTTTTCTTTCTCCATCTTTTCTTTCCCTTCCCTCTTCATATTGTCCTCTCCCACGATCCACTAACTCTATTTTATTCGTTTATTTTCTTTTCTTTTCATACTCTTTTCTCTTTGCTTCTTGATCTTTCTTCACCACCCCCTTTCCTTCTTTCACCCTTGCTCTTCGTTGGTGTAGTTAGTTCATTTCTTGCTCTCTTTCAGATGTCGTGGTGTACATAGTATTGCTCTTCTTTCTTTTTTCGGCGATGCGCTCTTGCTCCTCTACGGAGGCGAAGTGCTTCTTGGTTCTTCTTTTGTTCCCTCGACGGAGGTGAAGTGCTTTTTGGTTCTTATTTTGTTCCGATTTTTTTTGCAGCACATTTCTGCTCCTCGACAGAGCAGAAGTGTTGTATAGCTCTTCCTTCTTTTTTGGTGATGCACTCTTGCTCCCCTACAAAGGCGAAGTGCTGCCGGAAAATTTTGATCCGTCCGTAGATTTTTTTCCACTCCTGGTTCTTATTTAGTTTCTTGGTTCTTATTTGGTTTTGATTTTTCTGCAGCACATTTCTTCTCCTCAGCGGAGACGAAGTGCTGCCGAAATTTCCTAACCCTTTTATCCTTTCCTCTCCCATCACCCCTTCTCCCTACTTCCCCTTCCCATTCGGGCACCCTGGATCCAAACCACCCCTCCCCCTTTGACGGCACCCGAGCTAGCTCGCGCTAGACTCGCTAGCGCCGACCGTCGCTTTCTACCGCAGACCCCCCCTACGCCCTCCGCGCACGCGGACCTCCTCTGGCCCCCTCCAGTCCGGCCCGTCACCTCCCCATGGCCAACGACGTGTACAAGCCGCCGACGCGGCGACGACCTCAGCACTAGGCTCCACACCCATGCTGGCAGACCATGGCCATCAACCCCAGGGGGATATGCACACCCTCCTCACCTCCTTCCTCACGCCCATCTAGGCGCAACTAGCGACCCTTGCGCCAGTATAGGCGCAAGTGGCGACTCTTGTTGCTGGCATGCGGCATCTCCAGGACGCTGCCTGTCCTTCCTCTCCTAACTCTCTCTCTTTTCCTGGCTCCCAGTTCGGGTCCCCAGTCCTCTTACATGGTGGCCACGGCAGAGCTTCCTCCTCCGCTGCCCCCGACCCGACCATCCTGGTGATCGTCCACGCTCCTAGCGCGGCGACCGCCACAGGCCAGGCCTTTCCTCACTCTATGGGTGCACCCGCGCAGACTCCGCTCACCACGGTCACGGGACCACAGCCCTCTGCCGCAGTCTCAGCTTTTTCGGGTGCCCCACGTCTCCCTTCCCTTTCCTCGACCGAAGCGCCACCTGGCTCTCCCCCTTGTGGGATGCCCCGCGCCGCTCGTGCGTCTACTCCTACCACTCCTCGCTCGATCTATGTTCGACGTCTTGAGGTTGAGCTTGCTTAGACCCGGGCCGACGTCGCCCTCTTACACCTTCAACCACCCGTACCCTCACAGGTGGCCGCGCCTTGGGGCGCCTTCGGCGCCGGCGAATATGCAATCACGGGATCGGCCTCCCTCGATAATGATAATGAGAAGGTCGACAGAGCCGCCGTAGTAGGGGAACTGAAGGGCGGCAGTCACGAATCGATGGCAGAGGGCGCGCCCTCCTTCTTCCTCCACTCTTCCATCCATACAGGCTCGCTTCCCTCGCCCGGTACCCCCTCCTCCTCCATCTTATCTCCTTCCAACTCCATCGGTTGCTGCGACCTCTTCTACCGCAGCTCCCGCACAGCCTGCCGTTGTTCCCCCCGCCGCTCCACCATGCGATCCGGGCGTACAGTGAGCTGCTCCCCCTTCTCCAGGACCTGCGCCGACTTACTCAGCCGTAGCGCAGGCCTCTGCTCCTCGATCTCCTCGCCGCCATAACGGTGGTGCACCACTCGCCTGCTTGACGGACATTGCCTTGTATGACGGTATAGGGATAAGCGTGTCTCGGTGGCTGCAGTCTGCCACCCGCACGCTCCAGCTCATGGTCGTCCCACCTGACCAGTGGGTGGCTCACCTCTCCACGCGCCTGCGTCGCGATCCTTTCGACGCCTTTGGAAGATTTCTACACTTACTCTCTTCTTGAGGGTCGGACCCCGACCTTCGTGGATTTCCAAGCGTTCCTCGAGAATCGCTTCGGAGCCTGGCACAACGTGACCGACGCCTTCGAGCGTGTCGTCAGCACACGCTGGTCCGGCTCTAGTCGCGCTGCCGACCTGGACCACCACATCTTGGTCTTTCAGGACGCCTGCCTTATTTGTGATGTGGCGTTCCTCCCCGAGGCTGCCCTCATCGATCGCTTCTTGGCTAGCCTTCCCCTTGAGTACCGCTTTGAGTTATGGCGGTATGACTTCACATCAGCCCCGCAGGCCTACGAGGCCGCCAGGGCTCATCAGCGGATGCGGACCCGTCTTCACCCCGCTTCCTCTTCCCAGCCTCGGCGTACAGGTTACACACCCTCCTCCTCTCACGGCACTTTCCAACGCCGTTCTGCTTTCCACGGTCGCCCCCGCCGTTCCGCGCAGCAGGGCCGCCACTTCTCGCGCCGCTTCAGCGTGCTCGAATATGGTGAGCAAGACGCTGTTGCCCCGCTGTCGCCCAAGGGTGACCATAACGACGACCTCGACCTCTGCGAGGTCGTCCACTACCACCTGGAGGACTCTACCCTCCCCATAGTCGAGCGCCTCCAGCTTGCCCTCTCCACCCTCTCTCGGGCACACAACCACTCTGGTCAAGCTGGCGCGTCGCCCCCTGAGGTCCCTCAGCAGGGCCTCCCTCAGGGCTTCGTCCCTCCTCGCGGTGTCCTTTCCGCCAAGGAGCGCGCGGATTTTGGGCCGACGTGAGTGTTTGTGCTGCCGCCAGGACGGTCATACCTCCTCGCGGTGCCCTTACACCGCCGCCCTCGACCGCCACTACGGTGAGCTTTCCCGCCAACGTCGTGCTCAGTCGCCCCCCGACGCCTCGCATCCCCGCGGCACAGCGAGCGTGCCGTCGTGCAAGAAGCAGGGCGCTGCTGAGGGCAGTGCCATAGCCCAGCCTCCATAGCTGGCTGGGGCTTGGAATACAGTGAGGCGCAGGGGTGGTCTTCGAGTGTACACAAGGAAGACGTGGGTGTAAGTCGACGAAGAGGGAGAAGGATGATGATGATGATGATGTGAGGGCACATACCTGGTATGGGCGATGGTCTGCATTGGGCGACATCTTCAAGTACTTCGTTGGCTGCTGACGTCAACTGTTGCATTGTCAATTAGTAGGCAGATAGTAGCTGTGTAGGAAGTAGGCTGGGCGCCGAGCGCCAAGTAGGGAGAAGGGCCTGGACACTTACGTTGGTGGTGGTGAGAGCAAGCTCTCATTGGCATTCATTTTCAATGTTACGATTCTTCATTGGTGTTATACTGGTGCAATGCTGCTTTTTGACATTGTGATACTTTCTGGCTTTCAATGTGATTGTGCATTTAGCATATTGTCATCTCGCTATTGCTCATTTTCCCTTGCAAATATTAATAATTAAAAATAAAATAATGAATGATAAAGAGGAATCAAGCTTACAAGATTTTTTCTTGCTTCCTTGTTTTCGTGTCGGATTGTGTTTCCTTGTGTCGACACCCCGATTCACACTATTTTGCTATCCCTTTTACGACCCTTATTTTTGTGTGCACGCGACCCTGTTACTTTTATACTTATGGGTTTATCAGCGACTGCACGGGGCTGAATGTTTGTTAGGGTCGGTACTGGGGCTGCACGCGAGCTACGGGGTTGGCACTTTCGCTCTGGTACAAACGGCATGGCTTGTGTGAGCGAGATACACGACAATTGGTCCAGCGCATACATGCGGCGCATCGACACGCGCTGCACTGCACACGTGCGCCGCACCTCGCATGCGGCGCACTCTAGAATCGGGGGGTCACCAAAAAAAAACGAAAGTTGGGGGGCGGGGGAGGGGTTGCAAGGCCGGTAGGCACTTCGCGCCGCTGGTTAACAGAAAAAAAAAATATTTTTTTGAGGGCTAACAGGGCCCCGCAAAAACGAAAGGGCGGGGAAATCCAAGTAGTTCGTTTTTGAAGTACTCGGCCCTGCCCCGCGCCGGCCCCACCCCGTTAGTCGGCCTCAGCCCTGCCCCGCG
>BFEA01000783.1:263952-277044 GCA_003427395.1 Chara braunii
CGACATTTGAAGTCCACAGATGGACCGCAGCTGGGAAATATGTATAAGGGGGGGTGGGGGGTGGGGGGTGGGGGGTCGGGGGGAGGGTTCTTATGGGTTGTCCTGGGTCTGTGGGTCGGGTGACCCAGGCCTAGCGTTCACCCGCTTGTCACCCACCCATTCGGGTGACCCTGGCCTAAAATTGACCCGCCCGTCACCCACCCAGGCTTGCTCGCCTTGACCCACCCTCATCCTACCCATGCCAACTTATCAAGACCCACACCTGACCCAATGCCTCGTGGGTGGGGTGGGTGCGGGTGGGTGTGGGTCTGGGTACCTGTTGCTCATCTCTGGTTCCAACTGCTGTGCTGATTCCTCCTCGCCGCTGTGCTCGTCCTCTCCTCGCTGCTCATGCTAACGCTGTCGCGCTGCGCTAATCCTGCTAACGCTGAAGTGCTGCGCTAATCCTGAAGACTAACGCGTAGACTAACCTCCTGTCTCTACTAACCTACCGACTGAGGCTGGTACCCAGCTGATATAGTGCTGGGTCGGTCTCAGTCCTACTGAGTGCCTTCGTTTGGACCGTTGATCGGGCCTAACGGTTCAGATCCGATTTGGATCTGAAAAGTGGAGCCCAAAACTGTGCCGCTGGCTGGGCCTACCTAAGCAACGAGGCCTACCGGACCCTAAAGTGAACCGACGGTTCTTAGGCCTACCTGGACCTAGCTGGGACCGTCGTGACCCGATACCTAGGCCTAAACCGTGCCTACTACAGATTCGGGCCCTAACTGGGGCCCGTGTGGTATCAGTATGCCACATCCCCCCCTTGAAGACCGAGCTAACTACGAGGGCGAAGCTGTCTGTCCGATGTTCGTACGGGGCGGGCAGGTTGGGCAGCTTCCTTAGCAAGTCGCTGTTTTTCATAATGCGCGAAGATGAGGGGTGTTGTCGCCTTCAGGTCAGCTCGTGAAATCCAGCGTGTGTCATCGGGATCGCATTGCTTGAATGTAACTTTGTACGACATTGGCTTGTTGTCGTGCTTGCGATGAGGGAGGACGCGGCCGACCTCCTGGTGACCATCCGTTGATGGAGGGTCGTGTGACCATCTGCCCGGGAAATCCGCTGGTGAGGCTGGAGTATAGACTGCCAGCTTTGAAGCGTGAAATACTGGGTGGACTGACAAATGCGGGGGAATCTCGAGTATGAAAGAGGGACCCGCGGGGTCGTCGCCAGCTGCTGAAGTGACCTTCCATGGACCAAACCACTTAGGGAGGAGCTTGCGCGAGACGTGCTGCTCGAGCGCGAATTCCTCGGAGGTGACCCAAACAAGGTCGCCGGCGCGGATTGGACATGGGATGCGACGCCGATTTGCTTGCTGCTGCATACGGATCTAAGCCTTTTGCATGTTTGCGTGGGCTTTGGCCAGCAGTTCCCTGTACTTCCGTGCAAAAGAGAGGGAGCAAGCAGCGTCGATGTCGGCAGTCCGTGGAAGCAAAATGTCTGCGAAGATACGGCCTTTCCGTCCACCGTGATGCAACTCAAAGGGAGTCACGCCGATTGCCGGATGCACCGAAGTGTTGTAGGCGAACTCGATGTCGGGAAGGCGGTCAACCCAGTCCTTCTCATCCGGGCGGATGAGTGTGCAGAGCATCATCTGCGCAGTCTGGTGCGCACGTTCCGTTTGCCCATCCGTTTGAAGATGTCGTGCGGAACTTGGTTTCATGCTGGTGCCAGATTCCACGGTGAGTCTCGTCCAAAAGGCTGACATGAAACGAGTGTCGCGGTCGCCGACAATGTCTTCCGGAACGCCGTGGCTGCAAAACCAGCCGCTATGCAAAAGTCGTGCGAGCTCGGGAGTCGTCGCATGATACTTGCATGGAAGAAATCGAGCGTACTTGCTCAAACGGTCAACGACCGTGAGAATACCATCATGGCCAAGGTGATCGCGAGGGAAAGGACCGGTCACATCCATAGCAATGGAAAGACTTGGTTCCCGAGGAATCGGCAATGGTTTCAGTTCGCCGTATGGAAGCTGATAGCGCCCTTTGTTCCGGTGGCAAACTGCACATGACTGAATGTACCGGTTGACGTCGCTGATGATGTCCGGCCAGTGAAATCGTTGGCAGAGTCGTGCAAGTGTGCGTGCGACGCCAAGGTGTCCCGCCAGCCGCGAATCGTGGTATTCGCCAAGGAGGCGAGTGCGCAAGATGCGGTCTTGGGGAACACACAACAAGTCCTTGCCTTGTGTATGGAGAAAAAAGTAGCCGTCGACAATCCGATAATTGCTTGTTGGCGGGTGATCCGATGATAAGTCCGCGTAGAGTGTGGAGAATCCCGGATCCGACTTGTAGCTGTTTACGAAATGCTGTTGCAGGTCCTCGTCGAGGCCAAATCTGGAGTGCACCAAGGTGCAAAGATCGAGTCTTTGCGAGAGAGCATCCACTGCCTTGTTCGAGGGGCGCAGAATATGCTTCCAGCGACTGATTGTGCTGCTCACCGTGTTTTGCGTCTTGTCATAAGTCAACGGATTGTTGTCCGTTGCCCATGTGAATCGTCGACGCCCGAGGAGAAAAAGTGACGTCAACGCTTAAGTACAGTGACAAAAGCTAGCAGTTCCTTCTTCCTCGCATCATCAAGAGAACTGATGGGCGGCACCTTTTGGCTGAAGTACTCAACCGGATGCCAGTCTGTGCCGTCATGCTATTCCAGAACCGCGCCAATGCCATAGCCGGAAGCGTCCGTAGTCACTTTGGTAGGCAAGGTCGGGCCATAGATGCTTAAGACGGGAGCTTGGAGCAAAGTTGTCTTCAACATATGGAATGTGTGTTGGGCTTCGTCATTGAACTCGAAGGGCACGAAGGGGGACTGAAGTCGCGACAATGGTGCAGCGATCTGTTGAAAACCTTTGACGAAACCCATGTAATATAATGTTAAGCCAAGAAAGGAGCGGACGTCGGTGGTACACGCAAGGTCCGGCCAATCTTGAATGGCTTGTACTTTGTCCGCGAGCGGACGAATGCCTTGCGGCGTAACGTAATGGCCCAAATACTCCAGTTCTTGCTGGGCAAACTCGCACTTGTCGCGGTTTGCCTTGTACTTGGCGATACGGAGCCGCTCCAAAACGCCGCAAGGGTGCTCGAGGTGCTCGTCCAGCAACCGGCTATAAACCAAGATATCATCAAGGTAAATAAGTACGGTGCTGTCGAGAAAGTCGCGAAATTTCGTCATCATAGCCGCTTGGAAAGTAGCCGGGGCATTGGTGAGACCAAAAGGCATGACAATCCACTCAAAGTGCCCATACCGCGTCTTGAATGCGGTTTTGTACTGATCTCTTGGCTGGATCTCGATCTGGTGATATCCGGACTTGAGGTCAAGCTTCGAGAAGTACTTGGTGCTACCTAGTCGCTCGAGAAGAACATCGATCTGAGGGAGAGGGGCAGCGTTCTTGATTGTTTGCGCGTTAAGTTTTCGATAATCGATACACAAACGAAGGTCCTTGTTCTTCTTCCGGACAAAGAGAACGGGAGCACCGTATGGCGAACAGCTAGGGCGAATCCAGCCCTTGGCCAAGAGGTCGTCTAGTTGTGCGCGAAGCACTTGAAGCTCCTCTTCGCTCATTCGGTAGATGCATCCGCGCGGAGGTACGCGCCGTCCTCGAGAGTGATCCCGTGGCGTATAGGCCGATCCGGTATGACTCTGGCGGGAGCTTGGAAGACGTCCTCATAGTTGTCCAACAGCTCCATGATACGTGCGTCCGATGTCTCCGTCTTGGGCTGGTCAACGGGTGGGAGGGCGTGAAGAAAACAAATGGCCATCTCCTCGATGTCGTGTCGGCTGATGGATTGGCGAATGCTCGCCGCGGAGACCACGCGACAACCAATCGAAGGATGAGGAAGCGGCACCGTACACGGAACTAGTTCGCCACGCTGATCACAAACGTGAACGGTGCATCGATAAAAGTTCACCGGATGGTCTTCGCTTTGCAGCCATGACATGCCTAAGATTATGTTGAACTTAGTGTCCAATATGTCGAATCACACGGCCTCGCATGCTAGCGGGGCAAAGTACACGGGCACGGAGTCAACGCAGCGGTCAATTGGCTTTTGCGTGTGACCATCGGCCAACGTGGCATGCGTAGGCTGACTTTTCCTTCGAACGCACGGGCCTAGCCCGGCACATGCCATGAAGTCTTGGCTGACGTAGTTGCGGGACGCTCCACAATCGATCAAGGCATTGCAGGTCGCCTTTCCGATTTGAATGCGGATGTAGAGGAGTGGTGCGTCGATGTTGCGTTGCGTGCTCGCGGTCGATCTTCGCAAGATAGCTAAGAAGGTCAACAACCGCTACTCCGCCATCCGTCGACGGAGGTGGTACTGCAGCGTGCAAGTATTCGCGCAATTGTGCCATGAGGGCGTTGCAATGCGGTGTTGGCAAAGAACCGGTGGAGGGAAGAGGCAACCATTGGAAGTCCTCAACCGTCAACGGGTCGAGTTCCTCATGACTCGCCCAAGTTGACGGATCCTCTGATAGAAGGGCTGGCGAAGCGGCCGGTTCGTTGGCCGACGACGGTAACACTGCGCATGCGCTTGAATCTCGCACGTGGAGAGGCTGGTTCAACGGCCGGACCAGCTCGACAGCATAGTTCTCGAAGTCAATCCGAGAACTTGCCACTACCGCGCCATCCCTGGACGTGAGAGAGACTGCTAGCAAGGCAGCCGAGTCCGGCGGAGTGGGGAGTGATGTCGCTTCACTTCCCGCGGTGCTCAGTTTCTCGAGCTTGGACGCTTGACGTTTTCCTTGTCCTTGTCGAGGCATTTGTTGTTGTTGCACCATAAACAACATCCCCATTTCCTGCCTCAACTTGAATATGTCTTCGGTAATACCAAACTTCGTCCATGGTGACTGTCGTGCTCCATCCGCCGACGCCGGTTTCGCCTTAGGTTTTCCCCCTCGGGGTCTTGAGCGTTGCGATGGTATCGCTGCCGCCACATCTCCTCCACTTGATGTAGACGCGGCTGCGTGGTCCTCGCTAGATCCTTGCTGGATCGTTGCTACTTGCGGCATCCGCTTACCTTTGCCTTACTCCACATAACCGAGCTGTTGGCGGGCCTCGTTGGCCGCGCGCCGATTACCTTGTATGAGCTCCCTTGCCTTGGAGACATTTCATCAAAGGTCTCATACTGGAATTTGTTGCCAAGAGCAGCTGTCAAGGCGTCGCATGACCGGGCGAAGAACTCGGCCCGGATTGAGTCGAACGACAGATGCAACTCCAGGGTGGCAATAAGTCTTTGCCACTCCGTCAGCCATTCCCGTGATGTTTGTTGGCCTTGGAATATGTGGAAGATCTTGTTCAAGGCGTGACGTTTGTCGTTGTTGACCATGAACCGGGTCTTCCACTTCTTCTCGAACTCCTCCCACGTGATCTTGGTGTGGAGGGTGGCGATGGTGCATTCCAACGTGACGGCCATGTGTGTCATGAAAGCTTGTGCCCCTCCGATGAGTTGGAGGTAGAGTGCGTCAAGCCGCCGTAGCGCTGGGGTGTGATGTACATCTGCCTCCGCGTTGAATGCCATCCACCATTGCAACGGATCAGTCTTGTGGTAGTCGTCGAACTTCTCAATCTTGAAATTCGGCATCTTCCACTCCTTGACGACGGCGGCCGTTCGTTGTTGAACGAGGTCGCTGAGCGTCTGCAGTTGATTGTTGACCGTAGACGTCCCAGCAAACATGCTGATGTCGACAAGGGATGCGACTACGTGGTTGATCCGCTCCTCGAGTTGCTTGGCCTGCGCGGCCAAAGTTGGGCTGCAGTCTGCCACTGCACTGCCTGCCGACTCAACTGCAGACAATCGTGCCAACCCTGTGTTGACAGTGGTCTGCAGCAGACTGTTCGCGTTTTGCAAGGCGGTGATCTTTTGTTCCTGCTTCCGAAACGTTGCTTCGTAGCGGATGAAGGTCTGTCGCATGGCCAGCAGCGCGCGTTGCTGCCTATTGCACGTTTACAACATGTGTTCCATTAGTACTGCTATTTCCTCCTTGCTTCTCTCTACCTCGGTCGGCTCCTCTTATTCTTCGTTCACTCGAAAGTGCTGTTGTCGAAGTATCTTCGGTACGTGGCTTCTTCGTTGGCGAGCTCCATTGTAGCCTGGTAACGAGCTTGATTCTGACTTGCCTCGACCTGTTGCTGTTGCAACCGTGCGGCTGTTGCCGCTTTTGCTGCAGCCCGTTGATGTGTTGCCTCGGCCTCTGCCAGTTGTCGTTGGATTGCCTGCTGGCGGGCGGCTTTTCCTGTTCCCATTTGCGAAGTTCAGCTGCAGTAGTCTCTGAGTATAATTGGAGACGTTCAAGAAATGCCAGTAGCGTTTCATCTGCCTGCTGAACTGGCATAGGGGGAGCGACCGGCCTCGCGTAGCTAGCTTGTGAATTTGCATCAGCGGTGGCGGTCATGGTCGTGCGTCTTCTGCGCGGGATCCGAGGTGTCTCAGGTCCCTGTTGGGGCTTGGTTTCCCTGGATCCGCGCTCAGCAAGTTGTTGAATGCGGCGCATCAAGTAGTCCTGTCTTCGTTTGCTGCTGACATGTCACTGCTGAGGTGGCCGCGACTGATTTGGCAATCTGCTATCGTGGCACGCTGAGGTGGCACGCTGCTGATGTGGCAATATGCATTTGTGGCACCCTGTTGATGTGGCACAATGCTGACGTGGCTGGAGACTGAAGTCCGCAGTATCGAGACGAGTAGAGAGAAGGTAGGGGTGGAAGAAGGGAAGGGAGGAAAACAATGCACAGACAATCCCTTTCTTCCCTGACCTCGAACTTGACGCTAATAAAAAAAAAAATTCTCCCCCCACGAAAATTTCAAATTTTGAGAAATTAAATATTTAATTATTTAATTAAATAAAATTTAATCGGAAAATACTAGTTAATTGAATAAAATTTTATTTAGGCAAATATTGTATATTTAATTAAAGAATATTTAAATTTGCAGCAATTAATTTGTCAAAAGTTAAATATTTAATCAAAGCATATTTAAATTTGCACCACTAAAAATGAATAAAGTTTAAGCAAGATTAAACATTTAAACATAACTTTAATTAATAGTTTCATGAAATTTAATCGGGAGATTTTAGAATCATTACGAGGTCATGAAGTAAGTAGAAGATCAATGGTCGTAGGAAGATACACAATTTGCTGTAAGGATTCAACCTTTAATCGCAATAAAAGATGCGAAAAGTGAAAGTTTCGTGAAGTTGCAGTTTGAATGTGGTTGTGCTCAGGCCCTATCTGCCTTAATTAGCGCGGTGCCTAGCTGGCACTTACTTCCCATAGGCTTGATAGGTTGTTAGCTTAGGTTAGGGCTAACCCTAATTAGCGCTAATTAGGTTAATCATGATTAGCGATTTCCTTAATTATGCGCAGTACGGAGAAAATCGCAAAACCTAAAATTAGAACTCAAACGACCTAATTACTATGTAAGCAGAAGAAAAGAAAAAAAAAATTTGCAACTTACGATTAATGATAACAGAGTACAGGTGTGGATAATCAATCAATCAATCAATCAATCAATCAATTAATGGTGAGTCATCCAATGCTGGTTTGCTCCGATACCAAACTGTTGCATACTGGTGAAACACAGTCATAAGTATGGCGCAGATTCCCAGAACCGACCAGATAATACAAAGTAAATACAAATACAGATATAGCGGAAGACTTGAGATACATGGATTGACTCGGACTTGACTCGGACTTGACTCAGACTGCAACGAAACACTCACAAACATACATCAGTGGTGTGAAGCCCCGGCCTTGGACATAGAAAAAAAGGTCGGGGCGATTCTCATGCACAGATGAAATGGAGGGAGGAGAGACGAAGGGAGGAGGAGAGGGAAGATGACGTCAACTCAATGTTTTCAAAGATAGTATTTTGAAATGTCAAAAGTAGCGAAAATCCGAAATGTCGTGAACACAGAGCCTCATAGTGTCTCAGATATCGATCTCACAATGTCAAGGTACATCTTCAGATGAAGATGAAATCAGATCCCAAGAGTAGTCCTCAATCTACAATCCCAATGTCTCTGTCTCCAATATCATCAGAACTCGTAACCATCCGTCATACTCGTAGTAGTCTTGTAGGAGAACCCAGGAGTAGACTTAGACTTAGAAGGTAGGAGGAGAGACAGACAGAAGAGAGAGAGAGTGGCGGAGGAAGAAGAGGGAGAGAAGGCGAGGCATTTCTCCCTAGTACCTAATCCGGTAGCTATGGCGCTGCAGAAGGCTGGCGCTGGGCTGGTGGCTGGCGCTGTTCCAACTGCTGCGCTGATTCCTCATCGCCGCTGTGCTCGTCCTCTCCTCGCTGCTCATGCTAACGCTGCCGCGCTGCGCTAATCCGGAAGACTAACGCGTAGACTAACCTCCTGTCTCTACTAACCTACCGATTTTTGCTGGTACCCAGCTGATATAGTGTTGGGTCGGCCTAAGTCCTACTGAGTGCCTTCGGGTCTGGACCGTTGATCGGGCCCAAAGGTTCAGATCCGATTTGGATCTGAAAAGTGGCGCTCAAAACTGCACTGTCGGCTGGGCCTACCGATGGACCGGTTCTTGGCCTAGCCGTTGGGTCTGGTGGGGTCTAAACGAGGCCTACCGGACCCTAAATTGAACCGACGGTTCCTAGGCCTACTTGGACCTAGCTGGGACCGTTGTGACCCGATACCTAGGCCTAAACCGTGCCTACTACAGAACCTGGCCCTAACTGGGACCCGTGTGGTATTAGTAGGCCACAGTTGATCTCTTAAGTGGGAGGTGTTGAGCTTGTAAAAAATGGGCCCTTTATCCGGCCTTTTCCTCATTGTTAATATTATCCCACATGTCGTGTGGTCCAGACCTGGGTACGGGCTGCGTGGGTGGATGGTCGACCATCGCAGGGCGCCTTCTAGGTCGTTAGAGAGAAGGATAAGATCGATTCGCGATTTGGATAACCGCGTTGGGTCGCTGTCCCTTATGCATGTAAAGGTCCGATCGTTTGGGTGCAGACAGCAGAAGGTGTCGAATATCGAGAGAGTTTCGCACAGCTCTACTACCGTTCGCTCGTCTTTGTCTGCAGCAAAGGGGGGGATCCCTTGATGGTTCCATCTATCCAGTCTCTTATCGGGGTGGCATTAAAATCCCCTGCTATAACTAATGGGATGCTTTCGGGTACTTGCATTCCTAGATTCCCCGAAAAGGCTCTTCTTTCTCCGACCGTATTGGGGGAATAGATGCGAAGTATGTAAAGTAATGCCACTTCCAACATCCCCAACGCCGAGACCCACCGCCGCTCTTCTTCATCTTCCACTCAGTGGACCAACTGGAATCTGGAGTTGGGGGGGATCCAAATCGCTACCGCTGTTGAACCCTACCTATGGGCATGAGCCCTTACGGCTGAGTGAGGCCAGACCATCTTATGGGCCCTGTTATGATCCGGGCTGTCCTGCAGGTGGGTCTCCTGCACACATATCACATCCGGCGACCGCCTACCTCCTAACCCTCTGAGTTGGTCCCAAATGGCTTGGCATTTTTCAAGTTTACTGGATGCCAAGCGATTTACGTTGATGGAGCGTAAGTCCAGGTCTGTCGTTCTTACACATTGCTGCCATGCAGGGTTTCTGCAATATAATGTTTCCAGGTCGTCCATTTTTTAGGCGTTCCCTTCTTTTGGTTTGGGGTATACTCATAGGGTATGCCACTGTTTGACATCCCATTTGTCTAGGCTCAAGAACCTCTTCCGCACAATTTTGCACAAACATTTGCACACATCGTCGTCCGACCAGAAGTTACTGGCTTTTATTTTCACGCACTGCAGGTCCAGTAATGTGGTGTGGCTACCTGCATAAGTTGGCAGTTTTGTTAGGTTCAAACAACACGTAGAGGTCATTCCTAGCCATCCGCTAGTCGTAACTTTCAAATCTCATGGCTGCTCTCGCCCCTGGTGCATAGTGTTCGGGGATAAAAGCGCCCATTTGGTTCATAAAGATCTTGTTTATTTCCTTAACATCGCCGATATGGGCCGGGAAGTCCCAACCCTGCTATGTCACGTCCCCATGCTCTCCCACCAGGGAGAGAGCAAGGCTCAAACAACACGTAGAGGTCATTCCTAGCCATCTGCTGGTCGCAACTTTCAAATCTCATGGCTGCTCTCGCCCCTGGTGCATAGTGTTCAAGGATAAAGGCTCATTTATGAGGAGGAGGAGATCTATATCGAGGGAGATTGCGTACATCTTAGCTAAATATATACTCGATGGAGACTGATGAAATTGGCATCTGAGGTTGATATGATGGTGACTGTGGGGGCTAGATCGTGGACTAGCCGAGGGGTGTCGACTGTAAGCACGCTCAATCAGGTGAACGTCTGACGGGTTCTAGAGGGTCCAAGGACAGCCCTTTCTTTGGCGGAACCTAAAAGCATACCTACGATGATGAATGGCATTCTTGGTCCAAATGTTGTGATCTGGTTTCGCTTACTGTTCAGCGGCCTTGACTACCCAGTCAGTGAACGACACTGTTAACTTGGCATGAGACATTTTTGCAGTTGCAATTAGTCCAGAAGTTCTGCAAAGTCCATTGGCCTCCTCTCTTCACACGAACCGACGAGACCGGTGATTGTGCTATCTCTCCCCAACACCCTATCAGTTTCTGAATCACGAAAACGGAGACAGAACAATGAGAGATGAGGAGATCCTAGTGATGAAGTATAGATCTATCAGAGATAAAAAGGAGGGATGGGAAGACGAGGCCTGCCAGGACATGGATTCCCATAGGCAGTCCCAGAGAGAACGAGTTGTTCAGTTGGCCGAGGAAAAGAAGTTCATTGAATATGTGTCCTATTTTGATGACTACAATGGCAAGCTTCACAACACTGGTTCATTGTTAGAGACAGTTGATCAGGCCGAGGCTAAGCTCGGGTGAAAACATGAAAGTTTCAGTTTTCCTTTGAATCCAACCATCACGACCCCTCACTAGTATCCTTGCCAGCGATGTTCAGTGTAAAGCGCTATCATCAGCCTCGTTGATCATTGTCAATCAAAATTCATCATTGCTCAAATCAGTCCTTGGCATCCATTCTGACACATGAGTACCCTTACTTCATTTCCACTCAGTGAGTCAGTTTTGACGAGTCTCAACCAGATTGCTGCTAAAGATGCCTTCCAGTACCGGTACGTCAGTGCAACTGGTTTCAAGTAGGGCGACTATCTATCTTTGAAGTTCATACTGAGTTCGTTGAGGGAACCATTCATGACTTGGGAATCTACCTGAAGAGGGGCAAAGAGACCCATGAGCACTTTGAATCAGTTTGGATCTCAGCAGCCAAGCACCTTGAGGAGAAAGAGAGGGAGCTTGACGAGAGTGGTACCAAACTGATTCTTTTTTTTTTTTTTCACAACATGTGCTGGGAACTGGACACAGCGTCCCATATCGAATTGTACAGATCATTGAGAACATTTGAGATCATTGAGATATCGGGGCCATTACCCGGCTTCGATTGAGAATAGTCTGAGAACACGATGTGATTCAGAAAGCATGGGGAGGATCATGAATATCTAATGACCTATTAAGGAACTACTCATGCAATAAGCTGCCACAGAGGTCCAACGAATGCGCACAACCCTCGGGATCCCTAACAAACCCTTCTAAAACTTTCCAACACAATCTTACTCCCTGTTGAGCTCTTCCAGGCCTCACCCTTCCACCCTGCTGGGTTACAGGGCACCACAACTCGCCCCAGCTCCGACCAACGTCGTCCCAGCAGCAACCCTTGGTTGTTCCTTGGGATGCCCACCCCAAAGCATCCCCAGGTCTCTCTACGAGGCCTGACGCTCCTGCATCAGCAGGTTGCAGGGTAACACCCCAACACCGGTCAGCGTTGTTCGGGCAGCGAACAGCCGCAGATCATTGAGTATGACAGCATTGAAACCGCCTAAGATGGGTTGCTAAAAGTCCCTAGAGTCCTAAGACATTCTTAAGAACAACGGACTTTTTTTTACTATTCAGACTCTACCAAGTCACTAGAGTATGTGTGTCAAAAAGCCTCCCAACCACAAATCAGATAGGTGAAACCTATTCAATCCACCTACGACCACCACCAGCATGGCTGTTTTCAACACGAACCGAAGCTCTTCCAAGCCTCATGCTCCCATCAGGTTAGGTTACAGAGTTGTGTCACCTTGCTCCAGCACCGACCAGCATTTCTCCAGTTACGACCCCTGATAACCACTGAGACTGCCCCCCAGATCTCTCTACCAAGCCTCACGCCCCCACTAAGCTAGGTCATAGAGTTGCGAAACCTGGCTTCGTCTCCGGCCAGCGTTGCTCCAGCATCGGTCTTCGAGGGCCACCGAATTTTCGACCACCCTTCGGAGGATCACAGATGACTTGCCACATAGCACCTATTCCTACAACCTCCTCGAGAAGCAAACCAAATGGAAAGAAATACTGAACTAGATGGTAGACTACTTTGAGAGAGATTGCCCCTCCCACCCCCTACCCCTCCCCCCTCAGCCCTACACTGCCTCCGCCGTGGCGAGTCACCTACTCTCCCTAGGCCTCAATATTGGACCAACCCTCTACCCTCCTTTCCCTAGGAGCTCGCAGTTCCCACCTAAAGCATGCCCCCCCGCCCCTTGCCCATTTCTGCCTCCGTTAGGATTGATGTTGACCCACGCACCAGCCGCTGCCCAAGAATAGGGCAACCCCCTACTCCGCCCCTACCCTCTTTGAGACATTCACCCCCCACCTTGTGATGCCCCTGCAAGATAGAGCTCCCCCCAACCCCTTCTTATCGTTCAGCCCTCCAGGAATGACCCGATCTAGCTGACTACAGTTATTGATGACACACTTACCGAAATGTCTTTCGCAATTTGGAAAAGCAGGGCCTCTTCCAAAATATGCAATAACCCCTGAAAACACCCTACATCTTTAAGCACAACCCACTGAAAAAAGTGCATGGCGGCAGTAAGACTATTACAATTATTCCCTTGCCCTTTGCGCCAATCATCGTTTGGCAGCTCCCACCATGTGCACATATCACCAATTTTAAAAATCAAAAACTAATTATCGGCTAGGAAGATTCTCACGCCGTACCTGGG
>BFEA01000783.1:279699-327132 GCA_003427395.1 Chara braunii
GCCAAGCGCATCGGCTCCCGCCTTTGTGCAAAGTGCGGGAGCCCTCCTGGCCATGTCACCCTCGTGGCTTTTCAGCCACACCCTACAAAGATACAGACCGGAGTTCGAGGAATCGAAAACAATTTTTTGGACAATTTTTCGATTTATGCGTGTTATCCTCGCGCAGGGGCCATGCTAATCTCTGTGCAGCTGATCTCAGCCGCACGATCTCGTGGATCGCACGACCAAGATCGGCCGCTCCCGAAGGTCTTATAAGGTTGGCCAACTTCAAAAAGGAGTCAACCCAACGGTGCATGTCGAATTCGATCCCCATGTCTGCTGGTAAGATTCTGATACGTTAACCTACTGAGCTGGTTCCTACTATGACGGTAGTAGGGGCATCTCTTCTACAAGAAGTGATCAGCCCATCTACCTCACCTGCCCGTGGCATAGCACGCACCGTCGGCTCCAACCCCTCCTTACAGCTTGCCAGACCCTTCCTGCCTCCCCTACCTATGTTGGTTGTCCGCTTGCTTGCGGCACAGGAAGGTGCCCGGCCACGTAGGCCAGAGTGTCGGGTTTCTCGGGCCCAGGCGCGAAGTCAAATCCTGCAAAAAAAAATAAAAATAAAAAATTGTCGACCCATTTCCCTTGCGTCGCGGTCCTATACCCGACGTTGTTGTTCCTTTTAGCCTAGTTAGACCTTAAATCGCGTGGCTTAGTAACCGCACGTCATTATTTTAGATAGACGAGGTCTAGTTTTAGCATTTCCACGTTTGCATGCCTCTGGAACCCTGCTATAAACTGCCAACTACCACCATTACTTTCAGACGCCGGAAGCGTCTGAACTAAAGTTCATAAAAGTTTCAGTTTCTCGGTCATAGTTAGTCTGAATGAAATTTTGGCAACCGTCAGTCTCATCAAGTCCTTCAATTCAACGAAAAGGTCAGACAACGTCCGACATTGAAAAACCCTGAGCAGATATCTGGACCCCATTAGACGACGTCCCCGTCGTCCACCATTAAAATAAAAGTCAGGATTCTTATGAAATTTCCATGTGAGAGCAACGATCACAATACACGACAATTCCAAAAATCATCCAGAACTTCAGCTGAAACTATTTCCCCAACATACAATAATACAACAACAAAATTGTATTTAGCCTCTAGAAGCCTTAACTCAATACAACTCATAAGTGGATGGAATGATACCAGATTTTGCCTTTAGCAAGCTTTATCCAAACTTGGACCCAAGTCTAGCCCCTGGAAGCCTTCAATTCGTGGGAACGTTTTCTGAATGATCCTAGCATCATCCCACGGGCGGCCACTCTTAAGTTTTTTGTCCTCTGAATGGTACCGGAAGCTCTCCAGCTAAGATCTAAAACTTCATCCATTCAATTGATATTCGCGTTGCATCTAGGCAGAACCCAGATGAGTCAGGAATAACCCCTGACAGGTCTTTCTAAACGTATTAACGTCGAAGTTGTTCAGACAAAGTATGAACGACCCATCCAGAGAGAAACCATTCGGCAAAAGTTCCCCGTCCAATCCACATAAGTTACCATGCCCGTTACTTTTGAACTCCTTGTGATATGCGTCGAGGAGTGGTGTAATCCACTCAATGCGATAACATCTCGACATCAAGCTTCGCTTTAGATTCGAGCTTCACCACATTCCGTCCGATTCCAGTTGTGACCCTATCCATCCCTTGCACATAGAGTAGGACAAACCCACCTCATACGACTGAGGCTGGTCAGACTTCGATCATAGAGATAAAAATGTGACTCTATTTGAAACGAGGTTAGGTGATCACTCCTCCCCTCACGACAAACAGTAGTTGTCTACCACTACATGCAGCGTTTTAACAAGACCTCAACACCTTCCTCCCTTTCAATGATAGTGTAGTCCTCCTTCCTTAAACTACATAGAATTCGGAAGACAAAATCTCACTTTGATGGTGTTGGCAGTCATGTACATTGGTCTTCGTGAGTCGAAGTGATCCTGTTGCGTGAACCAGCTGTAGATAGGATAGCCGGGTAGAGTAGGCTGGGCGCTGAGCGCCAGACATAGCAGAGCGACTGTGGATACTGTGTTGGTGTGGCCTACGGGCTTGAGCTTTGGCTCATTACTTCATTGGATTGCTCTATATGGATGGTTTTCTCGGTGCATTTGTACTCTCTGCTTGGGACACGGCTACTTGGACAACTGTGTGATTTCGCAATTTGCTTTTATGTGTATCGCTCACACTCATATTCCTTGCAAAAATGGCTGGGAAACATACTGGTGGTTCAAATTTTAGTACTAAGTTTTTATCCTCTCCCATTTGTTCTCAGGCCTTTTTTCGCCACCGACTTCACCTCTGTTACTTAATCACATTTTCTTTTGCAGGTGGATTTACTAAGACGCCTGCACCATCGGTGCCTTGTGAATCTGGTTGGCTGGTGCGATGAAGTGGAGAAGGTCTTGATATACGAATACAAGGAAAATGGCAGCCTCAGTAGCATGCTCTACAATAAGAAAGGTAAGGGAAGAGTTTGCGTCTTTATGTTGTTCACTTGTTTCTTTCCATCTTTATTTATGCAAATCAATTGTAAAAGTAGCAGATGACTAAATAAGGTGGACACCAATAGCATGTGACTGAATGGCACACATGTAACTGTTCGTAAACTCGTCATGAGCTCAAATATTGATGCAATCCGACGGCCAGAATGAACGGTTAACAAAAAGCATGGCAGCAGTGGACAAGTAAACCGGACAAATCAAGATATCGGAAACTGGATGTCCCGATTTCATCTGAACGTTCAGATGTTTGGTAATGTCCAGATCAACCTGTACGGATCCCTGTCCGGAGGGGTTTATATGTCGGATTTATTTAAACAAAAGAAACAGTATGTGCACACATACAAAGTGCTATACAAAATATTACAAAAAAATTGAAAACAATGAAAAGCCCTAGTGTGATGACCCGTCCTAACATGGACTGAAACACACGACTGATTTCTGAGTTTTTCCCATTGACTGGATGCCTTGCTGAGTTCCCCGCCTGCTACTAAGTCTGTGTGTGCACGCTTGCTGGACTGCATGTCTGTCTGAGTGTTGGTTGGCTTGAGTGTGTGTGTGGCCCGCAAGGGCACTTGCTCGTTCATTGGGCCCTCAGGGCCGGTACTTACCTGCGGCCTTGACATTGAGGGATTGCAGCAGGAAAAACACTCAAGTAGCGGGTAGGCCGGTACCGCACCCTGAAGGGGTAGATGTGTGGGTACTGGAGGCCTAGTAGAAGAAGACAAAAGTGGCATGTTTAGAGGCCCAGTAGTTGTAGGTTAGGTCTAGGCGGATACCAGTCCAACCAGTCTGGGTCTAGGGCCTGTACGGGCAATATCAGAGTCTTCAATGATGTTTCCCTCCGAAAGGGAGGAGGTATCGGTTGCTTGGAAGGCCAAGCGGCCTGGAAGTCACCGCCCGAAGAGGCAAGCAGGCTGCTATATCTCCCAGTTGGGCAAAGAGCCCGGCCTCTTTCTCGGTGTGCAAGTTTGGCGACACACTGGTTGGAGCGTCGGTTGGAGCAGCGCTATCCAGGAGTAGCGCTGCTGGGGGAAGGAGAAGGACACGGAGGAGGAAGAAGGACAGGAAGGGGGGAGGAGCGCCAGGGGTACTTACCTGGGTATGGTGGCAGCCATCTTCATCACCGTGGTGGGTGCTGCGGCAGGGAGTCCCCAACTGGGGAGAGCCCGACCAAGAAGCTTCAAGGCAGAGTTGGGCATGGCGGCCTGAGTGAAGCAGCCATAGCTGCTTTGGGTTGTCCTTTGGGCATGTGGGCAAGGCCTAGTAGTCCGCCATAGCCTCGGCCTATGATGAGGAAGGGAGGAGGAGGCGGCCATGGCTATGGTGGATCTCAAGTGATGTCGGCAGTAGAAGAGGTACTCGGACATTGATTCTGGATCAGTCATTCAACGTTGTATTATTATTTCTTGTATGAATAGGAGAAGGGGGAGATAAGGAGGAGGAGATTGTTGGGCGAAGAAGAAGAGCCTTGTCATTTGTCTATGCTGGTGTACATCATCGTCTTCTTCTTTCTTACTTCTTCTTCTTTTTCTAATCCTCTCTCTCCTCTCAAGTTCATTCATTTATTTCTGCAATTGGGCGGCATTGTACTATCTGATGGATGTGTATATCGAAATTGGCCAGGATCATAACACTAGGGTAAGGAAAGACGCCGGAGTATGTGCCTCCTTGTCTGTAGTAGTGATTAGGAGCTTCCGTGTTAGGAATTCGATTTCCCTCCTGGTGTTGGACTGGTAAATTGGTTTGGTCGTTATAGGGCCCCACCCTGTTAGACTTTTGAGCCTGAGTCGACCCTTCAACGGGTCCCAGTTGGCTCGTGTGGCATACTCAGGTCCACACGGGCCGAGCAGGGCCCGACCAGGTAGGCTAGGGGTCCGTAGGTGTAGGGGGTGTGTCGTTTCGACCCTTAGTAGGGTCTGCAGGGTCGGTAGGCCGGTTTTAGGCCTTAGTAGGACCGGTACCGGTTAGGAGCCCTGTAGGCCTCGTTTCAGGTACAGGCCCTGGCGCGCGTTTGGTGCCAGACCCTAACTTTGAGGCCGCGCCGTTTCGGTAGGCACTGGAGGCATCGAGGTACAAGGAGGTACCTCGGTCCACTCAAATTGGAGTAGGACTAGAGAAAATTAAAAAAAAGGCCGGTTCAAAAGGTCTTTTCTTTTAAACCAAAACGACCCTTTGATTATTCAGAACCGTAGGGCAACAATTGAAGATGAAAGTGAGGCCTAGGATGGCCACGAAGGTAGGCCGAGTTGTTACCAACCACTCAAATTGCATGACTTGACCAAAATAAGGTCCGGGTGCTTCCAGAGAGGCCCACTAATAAAAAGAGCCTTGGCGGTACCTCGGCTCACCTTGGGCATTTGGGAGAGGCCCAAGGGCTGGCCGGAGTGTTGTGCACAACCTATTTAAGCTCGAGGAGCAGTCCGCTTCACACATATTGGCATGAAGCAAGTAGATGTTTGCCAAATGAGCTCAAGAGAGCACTAGGCTCAACCCGGAGTAAGAGGAGGGGAGCCGCTACCCATATGAGAGCTTGGGAGAGACTCTAGGCTAGTGGAAGGAGCTACAGAGACTGGTGGTAGTGATGCTGGCCTAGGGAACTGTTTTGCCATAACCCTCAAATTGAGAGGAAGTGGAAGGAGCTATAGAGACTGGTGGTAGTGATGCTGGCCTAGGGAAGTGTTCTGCCATAACCCTCAGATAGTGATGCCTGCCTAGTGATAGTAGTCTGCCATAGCTTAAGAGAGGCTGAAAGAAGGAGTATGATGAGGGTTTGAAGGAGAAGGAAGTCATAGCCGGATAACAAGTGTGCAAAGCTTCACCAAGGTTGTCATCACAATATCAAGACACTAGAGGAGGTGAGTGGGAAAAGAGAAGGCGTTTCCCTTCTTCATCATTTCCCTTTCCTCTTCTTTTTTTCCTCCTTTCTTTTTTTTCTCCCTTTTTCTTTTTTTTTTCTTCTCTCTCTCTCTCTCTCTCTCTCTCTCTCTCTCTCTCTCTCTCTCCTCTCTTCAATTTTCTCTCTCTCTCTCCTCCTCTCTTCTTTCTCTTTATAACTAACTTCCTAACTAGAAGTAGGAAGTAGTTTCCTTACTAGAAGTTGCCTCCATGTAGTCCATTTTTTCACTCCCATATAAATTGTCACTTTGGTTTTTGCCTTCGCTCGCCTTGGTGTGTGTTTTGTCATATTTTGTTCAATCTTCCGCTAGGGTGTAAATCGTTACTTTCATGCTTGCTTCTTCTTTTCTAGTGAGCTTCATGCTCTTTTTTTTTGTCTATTTCTCCACTCTCATGTAAATCACTGCTTTGGTTTTTGCTTCAGCTAGCCTTGGGTGTGTGTTTTGTCATTTTTTGCTCCAAGCAATCTTCCACTTGGGTGTAAGCCTCTACTTTGATTCTTGCTTCTTCTCGTCTAGTGAATTTCCTTCTCTCTTGTTTGCCCATCCCTTCACTCCCATGTAAATCGCCACTTTGGTTTTTGCTTTCACTAGCCTTCGGGATGTGTGTTATCATCTTTTCCCTCAAGTCTTGCTCAATTTTCCACTGGGTGTAAATCGCTATTTTGATTATTGCTTGTTCTAGTGTAGTGAGCTTCATTCTCTCTTGTTTTGTCCATTCGTTCACCCCCATGTAAATCGCCACTTTCGTTTTTGCCTTCACTAGCCTGGGGTGTGTATTTTGTCATCCTTTCCTCCAACTGTTGTTCAATTTCTACTTGGGTGTAAATGGCTACTTTGATTTTTGCTTCTTCTAGTGTAGTGAGCTTCATTCTCTCTTGTTTTGTCCATTTATCCACTCCCATGTAAATCGCTACTTTGGGTCTTGCTTCAACTAGCCTTGGATATGTGTTTTGTCATTTTTTCCTTCCAAGTTTTGTTGAATCTTCCACTTGGGTGTAAATCGCTACTTCGATTATTTCTTCCTCTAGTGTAGTGAACTTCATTCTTTCTTGTTTCGTCAAATTTCTCCACTCCCATGTGGGTGTAAATCGCAACTTTGATTATTGCTTCTTCTAATGTAGTGAGTTTCATTCTCTCTTATTTTGTTAATTTCTCCACTGCCATGTAAGTTGTTACTTTAGTTTTTGTTGCAACTAGCCTTGGGCATGTGTTTTGTCATCTTTTCTCTTAAGTTTTGTTCAACATTCCACTTGGGTGCAAATCGCTATTTTGATTCTTGCTTCTTCCAGTGTAGCGAGCTTTATTCTCTCTTATTTTGTCAATTTCTTTACTCCCATGTAAATCGCTACTTTGGTCTTTGCTTCAACTAGCCTTGGGCAAGTGTTTTGTCATCTTTTTCGTTAAGTTTTGTTCAATCTTCCACTTGGGTGTGTTTTGCTTCACTGTTAGGTGCTTCCACTAGTCATGTGCATGTGCCTTGTGAAGTTCCTCTCATGTTTTCCGTCAATCTTCCACTTAGTGGTATTCCACTTCACTCTTGGTTGTGTCCACTAGTCATGTGCATATGCCTTGTCAAGTTTCTCTCATAGTTTTTGTCAAAATCTCCCACCTAGTAGCATTTCACTTCACTCTTGGGTGCTTCCACTAGTCATGTGCATGTGCCTTGTCAAGTTTCTTTCGTGGTTTCCGTCAATCTTCCGCGTGGTAGTGTTCTGGTTCACTCTTGGATGCTTCCACTAGTCATGTGCATGTGCCTTATAAAGTTCCTCTCGTGTTTTTTGTCAGTCTTCCACTTGGTGGTGTTTCACCTCACTCTTGGGTGCTTCGACTAGTCATGCATGTGCCTTGTCAAGTTCCTCTCGTGTTTTCCATCGATCTTCCACTTGGTAATGTTTCACTTCACTCTTGGGCGCTTCCACTAGTGACGTGTTTGTGCCTTGTTAAGTTTCTCTCATGCTTTCCGTCAATCTTCCTCTTGGTAATATTATGTTTCACCTATGGGTGCTTCCACAAGTCATGTGAGTGTGCCTTGTCAAGTTTCCCTTACGTTTTTCGTCAATCTTCCACTTCGTTGTGTTCCACTTCACTCTTGAGTGCTTTCAGTTGTAATGTGCATGTAGCTTGTCAAGTTCCCTTCATGTTTCCTGTCAATCTTTCACTTGGTAGTAGTATCCCGCTTCACACTTGATGCCTCATTTAGTTGGGAGCATGTGATAGAGCTCTGTATTCTCGTTAGTATGACAAACCTCCCCCTCATGTGCTCGATTTGAACACCCATACTCCTTCCCTAATGTAGGATGCCGGAACCCATGTCTCCTACGGGTCTAAATTGTATCTCCCTACTCCTTCGTGTTCTATTTGAACTCAAAAATTAATCCTACTCTAGCTTGACCAACCCAAACTGTGCTCCCCTAATTCGGAAAGAGCCTTGCCATCCGAAGGTGCAACGTGATCCTTGTCCTCTTGCGAAACGGACCGATCCTAGTACAAGGGTTGACGGAACGACCGGAAGAAAGAGGTAGGTAGAGGGATGTTGTTGTTGCTGCTGCTAATGATGATGTGGCTGCTGCTGCTGCTATTAGGGGACTGGGTACTTGGCTGTTGCTGCTGCTGATATCACTCGGGGCCAAGAATTATCAAATGTTCGGCGCAACTTGGGGTTGCCAAAAGGCCGGCCCGGAATTATCAAATGTTCGGCGCAACTCGGGGTTGCCAAAAGCCAACCCCCGCCAAACAAAGGGAATGGGGGCTAAAACTTGGCAGACCCTATGTCCTAGGCATAGGTAGATAACTTGCAGAGTCCCATGTCCACTTGATTTCATTTTCCTACAAAAATGGAAAATAGACTTCCTCGAACTGTTTGCTTAGAACTACGGGCGAAGCCTAAAACGGGCAAGTAGAGGCAAACGGCAATAGAATGGGGCCCAAATTTAGGATGATCATCAGTAGGATCTGCACAAAGGGTCTGCAAAGTTACAGACCCGATTGACGTCGAAGAAATGTGAGTTCTTCTCCTCTTCTGTATTAGAAAAATATGCAAAAACGAAAATTTGCAAAATTTGAGTTTCTGCAAATCTGAGTTTTTCTCAGAATTCGGATCTTTGAACAACGCGAGAGGGGTGAGACTTCTGAAGTCTTTCTAGGACCAGCTTTGCCCCTTCCGCATGCTCCCAGACAAACTTCCTGACTTCGTCAGCAACCAAAGTCTCGTCTCTCACTATGGATCCTTTCACAAGGTTATCATCGATGTAGGGGCTAATTATCTCAGGAGAAATATCCTGCTTACTTGGATCATATCCCTTTGAACCACTGCCACACCATTGGTCCAACCTTGAGGTACCACGCACATCTCAATGAGCCCTCTTGACGTGTGCGTGACAGTCATTGGTCGGCTAGTGGGATCAATGGGAAATTGGCCGTAGCCAGAATAGAAATGAATTAAAGAATACATGCATCGACCAACAAAGGATTTAGAAAGGACATCAACATTAGGGAGACTACCTGCATCACGTATCGGTACTGAGTTGAGTTTCTGAAAATTTTGTATTCATCTCATACCATCTCCTGGTTTTCAAAAGCAAAACTAGTGATTAGTATACGGTCCATCAGCAGGTTCAGCAACATTTGAAGCAATCTTCTTATCTAGGTATTTTACCATCTCTCCCTCTTTTTTCTGGGCATACTAAGTTGGTCTGTCATTCCATCGAATATGATCAACTGTCCAGATTTTTGCCATTTTGATCATATTCACATCCAACCGCCCTCTTTTTTCATCATTAAAGGAGAATGCACCAGATAATTCCTGACACACTTTGAAGATATATTCCTTCTCTTTTGGTTTGATAAACTGATCAAAGTCTATCTTCATCGTGTCAAAATTTTCCCTATTTTTGTTGACTCCCTTAGTGCCTTGATAATTTTCATTTCCTTTTCCAGTGCTTTATCATAATTCTTTTCTATCAAAACGGCCACTGGGTTCTTTTTCAACCCCGTGGACTTGTATTTTCTCTTTGGCCCAGTGACTATTTTTCGAAAAAAGGATGAGTTGATGCAAACCTTAGTTCCATTTTCCCACTCTTAGCAGTCTCAACATCCTTCTTGAATGCTTCAATATGTTCATCTTCATCTTTGAGTTTGCCAAAAACTTTCATTATCTTTGAATTTGACGAATATCTGCTAAGACTTCCTTTTTGATCTTTTGCTTGTATTTCCCTTTTATTTTTGCTTGTCTTCTCAACAAATTTCTCCCTTCTGATTGAGTTGGCTGATAACTGGTGCTTATGATGGTGATTAGTACATACCATAAAGGTCTGTTTCTGGGAAGTCTCTCGACCCTGTAGGCCAATCCAGGATGACCCCTCGTGACTAAAGAATTGGACAACCTCCATTCTATGCAGGAATGAAGTGCCCAGGATACAGTCATGATCAAAATGTGGCACCACGGACCTTAATAATTCAATCGACATCGTTCCAACTTTGATAGGCAGATTATCAATAAACCCTGCCATGAAGAGTTCTCCAACAATATTGCTTAATATGTTCTTTGAAGGTTTATCAATGGTCAAATCACAGGCCTCCATGGTCCTCTGGGAATGAATAACCATTTTCGCCCGAGTCTACTAAGGCCCGGATCTTCACTTGGTTAATGTAAATAGTTAAATGTAAGCAACCCATGGTTGCGAATCTCATTTCGCACCCTGACAATGACTTGTTCACTTGGCTAGGGAAAATCGATCCCAAGTAGTTGACCCTCATCTTTTTCTTTTCACTCAACTTTTTTAATTTTTCTCTCAACTTGGGCGCTAGAGCCATTGCTTCTTTGAAAGATGGAGTTACTTTTGTTTCCTCTAACATTTTTGTGATTACATAAGTGATTACTGTTTCATCTTCCAGTTCATTATTGAGGATGAAATTTCTCTTCTTCCCTTGTTCATTTTTTCTAGATAGAGGGTTTGATTTTTTATCATCAAAAATGTTATTTAGACTCTCTTTGGCCCTCCTTCTTCTTTTTTCCTCTATAATTTGAGGTAGTAAGCGTGCTTGAAGATTTCTCACCTCTCCAATGATTATAGTGGGCTCCATGATGAGTTTTGGTGCTAGATCACCCTCAAAAGACATCATGTTGACAGAACAACAAACGGGTTTATAAGAAGAATATACTACTAACTCAGAAAACTCAGAAAAGCTCTGAGAAGTAGGGTTTTCTTCTAATAAAAGCTTCCTTGGGGAAGCTTAATCAGACAAGTTTTCCACTAATGTCAAGGACTGTAAACGTAATTCAATCATGGTGGAAGAATCATCAGATTTCTGCACAAGCTCTTCAAACAACTCGTCAACAAGAAAATGAACATTTACATTAACTTTTCTCTTCTTTTTCTTTTTTATCTTCTCTTCATGCTTAAGAGCAAGAAGTCTCATACCTCCTGGATGCCTAGGATCCAGTTTGTTTCATGAACTGGCACAGACATGACCCATTGCATCCTTCTTGGCTACCCCACTCTTCACATCCTCTTCCACAGGCTTACAATAAGTTGTGGTATGACCCCCTTCACCGCAATAGTAGCAGACAAAGCTCTTCTTTGGACGGTCATCATATTTCATTTTCTCTATGTTCCCTTTTCCACCATTCCCTCCATTCTTTCTAAATCTGGACGAGTCTCTTCTTTTTTCATAGCCATCATCATGATCATCTTCTTTCTCATCGTCACTTTCAACTTTCTTCTTCCCTTTCGCATCCACAACAAGATAAGCAGGCATGTAATTTGACCATAACCCCCGAATAATATTTTCAACACTCAGATTGTTCCCTCTGTTCATACCATTCTCGGTTTCTCAGTCGTTGACCAACGTATTGATCTGATACAGTGACCACTTCTTGTGAGAAGTCGTAGGTAGAGTTTTGACTATTGCAACCATTTCATCCCATCTGAGAGGGTAATATTGAGTTTGATTCAGGACTGTCTACCTTTCATTGTCAGTGAAGTTAGTCAGAAAGGAGTCTTTGAGCCTCGTCTAAATATGAAATTCTTATGGGTATTCTGATAAACGTATGAAGGAAAACATTAAAAGTATCATACTTAGCCCTTTTGATGTTGAGGAGATCCTTGGTAGAAGTTGAAACTGAGTCTTTCTCAAATTTTCGTTTCATTCGCTCTTTAACTCTTCCCGTGTTGTGGCCCCTTCCGTCAACTCTTGGATAGCCAATCTCGAGTCAGTGTCACGGTATGATAAAAGATGCTTAAGTCACTGTTTGTCTGTCCAAACATAACTGAGCCCAAAAAATTCATATTCATTCCAGAAATCGTTTACTTGAGGTCCTCTAAAGCATGAAATTATCTCATCTGACCTCTTTGCTTTTGCAATATCTAAACCTCCTTTTATAGTGTTTAGTCTCTCGACCAATTCTCGTATGGCACCCACCAAGGTCTCCTCATGAGTTCCCACAGAGGAACAAGGCTCTGAACTAGGCCTTCTCGTTCAACATTTTGACCATAAACTCTTTCTTGATATTCGCATTTCTCTTCCTTGCCATTCTTAACCGCCTTTTTCCGCACTCTCAATTTCTTACTCTTCTCGCAAGGGATGCAGGTTCGTCTCTCCTCTCTCTTGTTTGTTCTACCCCTTGGGAATTTTGTATGTAGAGAGTGTAGGCAATAACAATCTGAGTAGTGATCAGGGGTAGGGCAATTCTTCTTAGCCTCCCAATATAATCCTCAATCAGTTCTCTCTAGTCATTCCTACTCAGTGTTTTGTTATATCCCTTCACAGTACCCCAGATCATGAAGTACCTTGTTAGATCTATAATCTCATAGTCAAATTGCATCGTTCATAAACAGTTGCTGATTCTTCTGGCAAGAAAGACTCGTTCTCTGGAGGAATGATAGGATACTCTCGCAATTGCTCCCACTCGCATTATACTTCAACAGGTAGTTGATCTCGGTTTGGTCAGTAACAACTCTCAAGGCAGAGTCCATTATTCGCTCAAGAAAGTTTTGTGAGAGTTCAAACTCATCCAAAGTGGAGAGGTTTTTGTCTGAAATTCGGAGAGTACCTTCTGTTTTGATTATCCTTCCTTCCAATATGACCCCAAACGTTAGTTGTTCAACCGGGCCAGATATTATTGGCGATTACAGACCGTATCAAGAAAGGTAAACCTCCGGATGAGTATAATCAGGGATCTCAAATCTGTGCTCAAAAGTATTCAGGAGTAAGGATTTTGCCACTACAACGGGGTCACTCTCTCTTGCTTTACCTACTATGGCAATGGCCTCTAAGAGAGACATTCATTCTCTCCTGTCATCAAAGCCATCAGTAGTTAAGAAGTTAGGAAATCTCTCAAACAACCTCATTTTTTTTTCCCAAGTTACTTTTCTCTGCAGTTCCTCAAGCCACTCTTTCGTCCTTATAAGACTGATGTAGGCCCCTATCCGACACGCCGAATAATCAGATTCCTTCTCTAAACATGCAGGAGCGTAAATTCTCACGTCCAAGATGCCGGTATTGAAGAATTTGACCACTGGGATGTGAAATATTATATGGTCTCTTACACGAGTTTCATATCTTGAAGTTTTGAAGGGATTGTCGAACCCAGTCACTTCATAGAGTCTACCTTTCACAATAGATATCCTTGCTACTGAGAGTGTCTTTCTTGAGACCTCTTCACTTTCCATTCAAAATCTACCATGGCTGACCAATTGTTCTTTGACAAACTGATACCAGGTAAAGGAGGAGTTGGGAATCCCTCAAAGATGGTAAGTCGAGTGAATCCAATAAAGTACTTATTTTCCTTCTTAAGTTTCTCTTTCTCTTTCAACACAACCTCCTCAACAATTTCCCAGCATCTCCCATATACAGCATGAACACTCCTTTCTCTTAGAACATAGATTCTTACATCATACGTGTCCATCTCGATGAAGTGAAAAGTAAGAATATATAATCGTTCTTGTTCCCACCCACTTTCGACCATCTCATACTTGACAACTTCATAAAGGAATATTTCTCTCTTACTTAAAACATTCAGTGATTTCAAGAGGCACTCAACCTTCTCTTTACGTGGACTTGAACCTCTACGAAATTCTGATCTTCGTCGTCTGATTTCCTCTGTTGAAATTTCCCTCGTTCTCATGGTAGGTTACTCATTTCCCGTCTGAATACCATGTTGATAATTGGCATTCAGTCACACCCATCACAATAACTATTAGGGATAGGAGGGATAAGAACTGTCTCATAGGTTACTGGTTTCAAACCCCATTCCACTTTCTTCCTTTGCTTAATCAGTTGTGCATTCTCATCATAGATGGATTGGATTGCAATTTCCCATAGCCAGTTAAAGGCCTCACCATCATTGCAGCCTCCCTTCTTGACATAAGGACGAATATCATAAATATCTCCCTCCAAGAAGCAAATCAGCACTACACAGATGGTCGAACTGCCAGAATGGTAGACCCAACAGTGTTCATAGTGATAGGGGAGTCTTTCTTTAGAAGTGAGTTTAAAAAGTCTTTTTAATGCATCGTCGACCAATATTTCTTGAATCTGCTTTGTTCTCGTATCTTCCCGTTTCCTCAAAATGTCAAAGGCTCATAAGGCATACCTTTGATAAAACCTGATCCTCTCCAACAGTTAATGTCAGTCTCCTTCTCTAGTCTAGTGTGGTACCTCACACATGAAGAGCTGAACACAATTAGTAACTGGGATTTCCAAGAAAATAATGACTCAATCAAGATGTCAGAGTCAATCTGAAAATTCAAACATTGTCAAAAGTTCTCAAGGCCTAATAAAAACTCGAAGTTGTTGTTGACCCAGTCTCATTCCGGACACGAAAATTTTTCATGTCCCTAGCAACGGCGCCATTTTTGGCGCACCTTTTTTAGTCGGGCCACTTTTAGTAATCGGAATGCCAACAGGTTATCACACAGGGTTTTGTTGCTTGTTTGCAATAAATAAATGAATTAAATATAGCAAATCCCTTCCTCTTGTGCGCGTCCGGCTTCGAGCGAGACCCTTCAATTGCGGTCTTCGCCGGTCCCCGGTCTTAGGAATTTTTTATTTTGATTTGGAACAACAAATATCATACAAATAATAATCATAAATCTCTGGTGTGACATGCATGTATCTATTTTGCCAATTTACTAATTTTGAGCATTGTGACAAAAGCATCAGAAAGCACAATCATCAAGCAGAGTCGATGCAAATGAAGCAGGGCTGACTGACTCAAGATAGAGACAAGGTAAATGAGGGAAAGGTGAGAACTCTTAGTGATCTCAGAAAGTACATATGACTCATGATATGAGTAGGCATGACTAACACTTGTCAGGAACCCTCACTTATCCCTTTTGGTTCTCATACTTAATCTCTCCTTTGGCTGAGCGTCGCTTGTGCCTCGAGCCATGCCTATGTACCTCTTGAGATTGTGGCCTCTGGATGTAGAGCCACCTAAAGCCCGCAAGTTCCGAACACCTCCATCCAAGTCCCATGATACGAAAGTCCACCATGGTACAAAATTCCTCCCACGGGGTAGGAAGATAGGGCTGGGAGAAAATCCCACGCCTGAGGTGTCGAAACTCAGATGGTGTAGTCACTGCCTCATGGTCAATCTCAACTGGCGAAATATCCCTCTTGGCTAGATCCACCAAGTAACTCCAACATGAACCATCAATGAGGGAGGAAGGTATCAGAGGTTTGGGGTAGTATGCGTAGAGCTTCGGCCTGACGCTGCGGACCAGCCTGGCACCACTCTCATCAAGTTCCCTCTCCCTCTCCTTAAGATGCCTTGTCGCTGAAACCCAGACTGAGTCAAAAATATCATGAGTTTCCTTGCCTTTCTTCAAGTAGATCCTCAAGTCGTGAATAGTGCCTTCTGCAAACTTAGTGAGAACAAACAAAGAAGGACAAATATTCTTGTCTGAAGCCCGTTGCACTAACATATTTGTACCGGACAGCATCCTTGAGGGATATCTTGTTAAGGCTGGTCAGAACCGATTCACTGGCGGGGGATGGCTGAACTACACTCATGGGCTGATGCTGGATGTTGGAACTGACCCCGTGCCTTAGGGTGAAAATAGTGTCTGGCTGACTCGTGATCTCTGAGGGAGATGACTGTGACTGAATGTTGATTGAATTCTAATTGAAATTTCTGGTAACTCAGACGATTGAGTGTTGTTGGATTAACGACCACTGAATACTGACCATTTGAGGGGACTGCAGATTGTTGAAAGGCTTTCTTCGCCTTGTATTCTTCCGCGCTCCAGTCTATCTCTGCAAGCCTCTGTCGTGCATCAGTCAATCTTACCTTTTTTGATAGCACGCCCCGCGATAGTCGCGACCTTTGTCGGCTCCCCTTTCTCCTTCTTCCCCTGTCACTTGTGTCCCTCGCTTACTCCCCCGCTTTTCTCATAATTATCCTCAGCCGCGTCCTTCCTCCTTCCCTTGTTTGTGCCATCCTGGTCTATCGTCCCGTGGTCTTTCTAAGTTCCATCGCTTCACTCCATGTCTTTTCCTATGTTCTGACCTCCCTTGCTCCTGTGGTCCCTCTCTTTAACGCTCTCTTCCATACCGCCTTAGTCCTGCACAGAAGGAAAGTTTTGAAAAACAGGTCGCCCTAATTTTAGGACCTACTGGCCTTACGCTTTGGCACTTGCCATATCTAGAAAATTGTATCGCCATTTTCGTCAGTCCACTGTCTCTAGAAAATTTACTTGTGGGCACATCTCCCCATTTGATTATGGCGCGGTATTCGATTTCGCCACTTGCAAGCTCCCTGAATCTATCCAACACCCAATACAAAGTGCAAGTCGTTTCGGCTAGTATGTCCTGACAGAGCTGGTTCCTACATTTTCTTAGCGTAAACATCCGTCTATCCCTCCTGAGAATTATGTCGACTTTCTTTGTCACAACCGTTACTACTACCTTGCCCTTCTCGCTACCCAAGTCGAATAGTAGCAAGGGCTTTCTCGAATGTTTCGCCGCTGCTGGGTGTTTAAAAATGCCCACACCTCGCTACGAATAGGTAGGTAGGGTTCGCATCCATCGTGAAGGACCTTCCCTAGCTGAGAGTGACCCATTTCCGAATTGCAATGCCTCGTGTTTTTCTCAGGTGTATAATGTACCATGTTTAGGTGTTCAACAGTTAGTAGGTAGGCGTTGCTCATAAGCGGTGGTGGCAAAAGGCCATCCCGCTCAATGTTGCCCTCTTGTTCGAAATACCACACGAGCGAGCTCAATTGTTCACCTTCCATGTTGGCCTTTCCTCTGAATTCTACTACGCCCTTCCACCCCTCCAACCTCCGGGGCATTCAGAAGGGTCTCTCGGTGGCCCGCATTGGTAGACGGTTAACTCCAGGCGTCCAAAATTCTCCGAGCATCGGTCGCGTCCCAGGAAGGTAATAGGGTGTTGGAACCTCAAGTAGGGGCACTCCGGGGTGGATGTGGATCATATCGGATAGGTTCATATATTCTGGCCGATTGTCCCTAAGATCTTTCAGGATACTGCTGATCTTAGTGACCCAAAACGCAGTTGAACCCTCCATTTCTACCGGCGTCCTGACTACCCCTTGACCCCGATGCAATACACAGATTCTAAGTCCATTAGTGAATATTTTGACGAATGCTAGCATAATCTTGCAAACCTAGCTCATAATCAATAAGGGTCGTGTCCATTATTCTTGGCCTGGAGAAACGGAGTTTGATAAAGTCCTCTCCCTCTTCCTCTGTCATGCAGGACCATTGTTATCACCTTGGATCGCGTGACCTCGCGAGACAGGTAAAAGGCGAACTTCGCCACCTCGGTGTCCTCCCTATTTAGGAACACGTATTGGTAACAGGGTGGCCCTGCCAAGGTTCGATACTGCTTCTTGCTTATACAATTTCTGACCTCTTGACTTTATCGGGTCCTCCTGTAACCCAGTGCTCCTCATGGTTCTACCTACCCAGTATACGTCCCGAGTCTCTTTGCTTATCACGTCCTCGATGGGTGGTTCGACCACTGAAATATGCACAACAGACATGTAGAACCATTTCTCCCCACCATGGGGGTTGGTCTGACCTCCAGGCCAGGTTAGCTGCCAACCTCCTACTGATTGCATTAGGGTCTGTCATCAGTTCTTGCCCTCTACAGCGTGTAAACCCATCGCACGGGACGTGCAACTCGGTACAGGGACGTGCAACCCTATAATACCTTGGCAGCACCGGACGTGCAACTCTGCATGGAGTTGGTAGGTAGGAAATTGCTATCATACCTCTGTACAGGGACAAACGGTCCTCTCGTCAGTCCCTTATAGTTGGGCCTTGGGCCCTGCCTGCTGTGCGGGTTCTTCAAATAGTTGAGCTACCCTGGCAAGGTAGTTTTCCCCGATTTCGATGTCCTGCAATATTATGGGTTCATATTCTGAATAGGCCATGCGCGGGTCCCCAAACACTAAAATATCAATGAGCTTCAATGGTTCGCACACCCTATTCCCCTAGAACGGTCCATGTCCTACCAAGGTGTCATAGAAGATCCCAATCGTTTGTGGTCGGATGTGGTGTACCTAGGTTACTGATTATCAGATCCCTTGCTCTTGGGAGGCTCCCAAAAATCAGGTTAATCATGAATCGTGGCACCCTACAACACAGTCGGGGCATCGGTGCTCTAAATTCTCGCCAGCCTCATGCTTCTACTCTTGTCCCTAATCCGACATTCCTCCTCCCCCTAATTTTTTGGCCTATCTGCGAAATTATCTGAGAAGCTCTCTGAAAGATCGGTGCTAGCCCGTGCTTTTGGGCTCTCCCAATACCCATCATGTGGCATCTGTTTTCCGATAGGTACATTGTCCCTATTACCCTCAGTTTCGTGGAGAAGTCGTCCCCAGGTCCTCTGTTAAACCTCATCCCGCTCCATACACATTCCGCTATCATGAAGGCCGAGTTCTTTAACAAGTTCATCGCTCTCCATTCCACACCAATACCTCGGATTTCGTGACAAGATGGGAGTGATACCTCCCACCCATTACTGCGGTCCGTAGGAGGCTGGGGGGGGGTACATGGGTTGCCGTGGTGCTTGGACGCGCCTTGCCGCCATCCCTGGTTGACAACATGCAACAACCCGCATGACCCTATGTTCCGACTACGTGCTTACTCTTTCCTTTTCTCATTCCCTCCCTCCTTTTCCTTTTCCCCTACTATTGTGTCCCCGACCTTACTTGTCTTTTCTAATGACACTTGGTAAAAAAATTATGTTTTCTCCTGTGTATCCTTCTAGTGGTTTGAACAATCGGAATACGTCATCCACGTAGGGCATTCCACAAGCTATCTCTTGCCCAATGACCCTCCACAACACCTCATGGGTAATGAGCAAAACCCTAGGTCTTGTTATCGCTGCCACACACAAAATGTGGGACACTTCATACGTTTGTTCCTCGTCAAATGGCCCCACCTCCAAGAAGGCTTTGTAATACTCAGAATACACCATCATTGCGTCAAAGCTCAATCTTGGCAAGGTTTGTACGGCTTGCCGAACTCATTATAGTCCACCGAAACATTGAAGTAGGAAAGGCGGTAACTCCATCCGCACGTTTTCTTCTGGGAGGGTAAAGGTTTCCGACATTGCGATCCCTACCTCGACCGTGACATTGTCCTGTTCGGCGTCCGCAAAGTCAAACCTTCCCGCCATGTTAGTCGCCGGGCCGCATCAAACATGTACACCGGGTTCGTTCCCAAGGCTAGTGTGATTCCGAATATATGCCACCCGTCCTCCGGTCGGTACACCACAGCCTTCGCATGGACATGTCCTTCCCGGGTTCGAGGCCCAAACCTCTTGTTCACCTTGTGTGCGCCATTCCACCCTACCGAGTCGATTACCTGGTTTTCGAATCCCACTCCTTGTTGGCAAGCTGATCTCCGTCCTATTATTTGTCTCATTTGGTGGTGTGATCCCAAAATGCCTACCTTCCCAGAACGTCTGTCTTTGGGCCATCACGCAACGTCCTCAGGTTCCGCCTGCGATCATTATTTACACGCGCACAATTTTGCGTCGTCTTCTCTTAGTCCCCTCGTTGTACACGCTTAGCTGCAATATGGTACCCCCATCCCCTTTCTCCTTCGCTACAATCCCTTATTTACATACAGTTTGTCATCGCAAGTCCCCCTGTGATATGTACACCCGGTTGTTACTTCCTTAGGAGAACCATCGAACCTTGAACAACAGGAAAACATCTTCGATGTAGGATTGGACCCTCTCTACTTCACGGCGGATTGCAGCCCACCTGGTTTCACTGTTCGTCTCATTGCTTTCTTCCTTGATAGCTTCTAGGATCATAAGGACTTCTTCGACTTTCTCATCGTAGGCCTAGCATCCACCCTCTACTACAACATGGATCCTTTTTTCTTTTTTTTTTTTAAAAGGTCCTCCCTCTAATGAAATCTTATAGAACTTATTGGCCAACCAAGAATACTGGATATAAAGTTTATAAACTAACTCCAAGGATTCGGTCACCTTTCCAATGTGATTAAACCCCCCAAACCGCTCCACTATGAAAAAAGGTACCCAAGCACGTGCCTGATGGCAGGGCAACCTGAGTTCCTTCCATCCCCTCGTCACGGTCTTACTACTAACCATGTCCAACCCTTCGTTGGTGAACTTATTCCCTTTTAGCCAAACCCGCTCCTATGCGTTCCCTAAGAGCAACATAGGGTCTTGCTTTAATGCCAACAAGATACAAAACAAGTGCAAACCTTCCTTGGAGAGACAGATTGTCCCTGTGGTTTGCATCATTTGCTCATGTTTTGGTCAGTCGGACAGGGTATGACTGAACTACAAAAGGGAACGCCATACATACTCGAACCACTTTTGGAAAATTACCTCGACCAGTTAGTCGAGGGAACAAGCTGGAAATCGGATTGCCACTCACACTATTGTCAGCACGAATGTATGCCAATTTAATATAACAATAAGCACCCCCTTGGTTGGGGTTGTTCACTTCCGATCCGACGGGTCAGGCAATGTGTGCACTCATGTGTTTTTTTTTTAAATGTCGACATACTCAAATGCCCTTCGACGCTAGAATGGTCATAGGACACAACCACAAAATTAAATGAGTGAATGACAAATGCGAGAAAAATGTGAAAAGGCTAGGTGCTTTTTCCCGCCGCACACCCAAAAATAATCTAAAAAGTTGATATAGGCCCCTACCACAAGATCGAGGCGGCCAGGGAAAAATAAATGGCTTGCATGCTACCACAACTTTCGAATGTGCATTCCCTAAGTGAGACGACAGGTAGAGCAGGTTGAAAGGAGGGTTGCGCCGTGTCATTTTTTGATACAATTTATTTTTGATCTAGAACCAAAAAGGGGAACTAGGCTAGCAGTCCTATAGGGCATAAAATTGCACTCTAGCTAATTTTATATATTGAGCTAGCTGCTTTGTACTCAACTCAGGAGCTAGCTCAATAGGTAAGTGCCTTGTCTAACATGCTGCAGGTCTAGAAAATGAGGTTGTACTACTACTGCGCTAGCTCCCTCTTTTGCAATAAGGAGCTATAATTTCAATAAGGCTCGAGGTGGCCAGGACTTGAACCCGCAACCTAAAGGAAAAGGGATGGTTGGAGTTGGGAAGGTTCGTTTTTTTCCGTTTTCAGGCCCTGGCGTGATAGATGGAGAACTAAGGCTAAAAAACTAGATTTAGTTACCTTTAATTTTTATTTTCCTTTGTTTAAAATAAAAATAAATGTTTTCCTTTTTTTCTAGATTTCTTTTTTCCTTGAAACCGTTAGGACTTTACCTGGCTCAAACTTTGAGGCTGATTCAGGCTACGGGAAAAGAGTTGGATGCGAGCGGAATCTAACGTGGAAACTAGGTCCTACAAGCAAAGAGAAAATGGATTTAGCACCAGAATCCGAGGAACTCATCACTCTTCGTGAAGTCTGGGCTACTAAAAAGAAAACACGAGATCAGTTAGTATTGCAGATGTGGAAGTTATTAGGATAATAATAGGTGCATTGATTGATAAATGAGCCACTAGAAGCTTCATTTCCTGTAGAGCAGTGAAGAAGTTGCACTTATGAATGGAAGTGCAAGACTTGGATGAGCCGATAGTCTCAAGAATGGCTAACAGCAGTGTGGGTCGATACCTTGAGAGGTTCAAGGCATACTTCTGGTTGGAGGGTGAAGCGAAAGTTGAGAGGCACTCTTTGGCCCTTCTAGTGGAGGAGGACCTACCCTTCAATATGGTTTCAGGCATGGATTGGGGAATGGCGGCGAAGGCAAACATAAAGATGGGTGAAGTCGAGTGCTGGTTTCCCAGCTAGGACAGTCCTTCAATCTCATCGTTCTGATTTGAAATCCTTCTTGTCTATGTTTTGCATTCACTAGGTGTACAGTAAAGAACACGTTGGTAAACCGAGTTTTTGTAGCATATGTAACGCCTGCTAAAGAAGAATAGGCAGACAAACGAGAGTCTACGGAGGAGGTAGACGTAGTACAACCCCAAGTTAAGAAGCTCCTAGCGGAGTTCGCAGATATGTAGGAGGAACCCAAGAGAATTGTAGAATGGCCAATGAAGCATCGTACTGAAATAGAGCCAAGTAGCAAGATTCCCAGAGGGCCCATTTATAAGATGTCACAAAACGAGCTACAGGAGCTCAGGAAGCATATCCAATAGGTGGTGGACAAGGGGTGGGTTAAGCCAAGTCTACCTCCTTACAGCTCATCCGTATTATTTGTTCCTAAGAAGGAATGAAAGTCGAGACTATGCATAGACTATAGGGGCTTAAATGCTATAACGATGAAGACGAGACGCAGTTGAATGGGTTCGTGAACGTGCGGGGCAAGAATGCAGAACATTACCCCTCGTAAATGAATTGTTGGATAGGTTATAAGGGTGCAATTATTTTTCCAAGATAGATTTGAAATCCGGATACCATCAAATCGAAGTGGCTCCTGAAGATAAGCCCAAGACAATCTTCAAGACCATATGCGGCCACTACGAGTTTAATGTCATGCCTTTCGGTCTGACAAATGCACCAACAACTTTCGAACGTTGTATGAATGACATGTTTAGAGACTGGCTCGAAAGATTCATAGTTGTCTATTTATTTGATATCGTAGTTTTTAGTAAGACTCTAGAGGAGCATGAAGAGCATTTATGCAAAGTCTTGACAATGTTGTGAGAGAGTAAGTTTAAGGTTAATCCAAAGAAGTGTGAATGGGCGAAAAGACGAGTTTTATATCTCGGTCATGTCATAGATGGAGATGTAGTCAACCTGATGACACTAAGATTGCAACCATTAGAGATTGGCAGACGCCTACGAACATCATTGAGCTACACTCATTCCCAGGACTGGCTAATTATTATAGGAAGTTTGCTAAAAAAAATTGACCTCTATAGCCACACCACTTCGGAGATTGCTAAGGAAAGAAGTTATTTGGTTGTGGGAGACCGGTAGAGTTTCTGTCGAAGGGATTGCCTTCAGATAAAGTAGCAAACTCTACCTATGAGAGAGAACTGTATGCTCTTTATGCGGCCCTACAGGCTTGGTGACATCATCTACTAGGGGGGGCATTTTAAAGTGTACTCAGATCATGAAACCGTACGCTGGTTGCAAGCCCAATCCCGTATGTCTCCACTAAATTGCAAAGATGGGCTAGAATTATTGATCAGTTTGACTTTGAGTTGAAACCAGTAAAACGGAAGTACAATGTTGTCGTTGATGTGTTGTATAGGAGAGCAAATTTCTTTGGAGCAATTACTTCTTATCTAGATACAGGCAAGGACTTGCACCAGAAGATTAGAGTCTTATTCAGTAGATCCCATTTATAGAAGGGTGATAGCTAAGGTAAAGGTGAAACCGCATGAGTGGCCAAAATATAGGATAACTGATGGATTGCTTTTCCTCACAACCATGGGCAAAACAAGTGCATTCCCTCTAGCGAAGAGACTAAGAGTATCATCCTGGGAGAAACCCACGATACAGAGGGACATTTTGGTTGGCGAAAGACTTACGCCTGCAAATTTAAAACATGCGGGCCTCATGGAGATACAGAGCCCGCCTTCACTTAGGATGGGCACAGGGCTTGAAGGCTTGAAGTAGCGGCCCCATTTGCGCATGCTGAGCGCTCAGACCCTCACACTTCTTTCAATTTTTTTTGTGTATATTGTTTATCTCAGGGTTGTCGGCGTTCGGGACGAGCCGAACACCCGAACCCGAACGCCCGAACATTCGGGACCCCCTCTCGACGCGTTCGGCCGTTCGGCCGAACGCAAGCCCACAAAAAAAATAATAAAAGAATGTTATGCAGAAAAATAAACTAAACAACAAGTGCCTCAACGTTACATCTAAATTCTTTACCAAATTTGAAATAAAAATTAAATACGAAAAATAAGTAATAATTAATGAAAATAAGAAAAAAATAAAACGAGAATGAAATTATTGAGTGGGCGAGCACGTTTTTGACACCGCCATCTTTGGTGATTTTTCAAATTTTTTTGGCTCTGCCAAATGTCATGAAAATTGATATATGTGTATCTTACATAATAGAGAACCTACAAATAAGGTTTGAAAAAATAATATTTTTTTCATGCCCCGAAACAAAGGGAAAACAAAAAGTGAAAAGAGAAAAAAAACAAATTAGTGAATGGGCAAGGAAGTTTTGACACCCCCATCTTTGCCGATTTTCATTATTTTTTGGCTTCACAGAATGCCTTCAAAATTAAGAGGCAGGTAGCTTACATTAGAAATAACTCACAAAAACAAATTCAGAAAAAAACAATAATATTTAGGTACCAAAATATTTTTTTTGCGGGGTCCGAACCCCTTCTGGTTTGGGCCCCGTACGGTGACCCGAACGCCCAAACATTCGGGGGTCAGCTTAGGGGCCTCCGTACGTTCGGCCTGGCAACCCTGGTTTATCAGATATTGCATGAATCACAAAATCTGCAGTCAGAAGAAATAGTGGTTTGTAAACCACCAGTACATGGCCCCAACCAGTTTGAGAATCACGAGTGAGCAGAGGCACGGGGCAACCGGACCAAAATGGCTGGCGGTGCCAGCCAAAACAAAAACGAAAATGCTGGGTTGGCATTTCAGCAAAGCTCGGTGTGCAGGGGGAATACGGCTTGTACAACACAGGCCCGGATGTACTAGTGGTTTAATACTCTCAAAACCATTCGGGGTGCGACACTTGATATCAGAAATTATGGCTAAAGATGCTACCTTCAGACTCAGAAGGCTGCTCATCAGTGGGACTCTCTCAATGGACAGACTCAGACAATTTGCCCACAGGCTGTACCCACTTTTTGAGCGCATGGATAGAGGTGACAAGGGTGGTTTGGGCAGTGGTTTAGTTGGGGTGGGGGTGAAGGAATCATGGGCTCAGGCAAGCTGTGGATTCGTGTTGTTGTGTGGCAATTCATGATTTTGCTAGGATTGGATTACTTGATTGTTCTGTCTGGTGTGAGTCTGTCATTGGCTGTGCGTTAAGAAACTCTTGCGAGCACACTCACAGAGTTCTTTTGGTATGAGTGTAATCCCATAGGTTGTACCCATATGGCCTATTCTGCCTTGTTTTGGCTGGGGTGACACAGGGAAACAACCTGTGTGGGCAGCAGTGCTCTGGTGTCACATGAGGGATTCATGGCCTTTGGCGAGCTCTGGATTCCTGTGTCAATACACGTTTTGTTTGGACGGTGGATGTGTGTTAAGTAGGTGGAGGTGTCAGGGAGGCCCTTTCAGTACAACTTGTCTGTCGTAATGCAACTGTGGGTGCTTCTTGGTCAACTTCACAGAAGAGGGAACCTTTGCACTCTGTTTGTTGTTGTATTCTATCTGCGATTCTGGAATCAGACTTGGAATAGGTCTTCAGTTGTTGATGGCTTGATAATATGCATGCACTAACAGAATCGTTCTGCTTTTGGTGGCAGGTGGAGATGCGGAAGGGAAGGTGGGTGAATTGACATGGAAAACGAGATTGCAAGTAATCCTGGATGTAGCAAGGGGCCTCGAGTAAGAATAACCTCCTGTTCCCTTCCTCATTTTGTCGTTCTTTCCTTTTCTTCTGGGGTGGGTAAGGTGCCTGGAATAAGAATGAGCTTCCCTCCCTCTAGATCTTGTGTTGTGTGGGTCAAGCATGTAGGCAGCCCGCACAAGTTTTCGGATTTTCAAAGCTTGCCTGGCTGGAATGAGCATCATGTTGGCTCACCTTGCACCATCGGGTTAAAAATAAAGCACAACATACCTTGGGGCTAGGAAACCTCACCATAACAGCACAGGTTGAGCCTAGCGCTCAAGGATGGCTTCCACGGCAGGGGTTCACTGGCAGTTGCCCGCAATCTTTGACACTCCCAAACCAAAGCAATGCTCTCTCTACCATCTATGTGCCAGGAAAAATGAGTCAAAAAGACCAAAGGATAGGGGCTAGGGTGGTGTCTTTAGGTTTGTGTCCATATTCTGGTGTCAAAAGCCGCTGCCTAGGGTCAAGAGTCATCTGAGACGTCCCTCAGGTCAACTGGGTAGCGGTACCAGGTCTTTTTTTTTTCCTTTTTTTCCCCGTCCTCTTGGATGAGAAGCGCAAATCCCTAGTTACTTTTCTCAATGCCATGCGATTGGCGAACACAATGCGTGCTCTTGTTCCTCGTGTCACTATGAGGGTTGGACCATATCATCACAATTGGTAGTTTTCGTGCGTCTGGCGTATGGCCTCTAAGGATTGATAGAGACGCTTCTTCTAGTGAGCCTGCTGATTTACTCTATGTTTTACTCTTTATTGGAGCTGTACGAAAATCCGCACAATTAGGACTCCATACTTGGTTACCGGATGCTATGGAGGGCCCTACCACAGTATCAGCTCTGATTCATGCAGCTACTATGGTAACAGCAAGTCTTTTCATGAAAGCAAGGTGTTCACTTATCAGTCTTGGAAAAAACAATGTTACAATTGAAGCACCTCTCTGAAATAATAAAAAACCTGAGTAGATGTGGATTTTGTGATTAAGCGGGTAAACCACATGCCAAATTGGCACGAAGTGAGGTGGACATACTTACACTCCTTTCAGGCAACTAACTTGGTGAAATTGGTTTACACACCACACTTATCCCATACTTCTCATTCCCACCAACCAGCCACCGGAAATATTTTGACTACTGAAAAGATGAGAGTTATTTCATCTACACGTGTGTGTACACAAAGACGTGAGTTATACTGAATTCTCAATAAGTTATACACCACTTCAAATCTATCTTTTCGAGAAGGATAATCAACTCCACAAATATCGATTAAAACTCAAAATCTAATGTTCACATTAAGGAATTTTATTATTAATGGAGCTTGTAGAGTTATAGTTAACCATATTCTACGTAGTCCAGGACTCTATTATGGATCAGAACTTGATGCACAAGCAAATATAACATATAGTTGTACATTTATTTCTGAATGGGGAGGAAGATTAAAATTAGAAATGGATAATAAAAGACGTATCTGGGTACGTCTAAGCAAAAAACGTAAAATACCCATTTTACTTTTATTACTTGCAATGGGTTTAAATTGGAAAGATTTAGAAAAGTCGATTTCTCGGCCATCACTTCTATTGATGGCCGAGAAATCGTCTTTTCTAAATCTTTCCAATTTAAACCCATTGCAAGTAAAGATTGTCTGGGTTGGTATCCATAGGATCTGATGAAGTCTTCCACAGGGTTCGCTGGTTGCCATGTTTTGTCGTTTGAAGAGTGGAAGCTCTTACGATCGCCTCGCTGCTGCGTCTTTGAAGGGGAGTTTCCGTGTCGAATTTGGTTCGTAAGAGATAAATTTCTCAAGTTCGTGAAGAACAACCTTACATAATAGAGGTGTGAAGCACAGGCTTTAGGGTTCGCCGGTTGCCATGTTTTGTCGTTTGAAGAGTGGAAGCTCTTACGATCGCCTCGCCGCTGCGTCTTCGAAGGGGAGTTTCCGTGTCAAATTTGGCTCGTAAGAGATAAATTTCTCAAGTTTGTGAAGAACAACCTCACATAATAGAGGTGTGAAGCACAGGCTCATAAGAGCTTGTGGAGTTCCGGGAATATGCACTTTGCCGACATTGGTTTTGTATCCCGCTTTAAGCAACCACTCCCCCCGCCACAAAAAAATTGGGGGACCGGTAGCCCAAGTTAATGAAGGGCTACTGGTACCATAGTGTGGAGAACCGGTAGAGTGGCCCACAGGTGGCAGAGTAGCAAGAAGGAGTACTTTTCCGTTGGCCCGCAGGTGGCAGAGTGGCAAGAACAAAAAATGCACAGAATCGGCGCGGCGAGTATTTCACTGTCTAAAATATTTTATTTCATTTTTTAAATATTTTTCCCGAATAGATCACGACCCAGTTTTTTTGGTTTTTTCTTCTGAGTACGAAAACCGTCAAAGTTTGCGGTTTTTTTTTTTTTTTTAGGCCAACCTCCGCTTGAATTGTCGCCGACCTCCATTTCTTCCGGGCTACCAGCCTCCGATGGTCCCGGAAAGCCAATTTTTTTACGTCGGGGAGTGGTTGTTTAAGCGAATCGAATAAATCGGATAAAAGTGCACCAGTGGGTTTCCTTTTCCTTTTCCCATCCTTACTTCTGTAGGTTTGCTGGTACTAGGAATATCTAAAAAAACTCTCACCCATATTTTACCATTTCTCCGAAATTTCCTTGAGATAACCATGTTGAAGGAACTCGGCAAAACGACTCCGTAACTTCCGGAGAAGGAGTGCTTTTCTTTGCGAAAACAGACAAAATTAGCGTGCTCTTGTCCAATCAAATTCGCAATAAGCTGAATGTCCAGAGTGGAAAATCGATTGCACAGGCTCTTTCTTCTTGTTAGAGCCTTTCGTAATTAACTTCAGGTAATCTAACGGTCGCCCACATACTTGCTCCATTGGCGTGCCCAACGATTTTTCCCTTTCATCTTTGTCACTTTTACTTTTTTGTTATTTGTAATCTTATGGGCATAATTCCTACAAAATTGCAAGTCAACCATCAAACAAAATATAAGATATAACCGAGAAAAAAAAAACATCTCATTTAGAAGTTAATTATCAAACATATTCAATGGAGTGAAACTTCCCGACTGAGCAAAACATGCCAGCGGTACTCGAGTCCTCTCCGAACCATACGAGATAGTCACCTATCATACGATTCTCTATTCTACTTACTTCGTAGTTCCATCCGGGACGGTTTTTCTCCTATCTACTATAAAATAAATCACATCTTACTTAGTAGACGGTTCCCTCTTAGTCTTTGAGTGAAGATAGGGAGACTTTACGTTCACCGAGAAGAGCCTGAGTCAATCAATTCAATATGTAAATAGCGGATATAGATTAAAGGTAAATTGTCTGCCTTCCAAGCAGGGGATATGGGTATATAAAGGCCGAAGGCTTTCTGTTTGTATATATTTGGGTTTGTGCAACATTTCCACGATATTTTATGATCAATTAATGAAACTTGGCTAGAAAGTCTTCTTGCCTTTATCATTAGTATGGGTAGTTTTTGTATTTGGTGTTTTAGTAGCCCTGCAATGTTATTTAATTGAATGAATAATTTCATGATTGAAATGAGCAATAGCGAGATGACAAAATCCAGATTGCACAATCACATGGAAAGCCAAAAAGTATTATAGTGTTTAGAAAGCAGCATCGCACCAATCTAAACACCAATGGAGAATCGCAACACCGAAAACCGGATGTCAATGAGAGCTTGCTCTCGCCACAACCAACAACAGTATCCAGGCCCCTTCTCTTACTTGGCGCTTGACACCCAACCTACTCCCTACACAGCTACTATCTGCCTACTAATTGACAATGCAACTGTTGACGTCAGCAACCAACGAAGTACTTAATGATGTCGCCCAATGCAGACCATCGCCAATACGTGGTATGTGCCCTCACATCATCATCGTCATCATCATCCTGCCTTCTTCCTCGTTTTCCACCCACGTTGTCCCTCTGTACACCCGAAAACAACCCTGCGCCTTGATGTACAACCAAGCTCCAACCAACTATGGAGGCTGGGCTATGGCGCTGCCCTCAGCAGCGCCCTGCTTCATACACGACCGCACGTGCACAGCACCTTGCCTTAGCGCAAGCAGCAGCCCGCGAGACTCCGCTCTAGCAGCGTTGCCACTAGCTTGCAAGTGCCCGAATGACCGTCTAGGCAGGGAGCTCTTTCCTATATGGAAAGAGTCTGCCTGCCCTGCGACCTGGCTGGGCTGGGCCAATGCCCAGAAGCTTCCGATAGGCCCCAGGTGGCTGGGCCTCTGCTGCAGTTGTTGGGCCTCGTTCAGTTAGGCCTCCCAACTGTCTGTGTATGTTGCTGCGAATCCTGCCCAAGGCCTACATTTCAGCAAGGCCTAGAAGCCCGTGGAAAATCTTTGCTGCTCGAGGCCGAGGTTCCCTCAACCAACTGGCGCGACACAACTGCCTGTACCCCAAATACGAAATTGACAGCCTTGGACCTCTCGTGATTTATTAGGCCTGCCTTCACTTAGGGCGGGCACATTTGTATCAGGGGGACCTTTAGGCCTGCCGAGGAGCCAAATCCTCACATTCCCTCCTCCTTTACTTTGATAGTCCTCTGAGAAGTCTTCTATTGTGCAGGCATCTTCCCCTTGAGTGTTCTTTCGTAGCCTGCAATGACTTGGGGTGCTGTTCGAGGTAGCTCTTCTCTGGTAAACCACCAGTCTTCACTAGGATCAGTATGGTGTCTGAATCTGACACGATACTGCATCCTTGGTTTTGAAGGACGGCCTCTGCCGGAGGTTTAGGCACTGGCATCACCCGATGTTCCACAATCTCGTCGATGTCAACTTCACCATCCATGGTTGGGGGCAGCATTGACCGTCTGGAGGGAAACTGTGCAGTCTCTGCAAAAGGTGCCAACTTAGGGACGTGAAAAAATGGGTGTGTGCGGAGATGAGGTGGGATGCGAATCACGTAGGAAGGTCTATCCAGATGATCCCCAATTATGTCTGGGACCTCTCAGGGGCCGAAATACTGTGGCATTAGTTTTCTGGAGATTCCTATTTCCTGTCCCAGTTAAGATGACTTTACCCAGACTCTCTACTTGAAAGTTAGAAGGTTGTCTGTGTTTGTTCTCAGATGCAATCATAGCATCATGAGACTTCCTAATGTGTTCTACGGCCTGCTGCAACATCTGTTCAATATGTGACAACAAATTCTATGTTGCCAGGTGCTGCAGTTGACTGGTTCTCAGGTACTAGGAAATCAAGGGCGGATCTGGGGTTCCAACCAAGATGCAGTTGGTTGGGAGTCATGCCAGTAGTGTTGTGCACAACGTTGTTGTACATGCTGGCGACGAGAGGCAACTTCTCGTCCCAGTCATCCTGACTTGGCTTCATATAATGCCTTAGTAGGTGCTGCACTACTCGGTTCATCTGTTTCGCCTGTCCTTTTGACTCAGGGTGATTCCCTGACATCATCTGCAGTCTGGTACCCATCTGTTGGGAAGTGTTTTGCCACAGTTCGCTTGTAAAGCGAACATCCCTGTCGCTGACAATAGACTTGGGCAAGCCAAAGTCTCACACCCAGTTATCCATAAACAATTTGATGACGTAGTCAGTTTTAACGGTCTTTGGCATAACGATTAGTCTTGCATAGTTGGAAAAGTGATCTACTATAACGAAGATGTGTCTCTTTCCAGTCCTGCTGGTCGCAGGAGTATCCATGAAGTCCATGGACACACTTTGACCAGAGCCTTCAGGAATTGGCAAGGGCTTGATAAGCCCAAGCGGAGCCTGAGTCCTAGGTTTGTACTGTCTGCAAACCTTGTAGGTTCTAATGTATCTCTTAGCATCTTGCATCATAGATGGCCACCAGAATCTCTGTACTAAATTAGCTGAAGTTTTCTTATAGCTAAAATGAGCAGTAGCATCATGACACTCACCTAAAAGACAAACTACGCAAAGACTCTCTATCAGGTACACAGAGTCTTTTATTCCCAACCTTTTCAAGAAACAGCAAACCATCAACCACCGTAAATTCATCAAAAGTAACTTTGTCTTTAACTTCTAACTTACGGAGGATCTCTGATATCACTGCGTCTTCCTGATAGGCTTCTACCATAGATCGAGTTACATCCTCAAATATTCCAAACTCAGTCACTAGCGCGCCCAGATAATCTGCCCTACGCGATCGTGCATCCACCACTTTGTTATACTCTCCCTTGATTGGGTCAAGTTGATGGTCATACATGTCTATCACTTGAATCCACCTTTTGAGTGCATCAAAGAGTACACGCCGAGTCTTGATCCAACGCAGAGTCTCATGGTCAGATCTCATGTAAAAGAATCTGCCTAGGAGATAGTGTCTCCAATGGACAAGCGCTCTATAGAGGGCATAAAGCTCACACTCATACGTGGACTTTGCTAGCTTTTGAGATGGCATCTTTTTGCTCATGTACTCGATAGGCCTTAACTTTTTCCCCTCCTTTTGCGCAAGGACCGCGCCTATGCCATATTGGCTGGCGTCTGTGGTGACTAAAAGGGTTGTTCAGGATCTGGAAGTTTGAGGACTTATAGTGTGTTAAGGCATACTTCAATTTCTTGAATCTTGCTTCACACTCTTCGGTCCACTCCCAAGGGGTGTCAAGGCGAGTTAGATCTATTAATGGGGAAGCTATAGTACTACAGTACGGGCGATAGTAGCCCATCATCCCCCAAAACGATCGGACCTCAGTAACAGTCTGAGGTCTGGGCCAGTCACGTATGCTGGCCACTTTGGCATCGTCCGCCCTCAACCCATCCGCAAAAATTTCATGACCCAGATAGAAGATCTTGGTGCGACCAAACTCGCATTTCTCCAAGTTGACCTTATGCTGGTGCTGTCTTAGGAGACCTAGCACTATTTTTAAGTGCTCAGCATGCTCCTCTACAGTCTTACTAAAGATGAGGATATCGTCGAGGTACACGATGATAAACTCGTCTAAGTACTCATGAAAGATCCTATTCATAGCGTGCTGGAATGTCCCAGGTGCATTGCATAGGCCAAAGGGCATCACCACAAACGCGTACAGACCGTACCTAGTCTGGAAAGCGGTTTTGTGCTGGTCCTCAACTCTAATGGCAATTTGATGGTATCTGGACTTCAAATCTATCTTGGTGAAGTATCGACATCCCTGCATTCTATCCAATAGGTCGTCGATGCGGGGTAGGGGCTCCGCGTTCTTAACGGTGATGGCATTGAGGCCCCTATAGTCAATGCACATCCTTAGTGTACCTCCCTTCTTAGGAACGAATAGGACTGGAGCACCGTATGGGGAGGTACCAGGCCGAATCCATCCCCTCTCTGTGATCTCTTTGAGTTGGCGGCGGAGCTCATCCAACTCCGCAAGAGACATTTTATAGATCCGTCCTCTAGGTACTTTGCTACCACAGACGACTTCTATCGCATGGACAACCTCCCTTTCCACCACACCACTGGGCTCCTAAAAAAGGTTTGGATACTGATCAACGACTGCTTCTATCTCTGGGGCTGATTTTATGGCCACCCCTTTTCAGAGACAAAGTCTAGGTACATGCCCTCCTCGTGATTCTGTTTATAGTCGTTATAGAAAGAGGATGCACACATGCACCCGTAGTTTTTCACTAAACTGCCAGCTTTGAACTTCTGCAGTCTAACGGTTCTACCATTGGGTAACTTGTGAATCATCACCTTCCTATCCCAATCGAACTGAGGTTGAGCGACCTCGAGGTAGTACATGCCTAGTAGCATATCAAATGGCAGTTCGTTGCTGAATATGAACGAGATTTTGTGTCTCAGTTCCCCTCCTCCATAGGAGAAGGTACAGACTACGTCCTTGGCATAGTTTTGGACAACCATATTATGCTTGTTGGCTAGCGTAGAGGCTATAGATCTGCTAAGCCGCTGCACTTGGTCCCCTAAGCGCAGTCTGTCCACACAAGCACGACTGATGAAATTCCGTGTAGAGCCTATGTCTGCGAAGGCGCTCACTTTACGACCATCTACATCAACCTCTACCACGAAATGTTCACCCACATCAACCTCTACCACGAAATGTTCACCCCTAGGACCTTTGCTAATCTCGCCCAAGAGTCTCTGGGGTCCTTCCCTGACCACTCAATTTGTAACTCTTCTAGGGACTCGGACACATCTCTCGAGCAAAGCATTGGTGGGTCTGAATGTGTCTGCGGGGCGATGGATGAGTCACTAGCCTTGGCCAACACCTGAAGTGGTGAAGGCAATGTTACCACTTCAGCACGAGTAAGAGTGGCGAACACTCCTACTGGCCCGAGGTGTTTCCCTGCAAAGTGCTCATAGAAGCACCACCAGGGTTCGAAGGTAATCCTACAACGGTTGGAGAGGCTACCTTTGCGGTGACCTTCTTGCCTCGACATGTCCTGGACGTGTGGCCATAGTTGCCACATTTCAAACAAGTACCCCTATCAACTCGGCCCCTCCACACCTCGTAGTCTAAACAAGTTTCACTGATGCGGGTGTTCCTTGGTCGCCCTGACCCTTGGACAGGCCTACCTTCTGCTTCCCGGTCCCCCTCGTCTTTTCTTTGATGGGTGCCACGACTCCCCTGTCCGAAGTCTCACTAGCCCCATCCTGTTGTGCGTCTTCCCCATAGTTAGGGAAGTCATCAATCTCTGTCGCCTGGCCATCATGGTCGACGAACATGAGATTGCCTTTCTTCCTCCAGTCTTGGGGAAGTTTCTTCTTCCTACCATTTATTTGACCCTGATGAGCGGACCAAAGGTAGCCTCTATGTCCAAGGCTTTCTTGCTGAAAGAAGTGAAGTTATGGACGTCGATGTTGGCCTCATCCACCAGTTTATTCTTGACGTGTATGGGCAAACATCGCAAATCTGTGAGGAGTACCTGTGGGTCATAGCGCAAACGAGGTACTATGATCAGACGTTCTACGGCGTCTGCGACTTCCTGCACAGTCTGGTACCATTTGGAACCGAGACTGTTGATTGCGCCAATGGTCTTTGAGCCCCTTGAGGGTCATGCCACCTATTGTACACAGTCCGTATTAAGTCCTCTAATGTCTAGGCCTGGGCCCAAACATCAAAATTTTGACTGTAGCCCTGCTGCTGCACTAGACTGTTTAACCATCGTGTTGTCGATCCCTCTAAAAAGGAGGCAGCAACTATAACTTCCTGCGCTGGCCGTGTGAGCTTGTGCCTCACATAGGTAGGCACAGTCCTCCCCCAGGTGTCCAGGTCCTCATCCTTTTTCTTGTCACCAGAAAAAGGTTTAGGACTCGGCAAGGGAATCTTGGGCATCCATTGCATAGGCTGGATTGGCCCAAGAGATGGCTGTAGTGGCTTCATAGCCACTGAGACAAGTTTCTGCACGCTAACCTAAGCCTGCCCTGACGATGGTACTGTAGCTGCAACCATCCTCGATGGTACGGGAGAAGTACCAAGGACCAGACCACTAACTGCTACTAAACCACCCGAAGGAGGCATGCCAAACATAGTAGAAAAGGAGGGCCCTACTGGCGACGGTGTCACTGTGGGGCCCTCAACCGAAGGGGGAGCTATAGAGTACGGAGGCTGCCTCATCATTCGACGAGGAGCCTGCAGTGCAGTCAGAATCCGGTCCTGGCCGGCCACTAGTTGAGCCAACACTTCCTGCTGGACAACCTGCGTTTGTGCCACGCATAGCAGCGAGCGACGCAGTGCTTGCATTGCAAGGTCTAATATGGACTCATACATTGATTCTAGCTTTCCTATCTCCTGCCTCCTAGCTCCTAGTCTAGCCTTTCTCGTTATAGTTCTCTGTCTTCTCTCTGTTGCATCCCTCAACTGCTGCTGCAACTCATTATGAAGAGCCTCCGCTTGGAGGATCTCATAATCCTCTGCCGTGAGTTGAGTCTGCTGGCTGAGTCGCAAGCCAACAACCTGGCTAACAGAAACCTGAGAAACACTTTGACTAACCCCTGATGAAGAGGCCTGGGACGAGGCCTGAGACATGGAGGCGGTAGCCAATGCGGCCTCTAAGTTGGTTGTTGCCGCCCTAGACCTCCGATATGCCACCTTCTCCCTGACTTCCCTCCGCAGCCTCCTTTCCTCTCCTGGAGCTAAGTTTTGGAAAGTGATGGGACGACTGAGAGCAGTACTACGTGTAAGTCTAAGAGGTTTCACTACTCGTTCCTCCTCCTCATTATTGCTTGCATCACTCATGAGCTATATGGGTGTGTGGTCTAAACTAGAATCCACACTGAATCCTACCTCAACATGACACCCGACCGAGAATGATATTCACTACTTTCGGTCATCCTGGAGAGAAGTAGTCAAGTGGTCAACAACAACTAATGTCAGATCCTACAGGTAACACTATTTCTATTTTTAGGTTACTCTAACATAGAATGCAATGCAGCAAGGAAGATACTATCCTATCTGCAACTATCTGTAAGTTGTCACCAAGTCCGTACAACTAAATAATCAAAAATAAAAGATTGCACCTGTGGAGATGTATGTTGGATGGCAGTTTATCTAACTAGTGTCATTGTGAACAATTGTCGGAATATTCAATCACGACTACCCATAAACTCGATTCTTATCCCTCCAATATCCCGCGAGAGTAAAACCCTCCGAGGTGGCCACGCCTTATAAGTCCTTACTCCTTTGGTGAGACGTGGGTCCGCTGTCAGGTTACGCCGATCAACAACCATCACTAGGGGTTGTGCCCTAGTGGTGCTAAACTTTACCGTTAGCTTGGTATTCCTGTATATGCCTTAAGATTAGCAACAAGTGGTTGGACAGTGTGTCACAACAAATACAGGCCTGCTGCGGGAATGCGCAAAGGTTTGTCACACATAAAAAGACATTTACCAGTTCCCTATGGGACAGCATAGAGAGCACGACATCCTTTCCAAAATCACAAAAAAATCACCGCCAAATTCACAAGGTCGTGGCCTCCCAATTTGATCAAAGCAAGTAGACCACTCATCTCAATGGCATCTCCCGAATGAACCATTTTTGTCCAAAACCAGTTTCCTTGGTCCTTCTCGTCACACTTTATCATTCAGAACTGCTTTCCATGCTATTAAATTTTTTAACCACCTTCCAATCAAAGGGGGTCTTACTCATTAGGTCTCCCAGTCATCCCTCTCTCTCTAGTATGCCAGTCATCCCTCTCTCTCTAGGATGAACCTTCACATGGCCTTTTTAAAACATCTTCTACTTGAATACGAGTCTCCAAATGACAAATAATCAACTTCCCATTTGAAGGTGCCTCCACCATAAAACCACTCAGCACTTGAGAGACCAACTTGCGGGTCCTTGCCACAACTCAACAATCAACATCCGGCATGGTAAGCGTTCGAGTTCCAAAGACTCATAAATCCCTTAGGATTTTTACATCCTTTCACAAAACAGACTGCACTTCCTTTCCTTATGCTCGGCCTCATCATCCGCCCATAGGCAGGCTGCACGAGTATACGGAAAAGTAGACAATTCACCCGCTTTCACCTTTACAAGATACAAAACACATGAGATATATCATGTGCATCTCTTCACACAAAACCATCATACATCAGGATAAAACCACACATGTGAGAGTGGTTGTGATCGTCATATACGAAAAGGATAGTATCAGGAATCTCAACCCAATATACACTCAGGGGTGTAATATCCCACCAAAAAATTGTAACAAAAGTAGCCTTGAGTTATATGTATACACTTAGAGTTGAACAATCTCAACTCAAATTGACCCCAGTATCACACGAATGCCATGGCCTCCCTGACCGGAGCTGAAACAGTCATAATCAGGGCGTAATTGCACCGCTTAACTCGAAGGGAATCAAGTAAACCTAAGACGTATCCAAATATTCAGAAGGTAACACAAGGACACCAGTGAATCACTGCGTTACACACACAAATCTCACATACTACACTTCTAGGCTAAAGAGTCCACTCTATATACACCGAGATCACCCTCTAGGCCTCCCACACCACTCATATATGTACAACCATCTCATCCTAGATGGGAAGCAACTCTTATCTCTTCTTCTCTCAATGATAGGCCTATATACATTTATGGCTTGAAGAGGTCTCTATATCCACTCAAATACACTGTCGGAGCAGATTTCCATCGCTTGAATAATATCCTTAAGGCCACTCATTGCTCTCCTGCTCATAGCATTCTAATAACACGAGTGGAGATAGTCCTAACATTCCCCACATATACAACTATCTTGTTAGGATTCATCTCTAAACCATCCATATCCCCTGTCTGCAACCCGTGTTACCTTACCGGACCATTATTTCGAAAATTCCCTTTTTTCTCTGCACTATTTACGGCTGCTACATAATTGAGGTTCCTTGCTCATGCCTGTGACCTACCCAAATCTTCAGGTTCTCCTCATACAAATCTTTTTTTTCCGCCTCAATCACAGTGAAGAGGCAATGCTCGACGCTTTGCTCGTCACAAAGCCTTTTTCGACGTTCCCCAAGGTATGGTCGGATCAATATAATTCTCAACCGTGTCGAAGACATCCCCTTCAATATTAGTCCTTGTTAGGCCACTTGCTTCATCGACCCTTCGTTCGCGGCAAAACTTTATGTGCCCCTTTTTGGAACAATGTCTGCAAGTGACTTTCTTCCAATCTGCTTTTCGCCCTCCAAATCCATTTCCATTGTCTGAATCCACCTGTGCTCGACTCTTTGCCTTCCATTGGGCTTTGGTTAGGTAAAGGTGCTCACGCCCTTTCCTTCGATCACCCCTCTCCCTTTCTCTTCCTCCTCCTCGAGCACCAGGCCACTTTCTCTGGATCTTCTTGCGGTGGAGGGGATCTCGCTCATCACCATCTATCTCCTCCTCATTTCTGTCTGTCGACTCATCCAATATTTCTTCTGAAGCCTTCCGCTTGCCTCTTCTAACTTCTTCCAATTGCGCAACTCTCTCTTCTAATATTTTTGCTTCTCTTTGTTCATCAGCTACCCGTTCTTGTGGTGGCGCATCTCTAACAACTGGCACAGTTTGAAGGATTTGGCGACGCTGAATGAGATTGTCTTCTTCCAGAAACTTCTTTCTCAAGAAGCTCTCGAGTTCACTCCATGTCTGTGACCTTAACACGAAAACGTTTACTTACTCGCTCAGGTTCTTATAGACGAATAACGGTATCATACTCAACATGGCTCTCTCGTCCCACATCTTCGTGAGACTGAAGTTATGATAACTGCGCAGGAAGTTAGACAAATTTTCTTCCTTGAAACAACAGGGCTTGGAGATCTGGGCTCATCGAGTCATGCCCCGACTCGCATAATAACACCTTCGTGAGGCATGAGCTCCTCCAAAGCAGGATCTTGGCGAAACCACTTTTTTCAGCCATGATGTCGATGCCGGCCTGATACGCATAGCAAGCAATAGATCAGCAGGTTGTAGTTCAAGAAAGCGTAGGATGGATAAAGGAAATAAAATTGTTAACACTAAAATCACACTAACTCTTTCATCGCTCATATAACAAGACCTTACACTTTAGATACCCCTTGTTCTAACTTTCAAGGGTACAATGAGCAATACGTTTTATATAAGCAAAGCTTTCTGCTACCACTCGCTCTACACAGTAAGGTGGCCATACACGTCTGTGAGAGACACACTTGGCAGAATACGAGGGCACCCTCTATCTGCCCACTGCTACCCGAACCTTGTCCCAATCTTCAACTCCTTCATCAGGATTATGGGAACTAGCATATGCATCAACCACATTGGCCAGGTTCCTGAGCCCTCGATTAGGGGATACAAATTCGACTAGGGGATACAAATTTTAGGTCTAGGTACAGGCCATGTATCATTGCACATATATAACGCGCATACCCTCATTCTTGCGCCCTCAAACCAGCTTCTGTTGCGGCCTCGTCCCCCGAAACACTTCTCTACAAAAAACTCGGGCACGACGACTCGTAACGGGGCTGAAGGAAGCACATACTCTTCAACACGCTTGACTTCTATATGGGTCACCACTTGCTCATCTCCCTCATGGATCCTTCCTGTTGCCCATTTTGTCGCAGCTCCCTCAGCTACCTTCAAAGGCCTCGCAAGCAGGCTCTCATGCCCAAGTGCCAACTCGACCCCATGCTCGACCCATAATGATGGTGACACGTAAAGTGTTATCCTCACGATTGCACAATCATGACCATCATTAAATCCAGACTCAATCCAGATGAAGATACCTGTCTCTATCAGTATATCCCACCAGGAAGAGATATATTCTCCTTCCTCGATTCGCCTCGGCAGTAATATTTTGAGTCCTTCTCTTTTAACGGTCAAGGTCACATTGGGAATTTCCCTAGCATAAGGCATCCTGAGTTGCCTTTGCTCTGTCTGGGTTCTGACCATCACAAACAAACATCCAACATATGCCTTCCATTACTATGCCGACAATCACGTTCTACAATCTGTACTCTTAAAGCTTTAGCTTCAAGTCGTCTTTTACTAAAATTCATCCGTTCCAGTGTTTTACGACCACCCAGCTTAGAGAGAGTAGTAATGGTAATATATCACGGTAATAGTACGTTCACGAATATCAAAATTCACACTCATAATTACCCACGGAAAGGGATATATTACCTTAGTAACTGACGTCAACAGTACTCGTGAAAATTAAATGCATTATACGCAAGTTAGTTAAATAACCAGAAGTATATACAAATATCTCACAACGATAAGCTTATATCAACAAGTATATCATATGATAGAAACGTCATGATTAAAGATGAGGTCACCAACAATAAGCACTGTCAGACATAATAATAGTGAAAGTACCACACTACTCCCCAACTTTGACAGAAGTATACTGTGTCGAGGGGTGGTGTAATCCTTTTTAGAATGGATAGCATCTCAATTCCCTGAGCCCCGCTCAGAGATCAAGCCTCACTACTGCTCCCTCCGATTCTAGCACCTGCTCCTTGCAGACCCTTGCCGACAAAGTAAACAACCTCACCATACACGCTTCGGGGTGTATTGTCCCGTCCTGTGCTGGTGAACCCACTTGACACAAAAATAGTTGGGGATTCACCCCCTACCTCTTTTGTGGCATGTAGTAGCTACTTCCCTTATAGACCATGGTATAATAAGGCTCAAACACTTTCCTCCTATTCAGTGGTAGTGTAGTCATTTTATCACAGAGGATTAGACAACAACACCCCACTATGGACCAGGAACATAGTTCCGGCGTGGGTCTCACTACTACTTACAAGACAAAATTCTTCAAGGCCATCTTTCAGGGGAACAATAACATAGGATTGCACCCTTCCTTGGGGTAGACCTTCACACATTGACCATTCTATGATAAGAAACTTATCTCAAGGAAGCGGTCACTCCATTCACCCCTGAATCCACATCAGACGTGGATTTTGCGCAATGCCTCTACCCCTCCTTGAAGAGCATATCCACACGCATGAGCTTCAATAGACAACCATAAGTCAATAATTGGACTTGAGAGGCTCATATAAACCATTGCAGGTTGATAAATTCAAATAGGTACCTCAGGTAAGTAGTCCATGTGAATATTCCTGAAAAGGATAACCATTAGATAAAAATAACATCAAGTACATATCCTCACATAAATAGACACTAAACAGGCTTATTCCAATAAGATCTGGCATACATGGATGAGCTCAACATATAACTCAAGAGAAAATGCCCTCAGAAGAATAGTCTCAAGTCCTTAGCTTCAACACCATATATTCAAGTGGATGGTCCACACCTGGAAAGGTTCAAGCAAAGGTCTAGCATCACCTACATCTCATTGCCCTATTGAAAGTAAGCAAGATAGTCTAAGCGTTAGCCCCTTCACCATCACTCCGACTGCTCCTAAGATCCGAAACCCCCTTTATAGAGACGGCGCCCCGTAGACCTACTACCTCTCGTAGTCCTTTCCATCGAGGTCATAACACGGTGCTCATTGCATCTGCCTGCTGCCTTTTACGCCTAGTTCAAACACATCACGCGAGGCAGTCCTCACTCGTTCATGACTATATAATTCGCCCGACCGCTTAGAACCCAGACTCAAGAATCTCAATCCGTACTTGTAAAAGCTTTCGGTTTCCTTAACCCACCTCTCCCCGAAGTATCCAGACGACTTCTAACATACTACCTAGGAGAGGATCCCTGATCTTAAACCCTTCCAAGGAAAAGACTGCCTTACTCGTCCTTAGCCTCACTCTAATGCAAATACCAAGTTGTTGTCATGACCACTCATATGATTCCCACGACCATAATAGATACCACCTTATAGGGCCAACTCCCACAATAATCATGCTTAGTCATGTTGATGCCACCTCATCCTACCTTAGCTGTATCAAATATGGAAAGCATCATCCAAGCTTGTCAATTATAAAGGTCAGACAGGGTACCAACAGGGTACCAACTTCAGCTACCATCATACGAGCCAAGGTACATAGCGCATAATCGAGCCGCTTCTCAACCTCAAACCACCCACACTGCATTAGAGGAATCCAACTCACATAATCACTCTTCACTCATACTTTATTCAATATACTTAACGTCAAGTCATTCTATCTTTGACACAACTATCTGCTCAATAATAAAAGTTGTCGTTTTTGCTTGGATCATAAACCTACCTCTAACCTTAACTCGATCTCTAAGGACCTCGGAGTCTTAAAACACTTCCAACGATAGTCAAAATATCAAGCAATCAACCATATAAATCTAAACAAATTTTCTCATTTTGGCTAGTTTTTACTTCACTAGACCCGAATGTCGTTCCACCAGGGACAATGGTAGGCAACCGTCATCCCCGGCAACGGCGCCACCTGTCGGGCGCATCGGTCCCGCACAAGGCGGCGTCGAGCGCATCGACTCCCACCTTTTTTGCAAAGGTGAGAGCCCTCCCGGCCATGTCACGCAGGAGTTACAACAAAACCAAATTCAAGAGACAACTCAGGAACGACGCCGAATAATCCCGCGAACCGCCGAGACGGTCGCGGTAACGTCGTCTCTTTGCCGCTCTAGACGGGTGCGCCAGCTATACATCCTGCGGTTCCCTACGACAGGATAGGTTCCCGCGGGGCATAAGTTTTCCTTCCCTAAGGGGCTGTCACCACCCCTAGAGGCGTATCCCCGTTGAGCTACCGGTCCATGTGCAAAGGCTTTTATAATGCAATTGCAGAGGTAGGTCAGCTGAGGGCATTTGCTCGTTCGCTGTAGTATAGATACGCTTGGTTAACACCTATTGAACCCGAATGTCGTCTGTTCCTAGGGCGTTGATCTCCTAGGTACGAAACGAACGCCGGTTGACTAGGACGGCCTCAACCAAGCGTGAAACCCTCAATTTGATCCTAGTCTCTTAGACACACTGTCAAAAGAAAGTTATAACAATCACACATAATTACACCAACAGAAATCGACCGTAGTTGATAAGAATGTACATCCAATCCAAAGTAATAACTGGGAGACTCCAAATCATCATTTGATACATCCAATAACATCATATTAAAATAAAATCTGACCACCCCGAGTCAGACTTGATGAAACAAAATATCATACTGAGCCAATGAGGAGTTGGCTTCTGACAATAACATAGATGCAGCCGACAAGTAGTCGGACAACCTCCGTTTTGGCTTGCTGAGATACGCTGCCAAAGTTATTCATTCTAACCCACCGCTGATTTAAGACTAGACTCACATACCCGACTTCATAGGTTTCTAATCTTTTTGTATGACAGACTTCTTTGCGGATGATTCTTGATCAGGTACATTGCTTGACGTGTTGCATGCCTTTCCCTCTAGGAAGTGCTCTGAGGTACTCCTCCTCGCCCGAGCACACAACTCGGATCTCAGAAGTCGGGCCGTCTCCACCAAATCGGCAAAGTACCCCCCCGTAAAACGGTCCACTCTGGGTCAATAACAGGATCGGCTCCTAAAGCCACGAACCCCCGCCCCAAATGCTTCCTAGAGAAAAAGAATGTATCCACTGTGAGTAGCTTTCAGTTATTTTCATTTCTCCTAAGTTCAGGGTAACTTTAGCGAAAAGAGTCAGAGAATAAGAATCATTTGGATAGGTACAAGTGAATAAGGTTTTTCGGGATAGAAATGGTTCAATCCTTGAGAAAAGCGAAGCCCTTTTGAGAAGTTTTGACCTTATCTGCTTTATTTCAATCGAGTTCTTCTACGACACACGTTGAATAATCTTTTCAAAACAACAACTTTTTGACAAGCAGTCAGGTAAAAGGTAGAACGAGGACAAATGTTTTTCTTAATCTCAAATAGGCATAATCAATCTCCTTTGCCAGCATCCTTCTACCTACCTGCACAACATGCAAAGAAACACGTTCAAAAGAAAACAGTACAATCCCATACTCGAGTCAGACTTTTTCATTCACATGTATGACTCACACAACTTTCCTCTACCTTTTCTTTCGAACATTCAAACGAACATGATCAAGCAAAGTGTGGGTTCACACAGGTGTGAAGAGAAGTGTGAGTCATTCTACTAACCTTGGGTCCTTGAGTGAAGTTTGAATCGGCTCACTCAAGAAAGCCGAGTAATATGCCATCAAAGGAAAATGACCGCCGTAGAAAAATATGTGGCTCACAACTCCACAGGTTCTGGCCTTTCTCCTGAGTCACAGTCCGTGTCTTCCACCAAGTGTCCAAATGAGCAGAGGTTGGCCCACACAAGCTCAAGCGAGATAGCCCTCCAGGAGGGTGTTCCCACAAATGAGTTTTCACATGGTCTCAATGTCCCAGGCTGCCCCAACATAGTCTTAACTGTACTTCCCCCACCAAGGATACTCTCAACCAATTGCAAGTCCACGCCGTCTCCAATCACCACATCCGCTTGCAATAACCACACCAACATGCCGGTCCTGATCTCAAAATCAGTCCCACCTGGTCCCAAAATGGTCCCAGATGGTCCCGGGCGGTCCCACACCAGCGCCCGCATCACCAGATGGTCCAAAACTCAAAACCGCTCGCTCTGCATGCCACAAAAAAAATAAAGGTGGCCCTAGCTGAAAATAGCATGTGCCGCGAGCCCCAAAAAAATAAAGATGTCCTTCCGACGCAAACCGCAAGTGCCGCAACTCCAGTGCCGCAACTCCAATAGCCACTGTCGCGAGCACTCACTCCGTGTCATCTTCACACCGTCGGTCCACACACCGCTACCGCACAGACCCAATCATGCACCAACGCCAACCCAACCTTTAAGCCATATTGGGATCCACCATAGCCGCCGCGCACCACAAAAATAACGGCGGACCACTGCTTGCTGCGCCGTCAAACCCGGGACCATGGCTGCCCCGCAACACCACCGCCAGATCACACACAAAAAACTGCCTCCACTGTGACGCAAAAGACCCGCAACATTTTCCCTCACAATAGTGTCGCTGACGTGCCGCCAACCGGACAGCATAACCTCAATGAAAGTGTTGCTGCTGCCGTCAATTTCAGCAGCATGATCCCACCGCATACATTGCCGTTGCCACGCTGCTGATCGAAAAAAACATTGGTGCCGCGCGACAATCCGACAACACCTTCCCTTAAGACGGTCTTGACGCCGCGTAAGCAGTCCGGCAGCACCTTCCCTTAGGAAGGTCTTGATGCCGTGGCGGCAGTTCAGCAGCACAACCCCACTAAAATAGGGGTCACTTGCCGCACCGTCTGGACCCTGACGCAACCTTACCGCCGCAGCACTAGCCCACACACACAACACATGCACAAGGGTGGGGTAAAAAGCTCCCAGGCCTCAGCTATGGCCGCCTCCCTTCTCCTCCTCCAACTCTCTGCAGAATGCGAGGAACCTCGTCCTTGGCATGCCTTTATGGGGCCCCTCTGCAAGCCTTGTGCCTGCCCTAAGTGAAGGCGTCCCTGCTTATCTCAATGAGTTATGGGTTCTGGCATTTTCCAGGCCCTAGTGGGCGCCAGACAATTACCAAGCGCCAATTGGCTACATGGGCCCTGCTTGCGAGCAACTGTTTCTTCCCTGAGCCTTCAAGGCTCTTCTGGGCTTGACATGGAAGCAGGCCTTTCGGCCTATCACAACACAGGAGGCACCTCATGCCACATCTGGTAGTTGGGAGCCCCTAACTGTTTCGTCCCAGGCCACTGTCTGAATCAGGCCTGGGAGCATACACTTTGGCCCAACGTGAAGCTACTGGGCACACGAGCACTCCAGCCCAGGCAGCCTTTGGCCCAGGCCACTTTCCATATAGGAAAGTGTCTGGCAGCGTGTGAGCCATTCGGGCACTCGCATTCATAGTGCAGGACTGCTGGGATGAGCGCTCAGACTTCATCAGTTTTGGTCAAAGGCCAGAAACAACGGCCAAAAGTTGCGTCTCAAGTCTGAGAAATGTATGAGAGAGGGCCTCAGGTCAAGGGTTATCAAGGCCTGAGGCCCTGAGTCAAAAACAGTGGCCAGAGGCCCCACGTGAGTTGGTTGACTCTTGGAAAATCAAGAGTCAGACCCAGCATGGGAAAAGCAGGCCCAAAGTAAAAGTCAACGCCGCAGTCAGCCTCGCCGATAGATCAGATCCACATCAATGGTTGTCTGCAGGTACGGAAAAGGCATCCTGGCCGTCAAGATCTGTCATATCCGAAGCATCGACACGGTCCAAGGGGAGACTGGTCCACCCCAGTCAACGGTGGTCAAATGCTACATAAGGTCAGCCAGACCACAGGGGAAGGCATTCTGCCTTGCGCTGGCTTGATGCTAGTGCTGCTACGTGAGACTGCTGAGTGTGATGCTGGTGCCAGACACTGCTGGTGGGCACCAGCCTAGTGGGAGTTCATGTTGCCGCGGCCATAGCCGCCACAGCTGTCGACTAGGTAATGAGGACTGGCGAGGAGGCGGATCAGGGCTGTGTGACTGATGGGAGTTGAGGGGACGCTTACCTGAACTTACCCGGTGTCGACACGTGTGATCTGCTGGTCTCCATGAAGGTGAGGACGTGCTGTGCCATCCTCCATATCTTATTGCTGACATGGAGGGAGGATAGGCGCCCTGTTATAATCTGTGCAATGATTATGTCAGAGGATGTGAGATGAGAACATGCATTTGCGAGGCATAAGGCCCCGACGAACCCCTTTTTGGCCGTGTAAGCAGCACTGTCGGTCGCCCTAAGTGAAGGCAGGCCCTAATAAGGCCAAAAGACCTATTTTTCGGCTACCACGCAACTGGCGAAATTCAGGCAGGTGCGCAGCACCAGTTGGTTGAGAGCGCCCAGGCCCTCGCTGCCTTTTTCGTATATATCCAAGGCAGGCCCTGGGCCAGATACACAACATGGGCCGAACAAAGGCTGCGGGCAGTTGGACACAGGCAACCGTCACAGGCCCTGGGCCTGATTCGTTTGGACCGGGGCTCAGCCTCTCGAGGCGTACCGGAAGCTTCTGGGCAGGGGCCCAGTTCAGCCAGGCCTCACAGCAGGCAGGCCACTTCCATTAGGAAAGTGCCTGCCCTCACATTTGGCATTCGGGCACTGGCTGCATGCTGCGCAAGCGCTGCTGCGCTAAACGCTGGCCAGCCCACGCGCTCACGGGCGAGCAGGAAGAGCAGGCAGCCATAGCCGAGCTGCGCTGCGCTATGCTGGATGGGGCGCATGATGGTCCTTGGGTGCATGTGGCTTCTGTGAGTGGGGGATCGAGGTTGTGAGTGATGTGAGAGACATACCTGGTGCTTGAGACGAACGGCATTGGCCGAGATCTGCGTGTACTTCGGGGAGCTGTTGACGTCACCAGCGGCATTGTAGATAGGCTAGATAGGATCTGCCATTTGTAGTCCGGGCGCAGAGCGCCAGATAGGATGTCGACATTGGTTCTTTGTTGATGATGATGAGACTATTCCAACATTGTCACTTATGAGCTTTTGCTGTGCTCTTATTTGGTGGAACTCTAGTTGCAATTCTGCTTTTGGTTCGAGGTCACGACTATCTGGTTTCATATGTATGATGCTGCTTGGTTTCTGGAACTCGCTATCGCTCATCTTCCTTGCACATTGCTGAGGTGGCGATAGAGGAGAAGCCCAAAGTGGAAATGGGCAGGAAGGAAACATACATCTTTTTTTTTTTTTTTTT
>BFEA01000783.1:367019-389341 GCA_003427395.1 Chara braunii
CGTGCTCATCGCTGTACGTGAACTTGGTGCATGATCGTGGATCCGTGCTTTTGGTGCTCATCGTGAACTTGGTGCATGATCGTGGATCTGTGCTTCTGGTGCTCATCGTGAACTTGGTCCCTCATCGTGGCTCCGCGCTTTTTGTGTCCATCGTTGATCTCTTCTCTCTCTCTCTCTCTCTCTCTCTCTCTCTCTCTCTCTCTCTCTCTCTCTCTCTCTCTCTCTCTCTCTCTCCCCGCGGATACGTTCTCTTCCCCCTCAAACCTCCATCACCCACTCTAAGCTATGCAGCAACGGCACGTTCTACTCGAGCTATGCCTATTCTCGCTCTAGCTGTCACTCTTTGTCTCTCTCATATCTGCCTTCTTCCGGGCTAGCACTTGAGCAGCAGTGCTCCAGCCTTCAGACAACGCAAGGCGGAGTGAGGGGAACAGCTGTGGCAGGTCAAGCCTTTGTAGCGTTAACTTGACCCCGCCTGCCTCAGGTTGAATCCTGGGATGGCTGAGTTTTCTGTATCTGAGTGGCCAAGAATTCCTCGTGGGCACCCTGACCCACTGAGCCCTGGAAGGTTCTGGAGACTGTTGCTGAACTGTTGATTTTGGTAGGGCTGGCTTTGACTTCTAGAGGCCGTCAGCACCTCGGTTTGACCCTTGCCCCTAGGCCTACTGACCTACAGACTTTGGGGAGCTCCCTCTCTAGAGGCTGTAGGACCAACTTTTGACCCTAGAACTTTGGCTTTACCGAAAGCTATGACCCCAAGGCTTGTTCTGTGCTGGACCTCGGTTCCTTGCAAAAAGAAAAGGGCAAAAAAAGTTTTAAAAACACACACCGAAAAACACAAAAGCAAAGCAAAACCAAACAGAATTAAAGAGACTGCGAATGCAGCTAGCAGTCTTCCGTACACGTATGTTGCCAGTGGATATAGCATTCCCATTGTGCTTTTCTTATTTGCCGTCTTCTGGATTTTGTCATTGGTGTGCACTGGTTTCTCCTTGCGTGGCATAGGTGAAGGGAACACTGGGCTACTTGGACCCTGAGTATCAACGAACACATGTTGCAAGCTTGGCGAGTGATGTGTACAGCTTTGGTGTGCTCATGCTCGAGATAATTGCAGGCAGGAGGCCGATTGACCCTACCCGACCCGCTGATGAGATCAACCTTCAGTATTGGGTGAGTTTCTCTTACTCTGTGTGTGTGTGTGTGTGTGTGTGTGTGTGTGTGTGTGTGTGTGTGTGTGTGTGTGTTTGTGTGTGTGTGTGTGTGTGCTTGAAAGGGTGTGTGCGACAAGGCTCATGATGATAAGAGACATAATTACCATCAAATCTCCGAAATAATTTATCGGCGCACCTTAAGAACAAAAACTTGTAGGCACTGTGCAGACGCATCTGGTACCGGAAGGTCGGAAATGACTATGCCGGACTACACAAGCCTGCTCAGGAACAAACACTTGTAGGCGTGGTGCAGACGCATCCTGTACTGGAAGGTGGAAATGACTATGCCGGGGCGAACTGGAACACACACACTGACACATCAAACAGACGCCACAAGATGGGGAGAAGAAAAGACAATAAGGCAAAAGGCAGGGACGCAATGACAACACGCAGCAGCACGGGGGAGGCGGGAGGGCAGACCATACATAAACACACAATGCAAAGAACGACAAATGAAAAGTGCAAGTTTGAAAAGACAACCCAAGCATAGGAAAACAGGCAGCAGCGAAAGACAATGGCTGGAGGGCACTGGGGAGGCGGGAGGGCAGAAGACACTCGAACACTAAGCTGTTAGGACCTGCCAAACACAGACTGAGACACACAGCTGATTTCTGAGTCTTGCCAATGGAATGTATGCCTTGCTGAGTTTCCCACTTGTTGCTGAGTTTTCTAAGTCTGAGTGTGTTACATGCCCAGTTGGGCGATGTACATATAAACCGAGGATCCGCAATGTGATAAAAAGGACTGAATGGACAATGCAGTACAAGTGGAATCTCAACAAGCAATGTGCATTCCGATACATACAAAATGGTGTTTTATAGCGCCGTGGAAGATTTAGATACAAGTCCTGACCTGACCGGGACTGACCTCATTCACATAGTACAAGATAGCGAAGCAGAATGCTAGAATACTAATGACTAGCCCAATCGATGTTTCAATGCAGACCAAACATACATCATGCCCATCACAAGGTGTGAAGGGGGCCTGGCGCTGTACACAGGAAAGAGGCGCCAGGTCCAGACATACACAGACGAAGAGGAGGGCATCAGACGGAGAAGAGGAAGTGGGAGATGGGAAAGTCGTCAACACCAAGTCTCGTTACCAGTCCCAAATAATCCCTCTTCGAAATGTCTGAAGTCCCATGTCGAGTCTGGATCCAAGGTCATCAAGCTCTCTCTCTCTCGTAGTAGTAGTAGTCTGCTGATGCAGTGAAGTCAGATAGCGAGAGGGTGAGAAGGAGATGGTGGACTGAGAAGAGGAAGAAGAAGAATTCTCTCTCTCTCTCTTGTATGCCAGGTACTAACCTGTGAAGATGGCGCTGTGCTGCAGGTACCTCGAAGACGAAGCTGGAGCAACGGCGCTTGTAGGTAAGTATCCCTGGCCTCCGCCCAATCTCTCTCTCTCTAGTCCTACTCTAGCTATGGCGCCCAGCGCTGAAGACTACAACTAACGCTACTACTACTCCTGCAGCGCTCCTCCAGAGTGCTGCTGCCGAATCCTGAAGACTACTGACTGCCTCCTGCCTACCCGTGAAGTGCATGGGAAGTCCCTATGTACTACCTCGGCCTGCCTCCTGACTGCCTCCGACTGCCTGCAGTTGCAGGGCGGGCAGTCCAGGAGGCTGCTCTTGCCAATGCCGAATTGAGCCAGGGCCTGGTGCTGCAGCTGTCATGGGAACAGGCCAAAAATAGCCTGTTCCTAAACCCTGGTTTGGTGCCTGAGTTTCAGGGCAGGTCGGTCTGATGACAGACCAAAAATGGCCCTTCGTTTCAGGCTAAAAAGGCTACTGCCATTTTTAGTCTCAAACGACACAGGGTCTGTAGGCCCCTGTTTTTCAGGCTTTCGGGCTGAACAGACACGGGGCCTGTAGGCCCTGGTTTTCAGGCTTTCAGCCTGAGGGACGCAGGGCCTGGAAAATGGCCCTCGTGTGCAGGCGCAACATGTAACCCCCCCCCCTCTTTATGAAGTCAAGCCGGGGCGAGGGCGAAGCTGACGATCTGAAGGTGAAACCTGGATGCAGGTGCGGCGTGGAGCCGAAGAGACCGGCTTGCCTTGCATCTTGCTTTCGTTGCATGCGAGAATGTCTGGAGCTGTTGCTTGAAGTTCCGCACGGGTCAACCAACGGTCAGCGCGGTGTGTGCAGTATGCAAAATGTACTAAGTACTCGGTTGGCCTGTTGTCGTAGTGTCGCTGGGAGATGATGTCGCCGACCTCTTGAAAACCGTCCATAGAGGGTGGGTCTTGTGATCGTCGCCCGGGAAAATCGTCATGTTCCGCTGGCGTGTAAGGAGCCAACTTGGAGCAATGAAAGACCGGGTAGAAGGGCAAGTGGGCGGGCACCTGAATGGTGAAGGAAGGTCCCTCGAGTGCATCCCCAGGGGGTGCCACGATCGGCCAAGGCCCCATCCATTTCGGGAGGAGCTTTCGAGAGATATCTTGTTCAAGGCTGAATTCCGCGTCGGAGACCCAAACGAGATCGCCGACGTGGAATGGGCAAGGAAGACGTTGGCGATTGGCTTGTTGGCTCATGCGTTGCTGCGTCTTGGCCATCTGGTCGCGTGCCTTGACAAGTAGCTCTTGCATCCGACGCAAGAAAAGAAGATGGTCGTCGTTCTCGGCCGTTCGTGGAATGATGGTGTCCAACGGCGAAGTGACCGGCGAGCCGTGCTCGAACTCGAAGGGCGACATCCCGATAGCCGGGTGGATGGACGAGTTGTAGGCCAACTCGAAATCCGGCAGCCGCTCGACCCAATCCTTTTGGTCGGGACGGATGATAGTGCAAAGGAGAACGTGTGCGGTCTGATGCGCCCTCTCCGTTTGGCCATTGGTTTGGGGGTGGCGAGCCGAACATGGCTTGAGAGATGAGCCCCATTGTTTGATGAGCGCCAACCAAAAGTCGGACATGAACCGAGTGTCGCGGTCGCAGACGATTTCCTTGGGGTAACCCTTGGTTTGAATCCAACCGGTGTAAAGAACCTAGGTCAACTCCGGTGTCTTGGCATGATAGCGGCAAGGCAAAAACATGGCGAACTTGGTGAGTTGGTCGACCACCGTGAGAATCTCATCCACTCCGGTCTTGTGCTTGGGGAACGGGCCGGTAATGTCCATGGCAATCGCTTCCCTTCGCCTCAACGGGACCGGTAGTGGTCATAACTCGCCGTACAGACGATGGTTGCGGGATTTGCAGCGTTGGCAAACCTCACATGACTCGCAATAGCGTGTGACGTCGCCGAGAAGGTCGGGCCACCAAAATTGCTCACGAAGTCGGCCAATCGTGCGATTGACTCCAACGTGTCCGGAGGCGGGAGCATCGTGGAACTCGCCAAGAAGTCGTGTACGCAAGTGAGGATCACTCGGTATGCAAAGAAGATCCTTCCCCCGCGTGTGGACAAGCAAGTACCCGTCTTGGATCTGGTAGTGAGAAGGCGCCGGATTAGGAGAGGAGCAATTCGCGTACTTGTCGCGAAACTTGGGGTCGGCTTGGTAGCCGCGGATGAAGCTGTCCCGTAGGTCGTTGTCGATCTCAAAGGTTGAGTAGACCGCGGTACAATGATCCGGATGCCGTGAAAGAGCAGCCGCAAAACGCAGAAGTTGGTTCTTAATCCTCGTCGTGATATATACATGGAGCTTCCGCAAGCCGCTCCGGCCGAGTGCGCCAGCCATACCTCTCGCGAGCCCCTACGACAGGATAGGGCCTACGCGAGGCACGACTTACCTCCACCTTACGGGAGTTGTCACCTCCCTTTGGTGGGCGTATCCCCGCCGAGCTACCAGTCTACAGTACGAAAGCTGATGAGTTGCAATCGCAGAGGTGGACCAGTCGAGGGCGTTTCTCGTTCGTTGTAGCATAGGGGGTACGCGCGGTACTACGCCTCTATCGAACCCGCACGCGAACTGGCATCTTGGGGGGGCTGAGGTCCCAAGCGCGACTCGTCGCCGGTCGGCTAGGACGCATCCCACACGCCACGCGCACACCACTATAAAGAACATAAAAATAAAAGGCATACACATACACACATACATATACATATACAGAACGACACTGAACAAACAACGCGACAACACTCCTAGTCCCTTAGTAGTCATCCCATAACTTTCCGATGCGGAAATCAGATAGGTGTCGCGCGTGAGACTTAATATAAAACCGCGCGGACGCAGGGCTAACTCATATCGACTCGCAATGCAAGCGTACGCAAGCGGTCGCAATGATGGCGTACTATGTAGTACCCATACTCATTCGATCCTCGTTAATCTCGAGGGTCGCGTTCGACACCCAAGTGTCGGCTGGCACGCGCCTTGAGGGAATGATCTCTCGACGCTGGACAACCGCCAAGTGCGGTTGAGAACCACACCCTCTTCTGCACCCTGCAGAGAGTGGGTGGTACACAGGTTTATACCTGTGGTAGCAATCGTCTCTTATGCCCTGGAGACGAGCTCCATCATCTAAGGCCTGGAGAGAAGTCAAGGGGTTTGACTTTGACGGCTGCCACCGACTACAACGTCCAACCATAAAAATCTCTAAAAAGCAAAGGATAAGGGAAAGTCTTCATTCCCCTTGAAAACATAATTTGTTGAACCCTTACGCACGGTCACGGTAGGCCGCACGAAACACTCAAGACATATGTATGCACATATATATAGAGGGTTATTAATATAGGACGATCACTTCTGACAGTCACAATGGGACTCCTCTCAATCATATATGTATGTAATCGCAGGCAGTCACATCCAAATTCCAAACCACAAACATACCTGCAATCACATCAAAGATCCAACAAAGTCCACACACTACACGGGGTCAACTTGAACCATTCTCTACGCTCATACCCCTTGCTTTAGCCATACAAACCTCAACCTTAGTGCACCCTTCCAGCAAATAAAATACTCAGTATCTTTGTTAAATGACCATTCAATAAAGTCCGGGTAAAAACACAATGAAACAGATCAAACCACAGGGCTAAAGCCTTTAAGTTGAGTGGCAAGAGTGGATTGGAGTTGAATCGTAGACCGGCGAATCGGCAACCGACCTGTTATCAGTGATAACAAAAGGTGATCCCTGTAGGATCAAGCTGAATCTAGCCCAAATCCTGAATCAATCGATCAAGAAGATCTGTAACACAAGATAGGTCAATACCCCAAGCTAAATCTATAAGTCCATAGAGAATAATCCCCATATCACGATCTCACTCAAATCATCCTAATTAACTAAGCCTAAACCTACCTCTAAGCAAGTGCCAAAAGAAAGGTAGACCCTGACAAAATCTTCTCTATACAGAGTGGATCGCCAGAATCGCCACCTATTAAAACATAATCTAACTCCTTTAAACTAAGGAAATTTCGGCAGTAGGAAAAGTGTCTTTTCAGAATTTATATCAGCCCGAATATAAACACAGAAATAGTCTTTGACTTTCCAAAGTCAAATTTGTCTAACTCCCTGAACTAGAACAAATTTGGACAGCACTCCCTTTAGAAAATGAGACTTTTAAGATTTATACTAAGTGAAATATGAACTCGAACATAAAATCTGAGTTCAACTCAGACAAAATTTAACCAACTCCTTAGATTTGTAGAAATTTCGGCAGCGCTTCCCGTAGAGAAAGTGCTATTCCAAGATTTATACAAAGCTAAGTTCAGAATCTAAAGTGACTTCGACTTTTCAAAGTCTAATTTTGTCTAACTCCTTGAATTAGCAAAAATTTAGAAAAGGAGATGTTCCAGATTTTTACTAAGCCAAAAAGTCAGAAAAGTTTGACCCTGAAATCTGACTAACTCCTTGGTTTTGTAGAAATTTCGGCAGCGCTTCCGATAGAGAAAGTGGCTTACCAAGATTTATACAAGACCAAGTATAATAAAAGATCCCATAAAATGCAGGAATTGATCTAAGTAAAAAAAACTTAGCTCAGAAAATGCAGGAATTGAAACTAACTCCTATGACTCTAGCACGTGGCGAGCAACTAAAACAACTACCTATCAAACTGAAACTCAGACTAAGTAGTAGCCTCACGCAGTCACATGCAGGCCAAACCACAAAGGTAAGTACTCTCACCATCCCCAAGTCAACCTGGACAAACAATAGTTCGTAATCTTTCAATAATTTATCCCTTTATACCCAGCTTACATAGAGCTAGACCACCCAAACTTATGAAACATGTCTAGCTTAGCCATGAAGTATACACAAACACAGGGCACAACAACTTTTCTCTTCTTTGAGCATATGACTAGGCCACCCTAGTTGCCCTGAACTGTGTAAGATATCCAAGTTATATATAATTGTCTGCACTTAGTCTTCTAAGGCTGCATATGACTGAACCAAACTCAAGTTCAGTCTGCCCAATCTTACCACCAATTTACTTTTAATTAATACTCTCTTTAGGTTGTGATAAGCTACAGTCAGACTACCTAAACTTATAGAATAGTCTGACTAGCCTGTTCTTAAATAAGATAATAATAAAGTATAGCCAAATTATAACCTTTGGGTCCCAGCATGTGCGAGGCATTGGGCCAGACTACCTAAACTTATAAAATAGTCTGACTCTCTGCCTGGTTCGTTCCTCTCTGATCCAATCTGTGCGTGGCATGGAGTCGAAGCCACCCAAACTTATGGAATAGCCCGACTCTCTGCCAAAGTTACTCCCTCAGAATAAAAGCAGGAAGGGGTTGAGCCACCCAAACTTATGGAATGTGCTCAGACCTCCTCGTTCATAACCAAAAAAACTGAAAAAATCCGAATTAAACAAGGCAACCAAGCCACCCCAACTTATTGTATTTGGTTCCTGAAAAGTTAACCACAGACAGCTCTCACAAGTCAGAGCAACCAGACCATCTAAACTTATAGAATGGCCTGACTCTCCATGCAATTCCACAACATTGGGTCTCCCCAAACTTATGGGGACTTCCCAGCCTCCAGAGCAATCAGACCACCCAAACTTATGGAATGGTCTGATGCTCCGAGCAATCCAAAATAAACACAGCACTGGGTCTCCCCAAACTTATGGGGACTTCCCAGCCTTAATGACCCAGTCAAGCTTTAAAGCAATACTGCCTTCCTCCCAACCTTCCCCCAGATGCATTCCCTTTTTGCAATCTGCTTTCACGCAATAAAAAAAAACTGAAACTGAGATTGCACAGGCATTCCTTTACTTAGTCAGATTCATATCCTGAAAGTCAAACTCAAAGTCAGAGTAGGAATGCATGCAATATACTCAGTTAAAACATAGCAAGAGTACAGATAGGGGTTATACTGGTTTTATAGAGGGGGATGGGTGGTTACCTCTCAATTCCCTGCCTCCAGAACTCCTCTTGAGTTCCGGCAGAGCTCCCGCAATCGGTGGGTGGACTCCCCACAGAGTCTTGATGCAGACCTACGGGTTGCAATCCCGCCTGCCGCCTTCCTCTCTGAACATCAGACTAGACTTAGAGTAAGAAAGACAGAATGAAGATAGGTTGAGACTCTCAGATCCAAGAAGGGTGCTCTCAAACTCACACGAGAGGGTCTTGGTATCTCAGATCGCCTGAGGGGCCCGCAATGGCAGCCAACCGCGCCGCAACTTGGTCACACTGAAGCCAACTGGCGGCGTTAACTCTCTGACGACTCTCCGATTCGCAGTATTGAACCCCTTGAGGTCCTTTCACAACTGCATCACTACCCTTCAACAAAACTCAGTCATTCCTCAGAGCTTCATGGCTCGAAATGCGCTGGCCATGGCTGAAAACACGGCCTGTGGGTCAAAAATGCAGTTTTTTCCGCTTCTTGCAGTGAGGTAACCGCGTGGTCCGGCTGGCTGTGCAACGATCAAAATGTACTCAGAAAACCAATTATGTAATCTTCAGCATGCCCCACCGTTCGCATGTAGCTACTTTACCCTGCAGTATAGGCTGCACACAGGCTAATGCGTAAGTCTCCACCTTCACATCTAACCCTTTACCGTCTAGGTTGGCAGGAGGAGAAGCCTTCGGGCCAGCAAGCAGATCTGCGGTTCCCGCAGTTGATCTGTTGCCGCTTTACTTGGCGAGATTGCCCTGCATCGGTTAGTTGGCCAGTGCTTAGCTCCGCAGTTGTTCTCTTGATCCTATCGGCAGGATGGGCAACCCGTTGATCCGTAAGTAAGTCTTCGCCCCTTGGGAGGCCCTTCACTCCGTCTACTGACAACCGGTGGGGGAGCGAGGCATCGACCCTCAGGTAAGCCTCTATTCTTCACGGCCCCCCTTGTCGCTATGTCGATTGTTTTAATAGGGGCAAAAATCGGGATGAATCTTCCCTAGGAATGAGGGAAGGTACACGCAGATGTCGGGCAGAAATATCAGTACTATGTGAGCCGCCTGCTGCTATTTTGTCGCCCCCCTTTTCTCGATTACCCAAGCAGGAACGACACTACGAAGGAGAGGACATCTCATCGTCGAAGAGAACCACTGCATGCACGGAGAGGGGGCCGCAGCGTGCGGGGGGATACAATGAGCAATCTCGAAGTGAAATTTTCACTAAAAAGTGGGAGTGCTCGTTGCTATTGCAAGGCCGCTCTACCCTCCTGTATGCAGCCTATGAGTCACACAGTGCCAAACCTGCACCATGTCGTCGAGTTTGTGGTAGTCGAGAACCGCCATTCCACCTTTTAGTTTACCAGATCCCGTACGGGATCAAGTGAGACCTTCCGTCTTTCAAATCCTGCCATATCCTTCACGCACTTCACTCTCTCGCTAACTCCCCCTACACTAACCTTCATACTTCTCTAACCTCATATTTCAGGTCGCCACAGCCCAACACCCTAGTTTCGAATCTTTCCTTGCCTGATTCCGTTGAGAATCGGGCAAGATATGCTCGTTTCCCTCCTCCTCTTTCCTCCATCTGCCATAATTCCGCGCAACTTTTTTCTCTTTTTCCTCCATTCCTACTGATTTCCCGCCTAATCTGATTGCACTAATGGATTCGCCCTAGGCAAAAACCCATACCTACTAACTTCCCTTGTCAGAACCGCCCTCCGTATGAGTAAATACTAACTTTCTTCCTCCTCCGCCTTCCCACCTCTTGTTCACATGCACCCGACGCAAATCCCTGACCGGGTTCATTCCCTTTATCTCCTTCGCTACTGCTTCTGCCATATCTCGGCGCAGTAGGTTTTCTAAGTAACGTTCTTCTTACCACTCTAACACCCAATCCTCACCAGTGGATTCGCCCGACCTCATAACCTCTAACTCGCATCTTTCCTCACCTGCGTTCGCTGAGAAGTGAGCGGGCACACACGTTCAACTTCCCACCATAGCTACCCCTCCGCGCAGCCCTATTCTTGTCTAACTCTAATTCTGCTAACCTATCACTAAATCTAACCGCGCCATCGAGTTCGCCCTATGCTAAAACCTTTAACTCGATTCTTTCCCCGCCCGTTTCCATCAAGGATCGGGCGGGTCTTACGTTTTTTCACTCCCTTCTCCTCCTGCCATATCCCGTGGCTCTTCGCATGCACCCGGCGCATCTTCCCGCCCGGGTCCGTTCTTTCCTTTTCTCCCTTCTGCCTTAGTGCCCGTCGCTCCACTACCCGTCACTACTCTGCCTCACTCGCAGCACTCCGCTCCACCTTGCCCCTTGGTACTCCGCTCTCGTTACTGCATCTCCTCGTTCTCCGCTCACCCTCCCGACCAACGCTACCTTCCCGACAGGGCCCAACTGCGCAACGCTAGTTTCCACGCCGGCTGGCCAGCGACTCGACAGTCCCGGCCGTTTAAGGGGAGTCCGGAGATGACCGGCTACTAGGCGGCTCAAAGCCTTTCGCCCCTATACCCAATTTGACGAACGGGTCACATGCAGCGGCCAGGTTGCGATCCACCCCCGAGCTCTTCTGACTCGCCCCACCTCTCGGGCCACCCACGACTAAGTTCCCACTCAGACAGCTGGCCGCATACTCGAAGGCGCGGCCTACTGCAAGGCCTAAGTACAGGCCTTGGTGGACTGGGTCTGGCATAACACCCAGTGGCAGTAGAACCTAGTCAGCTGCGAGCTCTGAAGACCGGGGTAGAGGGGGATCTTACTTGCACAGCCCGGGCAGACCATGCCGCCGCATACTTATTTACAGTGCCCCAGGCCGCCCCGCCCTGCCCAGGCACAGTCTACTTCTTTTCGGGGCTCAGCGGGTATACTCACACTCAAACCTCTCACAGCAGATCGTGGTTGGCGATGGGGCACCCGCAGAGGGTTCCCGCCACTCAGGTTTCTTCCGCCTCGTGGGCTAATTACCCACGGGCTAGCATGCACGTTGGGCTCCTTGGTCTGTATTTCAAGACGGGCGGGATAGAGAAAATTTCGCCGGCATCTCGAACGCGCAGGAACCCGAACTTAGGTCCGTTTTCCGTTAGTCTAACGGTGTACCAACCGAACCGGCCCCGTCGGTCTCACAACTGATCACCAGCAAAGGCAGAAACTAATAATTAAACTAAAAATAAAAAATAAAAACGGAACACGAAACCGAAGTAAAAACCGGGTCGTCGCCCCGCCAGGCTTCAGTGCCGCGCACCCCGTTTATTATGCAAAATGTCTCACCGTTGTCAAGGTTGTCCCTCGCGCGTACGCACAAGTCACAGGCAAGCGCATTAATCAAGAATCGAAATCTCTCTAGTCCTACTAAAAATCAGAAATAAATAATTGAATAAAAATCTGGTCGGCGACCAATGCCGGTTTTTCTCAACCATCAACAAATAAAAAGATCACGCGCGCCTCAAATCTGCGCGCCCACATACTCCCTATTCTACTCAACCATCAGCCACATAAACAACGGAGACTGCCGCGACTCGCGCGGTATACTTAAACTTTAAACTTAAACTTATTTTCTGTCGCTTGCAAAAACCAGGGCGGATACCCTTGTAAGGGTATTCGCACCGACAGTGTGGACGAAGGCGAGGAGCTCCTTCTTGCATGCATCATCAATGGAATGCACGACAGGCACTTTCTTGCTGAAATACTTGACCGGGTGTCAGTCCACGCCATCATGTTGCTCGAGGACGACACCAATGCCATAGCCGGACGCATCCGTAGTGACGCGCGTAGGCAAAAGCGGGTCGTATATGCGCAAGACCTCCGCAGATAATAGCGCGGCTTTGAGAGCCAAAAATGATTCCCGCGCATCCTTCCCGAAGTCAAATGTCGATCGTCGCATTGAAGCTTGGTCAAGTGGGCCGCGATCTTCGAGTAGCCCTTGATGAAACGCTGGGAGTAGCCAGCGAGGCCAAGGAACGAACGGACATCCATGACATTCCGTGGCTCCGGCCACTCTTGGATGGCTTGAATCTTGTCCGATAGCGGACTGACGCCCTCCGGTGTGACAAAATGGCCCAAGTATTCCAGCTCTTGTCAGACAAATTTGCACTTGTCGCCGTTGGCCTTGTACTTGGCGCGGTGGAGCGTCTCCAACACTCATCGAAGATGCCCAAGATGGTCCTCCAATGTCCAGCTATAGACGAGAATATCGTCTAAGTAGACCAGCGCGAATTGGTCCAACATTGCACGAAACTCGTTGGTCATTGCCGCTTGAAAGGTCGCCGGGGCGTTGGTGAGGCCAAAAGGTATGACCACCCACTCAAAATGCCCGTACCGCGTCTTGAACGAGGATTTGTAGCGATCGTTTGGCCGGATCAAGATTTGATGATATCCCGACTTTAAATCCAACTGAGAAAAATACTTCACGCCGCCCAATCGCTCAAGAAGATCGTCGATGCGAGGAAGAGGCCTCACATTCTTGGCGGTTTGCGCGTTGAGCTTGCGATAGTCAATACACAATCGTAGATTTTTGTTCTTCTTCCGTACGAAGAGAACTGGCGCTCCGTATGGAGAGCTACTTGGGCGAATCCAGCCCTTGTCCAACAAATCATCGAGTTGCGCGCGGAGGACCGTAAGCCCCTCCTCGCTCATGCGATAAATGCAACCTTTCGGCGGCACGGCACCAGCGTCGAGAATGATCTCGTGAGGGATTAGTCGATCCGGCACCACACCGTTAGGTGACTCGAAGATGTCGGAGAACTCGTCAAGCAACCGCACCACACGGGGGTCCGAAGACAAGTCCATGGGTGAAGAGTCGGCTACCGCGACGGTCCGTAGGAAGCATAGGCCGATTTTGTCGGGCTGCTCGTAAGCACAAGTAGCCCGGAATGATTTTTTTGCCGTCACCTTTTGGCACAAAATTGAAGGGTGCGGAAGAGGAATAGTACACGCCACTTCGGCGCCGAAGGCGTCGCGAACGGTAACAGTCCGACGATGGAAGTTGACCATGTGATCTGCACTTGCAAGCCAAGGCATTCCCAAAATAATGGCGAAGTCCGTGTCCAAAATGTCAAACATCACTGGTTCGCATGCATGAGGTGCGAAATACACCGGTACGGCCTCGATGTAGCGGTCGATAAGTTGTTGCGTCCTTCCATCCGCCAACTTGATCGCCGTCGGGTTTGCCTTCCTTCGGATTTGTGCACCAAGGCCAGCCCTTTGCATAAAGGCTTGGCTCATAAAATTGCGAGAACCGCTATCCAGCACAGCGTTGCAGGACGCTTGCCCAACTTGGATGCGGACATAGAGGAGCAGTGCATTGTTGTCATCGTACTGCTGATTGTGAAACTCGCGGGCCACCTTGGTAACGTACGCAAGGATGTCCCCCACCACGACTTCGTCATCCGTCGGCGAAGTTGGTGGTGCATAGAAGGATAAGTACGTGTGGAGATGAGCGCATAGTGCTGCGCCTTGCGGTCCCGGCAAGTGGCCCGTGGTCGGGAGAGGAAGCCATGCGAAGTCCGCGGACGTGAGCAGGTCCAATACCTCTATGTTGAACTCGCGCGCCGAATCCCTTGATGAACCACTTGAAGACGATAAGTCGCCGCTGCCGGACGGAGAAGATGCCGCACACACGTCTTGTCCTTGAGCTTGAGTACCCAACGTAGGAACGAGTCGGGCAGCATAGTCCTCAAAGGAATAAAGAAGAGGAGGACTATCGACTTCCGCATGTGCCTCGGAACGAAGGGCGGTCACCCACGAAGTGACCGGTTCCGAAGGCGTCGAGAGTGTCGTCGAGTCACTCCTGGCGGTGCTCAGTTTCCCGATTTGCCCTTGCCTTTCGACGGGCAGGCCACTGTCTCATGGAGATCGTTGTTGCACCATAGGCAATAGTGAAATCTCGTGCGTGCTTTGAATGCTTGCTCGGAGAGACCGTATTGGGCCCATGGGGTTGGAGCTGCTGCACTGGGTTCGGGGCTAGATGCAGTGTTTGTCTTCGTCTTGCCGCGTCCTCGGCCTTTGCCGGAGCGGCCACCTTCCCGGGTGGCTGCGAGTCTGTCCCCTTCATTGGCAGACACGGCCTCGCTAGTTTGGTCAAACAGCGTTGCCGCCGCGACCACGGCCACTTTCGGCCGATGCTGATCTCTGCTCGGGCTTGCCGCAGACGAACGCAGGTTCTTAGCCTCCTTGTTCGTGATAATAATCTGCGCGGCCTTGTCAACTAGTTCCGCCGTTGTCGTCAAGGTGTCCTCGACATGAGTCAAGGCATTGCTCAATGTCGGACACTTTGAAACCCATTTGGATGTCTGGGACCGATGTCAAGCATTGGTACTCGACAATCCAGTCGACACTCGGCAACATGCCTTGTTCGAAAACCATTAGCTTGTCCATTGCCTTGATCTCCGGCGACTCTACTTGGAACCGTTTATGCCACGCTATCGGTGCGAATACCCTTACAAGGGTATCCGCCCTGTTTTTTGCAAGCGACAGGAAATAAGTTTGGTTTAAAGTTTAAGTATACCGCGTGAGGTGCGACTGCGTTTGTGGTTTACGTTGACTGAGTGGGTTGAGTGTGTGGGCGCGCAGACTTAAGGTGCGCGTGATCTCTTTTTATTGTTGATGATCGATGAACCAGCGTGACCGCCGATCTAAAATTTCGTTTCTGATTAAATTAGGATAAAAACGATTCTATCTCGAGATTGGTATGCTTGTCGGTAACTTGTGTGTACGTGTAAAGGACGACATCGACAATAACATGGACTTGAAAAAGTTTCGGTAGGTCTGCGCACCGCGCAGTATCCGCTTATTTAAGCGTCTGTCAGGACTGGACCCAGCCTTGGGCCTAGCACTAGCGGTTACGGCATCAGACTTTCATCAAAGAGATTCAGGGACCGAGATCGAGCGATGACGGCGCGGGAATATCAGAGTAGCGTGAGTGGACCGAGGGGTTGAGGGCCCGACAAGGCTATCCCCAATGGTTTTATCGTCTGCAGGATCGAAATGGTACTAGCGGTTCCCTTCCTCTCGCCGTTGTAGTCTGGCGATTAAAAGCATCTTAAAACATTGTTATTATTATCGGGCGTCGTTATTATTTTAAATTCGTGTTTTGGTTTTTCGTAAGTTGGACGTGACGCCGGCCACGGGAGGCCGTCACGGCAGTCAAGGACCTTGAGCATGCACCTCTTTCTCGTTGACTTGTGAGTTCTTTGAGCATTCGGGATGCTCGTGGGTTCAACGTGCATGCGAGACGGCGGGTAATTAGCCCACGGGCCGGAAGAAAATCGAGTGCCGGGACCTTTTTTTGCAGGAGCGCCATTCGTTCCCCGCAGTCCGCGGTGGAGGGGGTTAGATGTGAGTATGCTCGTGGGACCCTCCTCCTCTTCGGTCTCCCAAGTTCTTATTTGAATATTTGCTATTACTACCGAGAGCTGCGCTAGGACCCACGTCATCTAGTTCACGGGGCAGGCCACTCAGTGGGCCTGCGCCCTTCGGATCATTGGAGAGGCGGAGATATGGAGGCCGGGCAGAGGACTAACATTGCAGCACCGCCTGTTCGGACCCGGCAGGCAGGGCATTCGGTAGGAACCAAGTGGAAAGGGGCAGCGATACTGTCGGGCTAGCGTTCGTTGGACTAGGCTATAGGATCAGAGGGTACCGGAGCGTCTGGTAGCTGGTTCCCTCCACCTTGGGATGGCTGGAGCTGATGTGCCGCTTATCAGTCACTGCGAGGTCCACTGTCGATCGGAGTTGCGCTATCCAAAAGAGTGAGAGGGACAACAGCGGGTCGAAGCAGGCATCGGAAGAGGAGGATGCTACAGCAGGAAGACAGGCAGTAGGAGGAGCACGAAGACAGTCAGGGAAGAGGCGAAGACGGGAATGAACCAGGACGGCAAGCTACGCTAGGTGCATTCGGAGCAAGGGCAAAGGTGACGATGGCTGAGGAGAAGAACTGATGGGGGTGGGATGCGCCTAGCGCCCCCAATCCTTGACGGATTTCAGCGAAGTAAGGGCCGAATCCGAGGGATTGGGCCAGGGTGACCTCGAATCTGAGGTCGGCTTTCGTAGAGGATTAGTAAATAGGAAGTTAGTAAGAGTAAGGGGTGCGCGGCGGTGTCGGGAAGGAAGTGAAGGGGAGTCTCAAGATCAAAGATCTCGCCCGTTATTTAACGAAAACAGGCGATCAGGGAGTCAAATCGGGGGTTTTTAGGGATGGCGACCTCGATCATGCAGTCATAATTAGTAGAGAGTTAGTAGGAAGTGAGTTAGTAGGAAGCATGGTGCGCTAAGCTATGGCGAGAAGCTACTTAGAGGGGCGAGTGGGAAATGCATATCTCGTGCGTTTGTGGATGGATTTCGACACAGTAAAAACTGAACCTATAATTCTAAGGCAGGGCGAAGTGAGTGGTAAGGTTAGTTTGATCGTTAAGTTAGTAGAATAGGAGGTAGGAAGAGATAGCAGAGTATAGGAGTGACTGAGAGGGGGCTAGGAATTGAGAGTTGAGAGTCTCGCTCGTTTTTCAGCGAGATCGAGCAAGAGAAAGAGGTAAATTGGGGTTATAGTGGCAGGCGAATCCAACGGTTAGCTCAGGTTTCGGGACTGCTGGACGGATTCTGCGCAGCAAGCAGTGAAGGTCGCGCTGAGAAGGGAATTTTGGGATAGCACAACATGACGGGGTATGTTTCTACGTTCTAGCGGGAGATTCATTCGATTTTGTTCATCCTTCAAGTTTCGATGAAGTAGTCCCTCCTTGTCTCTCTGTGCGGATGGGTGAAAGGCAGGGTGTACTTCTGTGTCTGGACAGAGGAGGCTGATCGAGACTTGAACGGGTAGTAAGAGAGAGAGGGAGTAGCGAGCGCTTACCGTCAGGGAGTGGCGATGCGGGATCAGCCGGATGTAGAGCTACGGTATCAAGTTGTGCGCTAACCAGCTTCAAGCGGGCCCTTTTCCTTTCGGTAAGCAGAACCGGCGATGCGGGATGAACCGAGAGTCGAGCTACAGGCCGTGTTGTGGTTGACTGTGCTTTTGCCGCTAATTGATAGTACTAGCCATCCTTGCCCCACTAACTGTCATTTAGTTCGTTGGAGATTCTGTTTCCGCGCGAGGCTGCTCGACTCACTGTGCATGCCAGGCAAGTATGAGCCCGGCCCGTACATCGGCCAGGGACATAGAAAGGATAAGAAGGGGGGGGGGCTGAGTCGTGATACTAAGATACACAACCAGCTCGACGCAGCAGCTTGGCAGTATGTTTGCCCATATTCTGGCGAAAGGTTCACTCCGACGAGACTTGGTCTACTGTGGAGGCAGTGTGAGGCCAGACGCGGGGATTGCACGCTTGCCTATTGGCTGTTTGGTTGAAGAACTGCGAGTCCAGTCGGGGGTCAGGGATGTGCCATGGCTGGTTTTCAATCAGGGGACGGGGGGAGTTGGCCGGTAAACTGGCTCTCCACAAAAACAAACTAGCCGCAGGTAAGCAGCGAGGGGACGAGGTCGCAGAGTTGCCTTGGGGCCAGCACACTGCTCGTTCCCCCGAAGTGAGATAGAGTGGGGCCAACCGTAGGGGCTGCAGGCCTAGCTATCGGCTAGGGAGTTGCCACCCTGCCGATTGTGGTAGCTAGAGAGGAACCACGACTTTGAAAAGGGGGGGGGGTAACTGATTTCGTTGCGCCGAAGAGGAGGGGGTGTTCTATTCAGACGCTATACTTGAAGGCTGCGGAGTGGCTTCGGTCAAAGGGGACGGTACTGCGCCTTGAGAGAGTGATCTAGCATTGGAAAAGGAGATTACCGTTGTGACTTGGAAGTTTTCTAGAACGCTGATTACGAGTTGACTTGCACAGTGCGTCTTGGCCACCATTGCGGGGCCCTCAGGCGCACGAAGGCCCTCTCCTGAGAGTTGAGTTTGTCCCCCTTCTGTATCTCAAGAGTCTCAAACCCCTACTTTTGCCCTTCTTAATCTAAGTCTAGTCCAGTTCTGAGAGGAAGGCGGCAGGCGGGATTGCAACTCGTAGGACCGCAACAAGACTCTGTGGGGAGTCGGCCCACCGATTGCGGGAGCTCTCCCGGAACTCAGGAGGAGTTCTGGAGGCACAAAATTAAAAGGTAATCATTGCCTCCCCTCTATAAACCCAGTTATAACCCTTATCTTTATTCCTTGTTACATTTTGACTGAATATACTGCATGCCCCTTTACTTTGACTTTACGTTTGACTTTCATGACAAAACCGGACTTAAATAAAGGAATGTATGCGCAATGAAAGTTTCAGTTTTATTGTTTGACTGAAAGCAAATTGTGGGATTGCATCTGGGGGAAGGATGGGAAGGTTGTATTGCTTGCGTCTGACTGGGTCAACCAAAGGCTGGGCAAGTCTCCATAAGTTTGGGGAGGCCCAGTGCTATTTTTATTTTGAATTGCCAGGAGACTAGACATGTTCCATAAGTTTGGGTGATTTGGTTGCTCTGATTTGTGAGGGCTGAATGTGAAAGACTTTGAGGGACCAAGCATGTTTCATAAGTTTGGGTGGCTTGGTCGCCTTGTTTACTTTGGGTTTCTTTCAGTTTCTTTAGTTTCTGAATGAGGAGGTCTGAGCATGTTCCATAAGTTTGGGTGGCTCAGCCTCTTCCTACTTTGGCTTTAAGAGAAATGAATCAGGCTGAGGACCGAGACATGTTCCATAAGTTTGGGTGGTTTTGGTCCAACGCCACGCACATGCTGGAACCAGAAGGCTATAACTTGACTATACTTTATTACTATTCTATCTATGAACAGGCTAGTCAGACAGGGTTCCATAAGTTTGGGTGGTCTGACTATAGCTTATCACCAACTGAAGAGAGTATTAAAGAATAAACTTGTGGTACGAAGGGGCAGGCCGAATCTTGAGCTAAAGATGATCGGTTCAGTTATATGCTACCTCAAGAGACTAAGTGCAGATAATTATATAAAGTTGGGATACTTAAACAATTCAGGGCGACTAGGATGGCCTAGTCATATGCCCAAAGAAGAGAAACGTTGTTGTGGCCTGTGTTTGTGTATACTCCATGGTTGAGCTAGACATGTTCCATAAGTTTGGGTGGTCTAGCTTTATGCCCCATGTAAGCTGGGTATAAAGGGATAAATCATTGAGAGACTATGAACTATTGTTTGATAAATTGACTTTGGGATGGTGAGAGTACTTACCTTTTGTGGTTTGGCCTGCATGAGACTGAGTGCGATTATTACTTAGTCTGAGTTTCAGTTGATAGGTAGTTGCTTTAGTTGCTCGCCACGTGTTAGAGCCATAGGAGTTAGTTGCGAATCCCGCATTTTCTGAGCTAAGTTTTTTTTACTTAGGTGAATTTCTGCATTTTCTGGGATCTTTTATTATACTTGGTCTTGTATAAATCTTGGTAAGACACTTTCTCTATGGGAAGCGCTGCCGTAATTTCTACAAATCCAAGGAGTTAGTCAGATTTTGTTTTTTTAAGGGTCCAGTTTTTCTGACTTTTTGGCTTAGTAAAAATCTGGAAAACCTCCTTTTCTAAAAGGAGTACAAAGTCTCTAGTTAACGTGAAGTGATGTCTGATACAATATCTCGCTACCAATAGACGAAGAGCGTGGAGGGGAAATAGACAGAGGAGAGGGTGGAAGAGATTATCAGTGACCACACAAACGTAGCCCAATCATTTCCCACTTCTTCTCAGGGTTTCCCCTCGCCTCCACGTCATCAAACAATATACAGTAACAAGTCCGATAAGTACTGATCACATAGGAGTGCCACGTGGCACTATTAACTCGTGGAGACAATGAAGACAACAACAGTCCACGGTATCGACATCAACCTCAGGTGAGTACCAAATCCCAATCATCCACAGATCCCGATCTTGCACCACATCACCAATAAAGACAAATGGCCTGCGCCATATCAGCAATGTAGACAGGTGGCAAGCGCCACATCAGCGATGAAGATAGGCGGCACGCCCCACATCAGCAAAGGCTGGTGCTCAGCAGAGAAGGCGCCAGCATGCCTGGCGCCTTCTCTGATGAGCACCAGCCTTTGCTGATGTGGGGCGTGCCGCCTATCTTCATCGCTGATGTGGCACTTGCCACCTGTCTACATTGCTGATATGGCGCAGGCCATTTGTCTTCATTGGTGATGTGGCGCATGCCAACTGTCTACAGTGCTGATGTGGCGCAGGCCACCTGTCTTCATTGTTGATGTGGCACATGTCACCTGTCTCTATTGCTGACGTGGCATTGGCGTAGACAGTTGGCATGCGCCACATCACCAATGAAGACAAATGGCCTGCGCCATATCAGCAATGTAGATAAGTGGCAAGCGCCACATCAGCGATGAAAATAGGCGGCACGCCCCACATCAGCAAAGGTTGGTGCTCAGCAGAGAAGGCGCCAGCACAGCAATAGAGACAGGTGACATGTGCCACATCCACAATGAAGACAAGTGGCCTGCGCCACATCAACAATGTAGACAGTTGGAATGCGCCACATCACCAATCCAATGACGACAAATGGCCTGCGCCATATCAGCAATGTAGACAGGTGGCAAGTGCCACATCAGCGATGAAGATAGGCGGCACGCCCCACATCAGCAGAGGCTAGTGCTCAGCAGAGAAGGCGCCAGCATGCTGCCAGTCCCACGTCGTCGTCCACAGTACCAGCGCACAGCCAGCGGCAAGTCAGCGTCCAGCTAGAGTCAAGCCAGCGTTGAGGCAGCATAGCAAGACTGAATGTTGACCACCTGGGCAATGCCATGTCAGCAATAGAGACAGGTGACATGTGCCACATCAACAATGAAGACAGGTGGCCTGCACCACATCAGCACTGTAGACAGTTGGCATGCGCCACATCACCAATGAAGACAAATGGCTTGCGCCATATCAGCAATGTAGACAGGTGGCAAGCGCCACATCAGCGATGAAGATAGGCGGCACGCCCCACATGGCCAATGCCACGTCAGCAATAGAGACAGGTGACATGTGCCACATCAACAATGAAGATAGGTGGCCTGCGCCACATCAACACTGTAGACAGTTGGCATGTGCCACATCACCAATGAAGACAAATGGCCTGCGCCATATCAGCAATGTAGACAGGTGGCAAGTGCCACATCAGCGATGAAGATAGGCGGCACGCCCCACATCAGCAGAGGCTGGTGCTCAGCAGAGAAGGCGCCAGCATGCTGCCAGTTCCACGTCGTCGTCCACAGTACCAGCGCACAGCCAGCGTCAAGTCAACGTCCAGCTAGAGTCAAGCCAGCGTTGAGGCAGCATAGCAAGACTGAATGTTTACCACCTGGAGACCAAGCATTATGTAGTATTTGATGAGGTTGTTTGGCCTCAGGTCTCCCACCCACAGTCGTACAGATTGACTCACAGTCGAGGGCCTGGATTGTATACAGTTGCAAACTTCCCTTTGGTCCTGATGCTGTCTGGGTACCTGCATACAAACAAGTGTGTGCGTCTGACGGGCGGCCTGGGCTGGGTACACTTTGACTTTGACTTATGGGTGTCAGACAGTTGATTTCGGTCAACTGTAGCTCGCTCAGGCCCTGGATCTTTGGCTGGGGTCTTTTCCCCCTTTTCGCCCTGGGTCTGGGTGTGCCCTGGTGAGGCCCTTAGGCATTCCACGGGGCATACTGCATGGGTTATTGCAAGGAAAACAGACACAAAAAAAAAGATAAGAGGAAAAACACCGGGTTAGGCCGACGCCTGGTCCAGACAGACGGGGGAGGTCCGTCCGACAAAACCATACGAGCCAAAAAACGTCCCAGGAATTTTTTTTATATTTTTATTGAAGATGGGGTTGGAGTGCGCTCGCTAAGAGGAGCCCGAATCCGCGGAGAAACTTGTGAAAGGCATCTGTGTTTGGGGGGTTGGG
>BFEA01000783.1:408544-418568 GCA_003427395.1 Chara braunii
AAAAGGAGGAGGAGGAAGAGGAGGAGGAGGAGAAGAAGAAGAGGGGAAAAGGAGGAGGAGGAGAGGAGAAGAAGAAGACGAAAGGAGGAGGAGGGGAAGAAGAAGAAGAAGAAGAGGAAGGAGGAGGTGGAGGCGGCTTCACCCTGATAGCACTAGCAGCTTCACGGGCAGCCACGACGTGGATTGGTTCTTGACCGGGCAGCTCAACTGGGAGCGACGATGGCAGCTCAACGAGGAGGAGCAGTGACGACCGCGGGCTTGGAGACGGCAGCTACGATGGGCGGGCTTGGTGACGGCAGCTTCGCAATGGAGAATGCCACGTTCGAATTCGAACACGGCGTGGTAGGCCATCATGGAGGGAAACGAGGTCGTTTCTTGCGCCTGATCGCAGCCGCCGGTCTTCGCAGGTCTGGTGCTGAGATCAGTCGCTGAAGAAGCCCTTTCCCTGGCCTCACTTGGGCCTGAGTTCGAAACAAAACTCCCCCCCCCCCCCGTGCAAAATTGCACTGGGCCCGCCCGGCGCCAAACCGGGGGACCCAACTGGCCGGGCCGCCCGGGACCCCTGCCGGACGAAGGCTGGGCCGCCAGGCGGCCCGGATTTTAACATAGGAAAAACATACAAATTTGTCATAAATTTGAAATAAAACTGATTGTTTTTTTTTTTTTTCTTTTTTTTTTTTTTTTTTTTGTGTGTGTGTGTGTGTGTGTGTGTGAGTCGGGCAGATGGATAGAAGTAAGAGGGAGGGAGAGACCAGGCTGTCATACTCAGAGCATGAGCAAAAAAGAAGGCAAATGCACAGGGTGTGGTCCCTGTTCTCTGAAGTTTCTAGATGTTGAGAATATGTGTACTACATGTTAGGGCCATTCTGAATTGGCATGTTTGATTATCTTTCCAATTTTGGCAACTTGTTGTCTTGCAGGCCTTAGGCAAGCTGGAAAGGCAGGAGATTCAGGCTATTGTGGATCCTCGTCTCTCAGATTACAATTTTGTGGAACTGCAAGGAATACTAGAGGTATATCACGTACAGTCTACCATTGTGGTACATTTTTTGAAGTTTTTCTGACTTTTTTGCTCATAATTGTTGTTTCCTTAACAGCGTCTGTTGTTCAGAGTCGATCTGGTCGTACACAGACCCTGAACACAAAAGCAAAAAAACAAGAAAAGAAAACAAAAAAAAAAAAACAGTAAGGAGAGGGATTGACAGAGTGGATAAACAGATTCAGTGGGTTGCAATAAACCCGCTCGTTATGCCCTATTGTTGCCCGAAGGGCACAGGCAGGCCGCGACCCCGGCCTGTGCACCTGACAGTTGGCTTTGGTCAACTGCCCAGCAGCCCCTGAGTCAAAGTCTGCATGGACCCAGCCCAGGCCGACGGTCAGACACACACACTTGTTTGTATGCAGGTACGAAAACAGCATCCGGACCAAGTGGAGGTCTGCAACAGTATGAGATCCGGGCCATCGGCTGTGAGTCAATCCGAGCCACTGTGGGTGGGAGCCCTGAGGCAGGTCAACCTTGTCAAATGCTACATAAGGCCCTGCCTCCAGGGAGTCAACATTCAGTCTTGCTATGCTGACTTGACGCTGGCTTGACACTGGCTAGACGCTGGCTTGATGCTGGCTGGACGCTGGCTTGACGCTGGCTGGACGCTTGCTATACGCTGGCTGTGGACGACGACGCAAGACTGCTGCTTGCTTGCTGGCGCCTTCCTGTCTAGGCGTCGGCCTCTGTTGACGTGGTGCAAGCCACACTGTCTTTGACATTGCCGACGTGGCTCATGCCACCCTGTCTCTATTGCTGACGTGGCATCTGCCACGCTGTCTTCATTGCTGAGTTGGACGTGACAAGGAGGGAGATCGGGATCTGTGGATGATTGAGAGATAGAGATCATACTTACCTGCTGTTGATGTCGATACTGTGTGCTGCTGAACGTCTTCACGGGAGAATTGTGCCACATGGCACTTTGATGTGATCAGGCCCTGTCAGGCTTGTTATTGGACACTGTTTGCTGACGTGGAGGCGAGGGGAAGCCCGGAGAAGGAGAGGAAAATGCTGGGCTACTATCTCTGTGGTCATTGATGGATACTTACTCTTCCACCCTCTAAATTGTCCATTCTGGCATTCTCCCTCTCACCTCTTCGTCCATCGGTTACAAGACATTGTATCTCAGATCACATTCATGATTATTGGAGACATTATTCAGCGCTGAGTTATCTTGTACTTCGACATCTGACGAGTGTTCCTCCAGACTGGGTTCATTACAGGGTAAGTGGGGACTTGATAAAGAGGGGGAGACAGACGGGATACAGGGTAAGTGGGGACTTGATAAAGAGGGGGAGACAGACGGGATACAGGGTAAGTGGGGACTTGGTAAAGAGGGGGAGACAGACGGGATAAACAAGGGAGTACCTGACCCTGATGACTGAATCGCAGTTGAAAATGATTGTTGATGAATAGATTCAGTGCTAGAATCCTTCTGGAGATAATATGGTTAGGGGCTACCCCCTCTCAAATCGAGCAAGAACCGGAAAAGTGACAATAAATTTTGGTCAACTTCGATTGAGAGGCCTTAGGAAATGGGGCGCTGGGGACTTTGGAGCGCAACACACTTAGGTGCTATTGGCAGGTCGGAACAGGGGCGGGACAGCCCGCGAGTTCACTGTCGGAGGTTCACTCGGCAGACGGTGCGTCAGAAGTGCAGGCGATTAGCATAGCTACACATTGCTTAATGATCCCCTAGGGGGTTGAGTAGGGGGGATCGCCCACTAGGCTAAGTTAGGCAGGGGTGAGGGGTGGTATATCCTTCCTGCAGGAAGTAATCAGTGCCGCCTACTTGTATCTCCCAACCATAATGGGGAGAAGCGTTGTGTGTGTAAATCTTGTATCTTTTGAATTGGACTGCTGCTCCCCAGAATGGATAAGGAGCCCGAACCACAGGGTTCTTTTTGTAATAACCCGCTCAAAATGTGCTATTGACGTCGGCTAGGGGCCGCCCAAAGGCCACAGTAAGGCCCTGCGCCCGACAGTCGACTGAAGAAAGTGTCAACTGTAGCTCGGAAATTGAGGCTCACAAGTCAAAATCTGCACGGACCCAGTCCAGGCCACGGATCAGACACACACATTTGGATGTACGCAGGTATCCAGGCAAAATCTGGTCCAAGTAGAAGTCTGCAACTGTATAAGATCCAGGCCATTGATTGCGAGTCAATCTGAGCCCTTGTGTCCAGTAGACCAGAGGCTGGTCAACTTGCAACTACACTACTTATCGACTCAGCCTTTGCTCATCGACATTCAGTCTTGCACTTGCTGCTCGACGCTGGCACGGCGCTGGCTGGATGCTGGCTTGACGCTGGCACTACGCTGGCATTGTGTGTGACGATGATGTGAGACTGCTGCATTGTGTTGCTGGCGCCTCTCTGTTCTCGGCGCCAGCTGGGGACTTGATTGCTGACGTGGCTCTTGCCACATTGACTTCGACACAAGATTGGGGTATCGACGAGGAGGGAGATCAGGGCTGTGAGATTGGTTGTGAAACAGAGGGAAGCTTACCTGATTATTGTAGTCGACATTGCGCACTGCCGTGCTGTCTTCATGGTAGATCTGTGCCTATGTGGCACTGTGTTGTGATCGATTCTCGCCAGGCTCGTCTTTGGGATACTTTGCGCTGAATGGACAGAGGGGAGATGCCCAAAGGAGGAGTGGGACGTGAGGGAGATCTATCTTCGATGCCATTGATGGATACTTTCTCTTCCACCCTCTAAGTCTAATGTCCCTCCTATCAGCGCTTCGTCCCTTGGTTACGAGACAATGTACTTCGGATCACATTCATGATTATTTAAGACATTGACTTGCGCTGAGACATCTTGTACTTCGACGTGAAGAGCTTTCCAATTGACTGGGTTCATTACTATTTTTTTTCTAGGGAAAAAAAGAAGGTAAGGGGTGTACATGGAGCCAAGGATCCACAATGTGATGAAAAGGACTGAATGGACAGTGCAATGTCAGTGAAACATCAACAGGCAATGTACACCCTGATACATACAAAATGGCACAAAGTAGCGCAGTGGAAGACTTAAAGATAAGTCCTGACCTGACCGGGACTGACGAGACATCCCATCATTCACCACACATATGAGAGGAGGAGGAGGGACCGCACACATAGAAGAAAGGTCCCCCCTTTGTACACGCACATGGGGAGATACCACAGATGAGAGATGGGGGGAGAGGCAAGACGAAGATGGAGGCGAGGGAGAAGACCAAGATCGAATAGCGAAGTCCAAAAATAGCCCCTTGCCGATGCCCAATCAATGTCTGCCTCGAAAGTGTTGGACCTGGGTGCTCTGCCCACAGTAACCTCTGCCTGTTTCCTCTGCCTGTAACCTCTCTCTCTCTCGTATCTGAAGAAGAAGAAGAAAGAGGAAGGAGGGAGAATTCTTTCGCCTTTTACTAAAGAATACCGTGGGTTGAGCACACACAAGCAGCTTATCGAAATTTTTGTCGGCTGCTCCATCCGTTGAGCAGCCAAAAGAAAGAAGAAGATGTCGGCTTCCTGGCTGTCTCACCTGCAGCTGCTACCGCCGAACTGACTGCTGCCTTGTTGTCGTCGTGTGCAAGTCGCGGCGCACGGGGAGTCCCCCAACGCATGTATGGCCTTCGCCCCTCTGACTCCTGATGCTCAGCCCCCAACTCGGTAGCGCAGCGCAGAACCAGTAGTGTGTCGCTCAAGAAATGAGCTGCTGAACTGTTTTTGGCCAGCCTCAGCCCAGCTATAAGTAGAGCTGGGCCTGCTGGGCGCGCTTCAGGTACTGGCCTCAAAACGGCCTCCTTGGTCTGGGCCCCTACCAGGTATCCAGACCGCGCTGCTGATGGAGCGAGGCGCCAAAACGCGCCTGGCCTGAAAACGGCCTCGTCCCTGTGTACCTGGCCCAAGGCGTCGCCTTGGGACCTGCAGTCCGAAACGACGTCTGAACAGACAAATAAAGGACAGCACATCACAAAATAAATAAATTAATAAATAAATAAATGAGTGCTGCCTCACTGGAACTTGCGGCTTGTAGGGCTGCCCTGGGCCTCCATGGCGCGTTGTCGGAGGGCGCGGTGCCCTGGCCCTCCTCTGTGTGCCAGGCTCCTGCTCAATGTCAGCTCATCGCTCTGACACCCTCGGCTAGTAGGGTAGTCCCCGAACCTCCACGGTCCACTGAGTATGTCGGGCTATACCCGGCTATGGACTGGTCCAGCTGGCGCCTGCCTCAGCAAAAGGGTGCGCCACTGGACTTTCCATTGGTCCACGCAGGCTCGGCGCCCTGCTGTACAGCAGAGCACTACCGGCCTGTAGCCGTGGTAGCCGTGGTAGCCGCCGGGCTCGCCCAGGGATGCGAAATCAGGAGGACCGGCGCGACCTTTTTCTATTGCGCGCCGAGTGCCCCCTAACCAGGTTATGGGTTAGGTACATGGACTCGCTGTTACAGTCGAACAGAAAAGGGGTTAAAGAAAGAAAGAAAGAAAAAGAAAAGGGGGACAAGAAAAAAAAAAGGAAATCGAGTGTCGGACCTGCGCGCAGATCTGGACCCTCGTTTTAGTCTGGGACGATTTAGTAACCTCTGACCGCGGCGGCGTTATGATTTCTCTTCTTTCCTTATTTTGTTGTTATTATTATTATTATTATTATTATTATTATTATTATTATTGCCAATCTTCTTATTTAAATTTTCCTTCTGTCACTTGAGTGGCCCGACTTTTCACTTTGCTCCAATGGCTGAAAGGTTCGATCAAGCGCGGCGCGGCAGCCCCAAAAGAGGGGCAACCCGCGACCGCATTGGTAGGAGGCTTATCACCCTCCCGTGGAAGGTCATAAGCCCCCTCCTTGCCATCGGACACGGGTACCCGCTAGCTGTAACCCGACAATTCCCTTTGAGTAGAAACATTACTGGTTGGTATCCCGTTATGGGACCACCGTTTTAGGCCTGTAGTCACGTCACTTGGGTTAGTGATTGACAGTAGCCCGGTGTGTCTGGCTCGTGCCATGGCTATTGAGCTTCGGTTTCTCAAATTTTCTTTATAAACTAATTGATTGATTTATTTATTTTAGTAATCATTTGAATTCTTCAATTAGAACGTGGGGGTCGTGACGAGAGACAAGCCTATAAAGGACGAGGCAAATGAGTTCTCGGTTACCAGTCAGTGGGAAGCATTCAGGCGCTTTCGCCGTGCCAACGACCAGTGGGCAGCTAGAAGCGAGAAGTGGCTTGGTGTTCGCGAGAAGGAAGGGGGTGGCTGAGTACGCGAGCACTGTACCGGGGCCCTGCTGGTCGTGAGACCGTAACCATGGTGCGGAGCAGCGGACTGCACGGCTACAGGCCGAAGTATCTCCTGTTTATCTGGAGGTGGGAACGAATGACTGGGGAAGGGCCTGCCGTGACTGCGATCTTGGACTACAGTCGTTGCAATCAGGAAGTGAGGCTAAAAATCAGCGTCAAGGGAGGGAAAGAAGAGGAGATGAGATCGGACCAGGGATTGCAGTTGGCCATCACAGAGGCCAAGGACCGGGCTGAGAGGAGGTGCAGGAGAGACGGGGTCACAGATGAACTGAAGGTGACCGTTTCTTACCGGGAAGCAGAGACTTCGACGGACACGGTAGAGTGAGAGCAGAGGCACCTGGATCGCAACACTGAGGCGGAGAGCGAGGAGAGTGACCGGGAGGTCCAGACCCGGTCTTGGCACGGGTGGGACCAGTGGCGGCGAGATCACCAGTCTGCAGAACCTGTGGAAAAGGGCCCGGAGGCTGACTCAGGACGGGGGCGACAGTGCTGAGAGCACAAAGCGGTTACGGGACAGTCACGCGCGCGCGATGGTCACGCTCAAAGACAAGGAAAAGAAAGCGGTCAGGGACATCGGAGAGAGAAGGGAAAGAGAGGAAAAGAAAAGGTCAAAGTGTGTGTAATGGTAGGCATGAGACGGAGAGCTGCAGTTGACGTAAACTTTGCCTGGCCGGAGCGGAGAGATCCTCTCCCTTCCACAGGGTCTGAGTAGCTGCTCTTTGAAGGCAGCACTATCCTTCACCACCGCGGAGTGAGTTTAGTCGCAAACTGGTGCATGTGATGCGAGGTGGCGCGAATGCGGCATGCTCAGACCATGAACATGCCTTCCGTGGACGTCATCACTAGCGCGGAGGCGACAGCTTCGAGCATGAGTTCGCAAGACCGTCATCCGCCCGAGGAAATCATCATCATCACGTGATTAGTCTGTTGTAGTGGGGAACGGCTCACTTGTTCTTCCGGATTCGCGCCTATGAAACTGCGTTTTTGAATGAGCGGACAAGGAAATATTTGGGACCAGTATGTTGTGCACTCCGTGCTTGATCAGCGTGACAGAGCGCCAATCGGTCACGCGAAAGAGGGGGATGAGGGCTACGGATCTCGGTGGATGCTACTTGCTTTAAGCACGTTCGGCACGCAGGTGAGATAGCTGAAGTCATCAGCCCCGTCCGTGCTCAGCTCCCGTTAACCCCTCTAGCGCGCGAGCTCTCGTGAACTGCTGTCTACGGTGGTGTTTGAACAAAAAAAAGTAAGATGTCGGGGGTGACTAAGGGCGAGACGAACATAGAGTGCTGGAAGAAATGGAATGTGTATGCTACTGTGTTGGGAACACGATCTATCAGTTGGTGCATGGCCAACTCTGGAAACATGCGCGCGTTTGATTAAGCATTCATCCCTTTTGCTTGGACGCTAGCGCTCTAGTGGTTTGCTTCTTGGCACCACCCTTTGTGCCTACATTGGTTAGCATGTACTCTGGCGTTTGAGAGCATCTCGTTTGCTGAGTTACTGGGAGAGGTTGTGTGGTTAGGTACAGACGTGTATTGCGAAACGGAGAACTGGGACGAGGGTCATTTGACTGGCTATTGGAACGACTGAGGTAGGGGAGGTCAGAGCCGTTAGGTAATTGCGAGCAAGAAACGTGACTTAACTCGTCCTAGTGCGGACGCTACTGTAGTGACCAGGAGTCCATAGAACAACTTGCTGATCACTCTCGTCGTCATTAAGGCGCGTTTAGTGATTCATCTGAGCCATGAGTGGTGAACAAGTCTGAATGGGAGCGGGACGGAGTCAATCGTCTTATCGTCACTGTCATAAAAGAGGGGCCTCCAGTCCTTCATCGCCTGTTCATTGTCTGGCCTGCAGATGGTAACGAGCCAATCGAGCGACCTCATAGAGGAGGCGGTTACCAATATCTGCCGGTAAATACCATCTTGGACTCTTGTTTGTTGGACACTACCCTTACAAGTAGGGAATGCTGCCCGCCGGTTCTTCTAGAGAGTCAGTGGAGTTGTTAGAGTGGTGATTGGACGCTCCCCGAGCAATGGAAAAGGGGAAGGGAGAGGAGAATAATTGCGTCCACTACCCGAGACACTCTCGGACTGAGCCCTCTTCGAATCTGTCACGCACACACGATCTTCATTAAATCTTCCTTCGCGTCGGATGGAAAAGTGGTAGTACGGAGAAACTGACCGACGTTGGCTGCTATGAGGTTCTGGTGAGGGTGCTGAGAAGAGCATATATGAAGATAAGGCCTTCTTTTGTATTCTTGATTAATTCGCAAATCTCTCATCTCTTGGTTAAACCTCTGTTTCCGGGGTAACTATGAGTCTTTTATCACATTTCCTCGTCAGGGAAACGTCACATGTGGGAGGTTGTTGATTGACCCTGGCACGAGGGCCGAGTCTTAAACACTTACTGATGAAGCTCCAATCTGTCGGTTAGGACTCATCATCCCCGCAAAAAAGGTGAAAACTTCGAAACAGGAAAGTCATGAAGTAACTGTAACATCAGTTTTATGCACTTAATCATTTTGCTTGATGGGAAAGAAGTGTTTGGTACTTAGGAGAATCGCATATTGGCTTGCAAAGTTTTTGATTGACGGAGATTAGTGTTGCTCTCTGAAATGCAAAGCAGTTCATTGAAAAGGGACTGTCCACCCGATACTAGTTCGAAACCCCCTCTGCATGTGTCGAGATTAAAGCCTTGTGAGGAATGAATACGAAGTCTAATATTACGCTAATAAATATCACGAGAGAATGATTGCAAAAGACTGAATGGTGTCAAATTTTTTTGAAACACCCTGCGTGGGGACTGGGTGAGCATTGCTAAGGAGTACAAAACGTGAGGCTCAGGGGTGGACCGGGTTCTAACTCAGAACTGGGACCGAATCCAAATTAATCCGCACCACGATCTCTGCCAGGCCGTTTAGTAAAAACCCCGAGCTCTATAATTTGATCTGCTGTTTGCAGCACTCCGTTTCTATGCTGGAGTGCGAGGAGGGTTAAGTGGTGCCGGACATGAAAATTCCTTGACATGGTTTACTACCAGTAGTACTCTGTGTGCTATTCGAGTGCAGTCCTTTGGCTGTAGTGCATTACTTACTGCTCGGGTACAGTTCCCCACTCGTGGTGCGTAGCGTATTATTCAAGAGGGCCCGCCGTCCGTGGCTCCTGGCAGTCGTAGATCCATGCCTGCGATGCCATGGGTACCGTTTAGTAGGGGTTACTGTCACTAATACCCCCATCAAATATCTATATTTTTCGACTTAGGAATTTGAGTGGAAAATGCAAATGATGCTCAATGGAAACTTTCGAGCAAGGGTCAGGCCTAATGTCAAACGGCGCTACTGGGACGAGGAGTTGGTCCCAGGGTCCTCTCGCTTTGGACCAATCAGGTCCTAACTTCATCTGATCGCTGTCTTTTTCTTGCATATTTAATTTTTCGTCGTTAAACGACAACTTAATTCAGCTTGAGCTGGCAGCTGAGTGCTAGTCTGAATCCCACTTCGTGTGTTGTAGCACTTTGCGTCGCCTACGAGGGCTGTACGCGTTTGCCTGATCGTGGAATGTACCAGGGTTGTCGAGCCCCGGCCCCGGGGCCCTGGCGGGGGTCCCGGGGGCCGGGGGTCGGCACCCCTAGCCCCGGCAAAAAAAAACAAAGAAAAAAAAAAGAAAAAAAAATCAAACAGAACTCAAAAAAAAAAAAAAAA
>BFEA01000783.1:443100-462208 GCA_003427395.1 Chara braunii
CTACGACAGGATAGGGCCTACGCGAGGCACGACTTACCTCCACCTTACGGGAGCTGTCACCTCCCTTCGGTGGGCGTATCCCCGCCGAGCTACCAGTCCACAGTACGAAAGTTAATCAGCTGCAATTGCAGAGGTGGACCAGCCGAGGGTGTTTCTCGTATGCTGTAGCATAGGGGGTACGCGCGGTTTTACGCCTCTATCGGACACGCACGTGAATCGACATCTTGGGGGGGCTGAGGTCCCAAGCGAGACTTGTCGCCGGTCGACCACGACTCATCCCACACACCACGTGCACGCCAATCTAATGACACAAAAATAAAACATACTCACATACACGCACATATACAAAACAACATAGGACAAAGAACGCGACAACACTCCTAGTCCCTTAGAAGTCATCCCATAACTTTTCAATGCGGAAATCGGATAGGCGTCGCGCGCGAGACTTAGTATAAAACTGTGCGGGCGCAAGGTCTTCTAATATCGACTAGCAATGCATGAATACGCAAGCAGTCGGAATGATGGTGTACTATGTAGTGCCCATAATCAAGCGGTCCCTCGCGGATCCGAGTACCGCTTATGACACTCGAGTGTCAAACTCGAAGTATCGTGAAGGTCTACCCCTTCACGATATTGCACGATTGAAGGAACAGTCGTGCGGCCTCCGCTGCACCTCCGCCCTTTAGGCTGAGTGTCTCGGCAGGCAGAGCAAATAGGCTCTGCGTGGGGGCAGATCCCTTCCATGCAGAGTCTAGGACCTGGGATGTCCTGGACAAGGACCTCGAATCCGGGCCCAGGACCGACGTCCGACTAAGAAATCTCTAAGAAGCACTCAACAAAAAAACGGGGTTTTCTTTCTTTTCTCAGACTCAGCCCCAATTAAACCCTTAAGCGTGGGCCCCTTAGGTCAGACAAACACCTAATATAGGTATACACATGTATATATGTAAAGGGGGAATAAATATGTGACGATCACTTCTCACAATCACAGTGGGACTTCTCACAGCCATATATATGTGTGTGATCGCAGACAGTCAAATCCAAAATCTGAACCACAGAACATACCTACAATCACATCAAAGAGTCAACCAAAAGTCCACGCACTACACGGAGTCAACTTCAACCAACCTCTATATTCATACCCCTCGCTTTAGCCATGCAAGTCTCAGCCTTTGTCCAACCAACCATAATTAAATACTCAGTACCTTTGTTAAATGATCATTCAATAAAAGTTCGGGTGAAAACCTTAATAAAACAATAAAATCACCAGGGCTAAAGCCTTTTAGGTTGATTATTGAGGATGAACTAGAGTTGAGTCGTAGACCGTCGAATCGGCAACCGACATGTTATCAGTGATAACAGAAGGTGATCCTTGTAGAATCAAGCTGAATCTAGTCCTTATTTCGAATCAAGCGTTCAAGAGGACCTGTAACACAAGACAGGTCAATCCCAAGCTAAATCTATGAGTCCGAATCGAAAGTAATCTCCATATCATGATTTCATCAAGAACAATTTTACTTAACTAATCCTGAGTCTACCCCTAAGTCAGTGCCTAATGAAAAGGTAGACCTTTGGCAGAATCTCCTCTATACAGAGTGGATTGCCAGAATTGCCACCTGTCAAAATATAATCTAACTCCTCTAAACTAAGAAAATTTCGGCAGCGCTTCCCGTAGGAAAATTGTCTTCTCAAAATTTATAATAACTCAAATATGAAAACAAAAACGATCTTTAATTCTGGAAAGTCAATTTTTGTCTAACTCCCGGAATTAGTAAAAATTTGGGCAGCACTTCCTTTAGGAAGGACGCCTTTTCAGATTTTTACTAAGTCAGATATGAACTCAGAAACAAAACCTGAGTTCAACTAAGACAAAATTTAACTAACTGCTTAGTTTTGTAGAAATTTCGGCAGCGCTTCCCGTAGGGAAAGTGCTATTCCAAGATTTATACAAAGTTAAGTTCAGAATCTAAAATGACTTTGACTGCTCAAGGTCTAATTTTGTCCAACTCCTTAAATTAACAAAAATTTGGGCAGCACTCCCTCTAGAAAAGGAGGTTTTCCATATTTTTACCAAGCCAAAAAGACAGAAAAGTTGGATCCTGCAAAATACAAAGTTTATCTAACTCCTTGGTTTTGTAGAAATTTCGGCAGCGCTTCCCGTAGAGAAAGTGGCTTACCAAGATTTATATAAGACCAAGTATAATAAAAGATCCCAGAAAATGCAGAAATTGACCTAAGTAAAAAAACTTAGCCCAAAAAATGCAGGATTTGAAACTAACTGCTATGACTCTAGCACGTGGCGAGCAACTAAAGCAACTACCTATCAAACTGAAACTTAGACTAAGTAGTAGTCGCACTCAGTCACACGCAGACCAAACCACAAAGGTAAGTATTCTCACAATCCCAAAGTCAATTTATATAAGATAGTTCATGAATCCTCAAGTAATTTAACTCTTATACCCAACTTACTTATGGCATAACGCTAGACCATTCGGCTTGGAAACAATGCCCAACATGCCTTAAGATATACACGCCCAGGTTGCACAACTACTTCTCTCTTCTTTGGGCATATGACTAGACCATTCGGCTTGGAAACAATGCCTAGTCGCCCTGAACTGTTTAATATCCAAAATTTAATAACTTTCTGACGTTGTTCTCAAAAGAAAATACAAATATGGGCAGGGGACTGAACCATTCGACTTGGAAACAATGTTCAGCTTGCCCAGACTACTTCCAATTATACTCTGTAATTTCCCTTCTCTTCTTAGAGATATGGCTTAGCGTTGGACCATTCGGCTTGGAAACAATGCCCAACTACCAGTTCACATGCAAATATAAGTAAAGTACTTTCTTTTATACTTAGTTTATACTTATGTGCGTGGTTTTCAGGCTAAACCATTCAACTTAGAAACAATGCTTAGCCTTAGACCAAAATCCTCCCTCGGAATAAAACAAGAACTTAACCCTTCAAATCAGGAAAACCCTCAGAAAATAAACACATCAACCAGGCCATTCAGCTTAGAAACAATGCCTGATCCTTCAGAAAACAGCCAAATAAACATAGCCCTGGGCCATTCAGCTTAGAAACAATGCCCAGTCCTTGGTTGACCCGGTCAAACGCATGCAGTCTACCTTCCTCCCACCTTCCCCCAGTTCACTCCCCTTGTCTGCTTTCAATCAAAATAAAAATAAAACTTATGCTTTACTCTCACATGTTCCTTCCATTTAGTCTGATTAGGTCCTGAAAGAAAGCAAAGTCATAGGGGCAGCACATACATACATCAGTCAAACTACAGGGAAATAAGCAAACATGGGTATAGAGGGTCACACAGACAGAGATGGTTTACCTGATGGTTCCTTGCCTCCAGAACCTCGCCTAGGTTCCGACAGAGCTCCCGCAATCGGTGGGTGGACTCCCCACAGAATCTTGCTGCGGTCCTACGGGTTGCAATCCCGCCTGCCTTCTTCCTCTTGTAACTAGTAGACAAGACTTAGAATCAGAAGGACAAAAGGAGAAGGTTTTTAGTCTCTCAGATCCAAGGAGGCTGCTCTCAGACTCGCGAGAGAGGGCCTTGGTTCCTTGAAGCGCCAGAGGGCCCCGCAATGGTGACCAAAATGTAGCAAGAACTTAGTCAACTGAAGTCAAGCTGCCAACCGCTGACCTATCGACGATCCTCCTGATTCGCCACAATTCTCTCTTCTATAGAATCTTGTCACTCCTTTAGTTGCACCCAACTCCTCTGGCTAAGACGTTGCTACGCAACCCAAGAGAGGCTGCATTCAGAATTAGAGTACACCCCCTCTTCGCCTTTCTTTCTGCCCCATCCGAATGTAGGTGGCTGCCTAGCAAAATGCTGCAGACCAGCATACCCAGCCTTATACCGTGTTCGATATTATCAACAGGCTTTGTGCAGCAGCCTCACCACCTCGAGCCACAGCAATTACCGACAGCAAACACTAAGATTCGTAGTAGCCGCTGCAACCGTTGTAATAGAAGCGTCGACAAGACTACACAGTCGATCATACAACCAAGGCACAGTAAAACATGTGGTGAGAACGCAGCCAGTTGCAGCAATGGCAATAAGCAGAAGTACAGCAATGGTGTAGTAGAAGTCCACGCAACGCTGTATTATAGAACCCAACAAAATAACAACCGCCTTGCCGCTAAATAGGTGAGCCTTCGCCCTCACACCCCCCCACTTTCGCACTCACGTCTATATTCCAATCAGTTGCATGTGTCCTCTAACTGAGCAGCCTACTAATCGCAAGGATGGGAGTGACTACTCCATTGGAACTAAGACAGATACACCGCCAGATACACCGCCAGATACATCGCCAATTCCGAAGGTAAGTATTTCCTCCCCTTTCTCTCTCTCGCATCTGGGCGGCTATCTGGCCAGGCTCAGTCAGTTGGGTCGAGAGCTTAGTAGTCATAACACCACATAGTCATGACAACAACAACACCGTGCTTAATAAGCTCTGCATACGAGCGACCTAGTTTCGGTGAAGAGTGTAGCTATTGGCACCACTTTGCGTAGGTAAATACCCTCCTCATTATTCCTCCTTTCCACTCCCACGCTCAACGGGAGGAGCAAAATCGGCTAGCAGGTATGTCCCCAACTCAGCGGTCGATGCTGGCTGCGGACTCACGTCTACGATCCGGCAGTCTCATGCAAAACTCAGCAGCCTGCCCGTGTGCAAAATGAGAACGAATCTTTCGCTAGAACGGGGAAAGATACATTCTCATATTTCCTCGTGCAATCTTCTCAGTCCGTAGCGCACGAACCAATGGCCAGTTGCAAAATCTGTCGCGGCCAAACTCTTCAGAATGCCCCGAAACCTCCTCTTAGCATCTTTTCTCACTCGTTTTTATTAAGAAACGAGTGAGCTATAGCTTTTTTAACTTTGGCTACCCCTCTTTTCTCTTCTCCCGATTCTCTCCACACATGACTTTCTCTATCTAACTTTCACCTTACTAGCCTAGAGCTGTAACTAATGTTACTACTGACTTCGCCCTGCCTCAAATCCCCGGAGTCGGCTCCTTCCCCGCCCGATTTCATCAAGAACTTGGCGGGCTTCACGTTTTTCCTTCTCGCCATATCCATGCTTCTCAACATCATCGCGCACCCGTTTTCTTACTAACATCTCATTTTACTAACTCTCCACTAATTCTACGACCAGCTTCGTGGTCACCAACCTCCCCCCCAGAACCCCTATGTAGCATTCTGACTTGCTCGATTCCGGCAAGAATCGGTCGTGCTTCACAATCTTCAGTCCACCATCTCCCATCTTTGAATGTACCTGGCGCAAAACTGCGTTCGGGTTCACTCACCAGCTATGAACGCAGCATCTTGCCACAACGATCTCACGGTGCTCTCCGCAGTCCTTCCTCCTTTCGTCGTCGTACTCGTCGTCTCACGGATAGCGCTGCGACCAGCCCCGTAGTCGTCTCATCATTGGCACGACATCCGTCAGTAAATGATGCGGCTGGTGTGCACATCCGGCCTGTCAACTCTGTGAGAGACCTCTGACGCGACCAGCTACTAAGCGGTTCGATTACCTTCCGCACCTACCCGTAGGTCCAACTAACGATCTGCTTGCAGTATCACCGTCGGTGTCCTGTTTAGCGCCTTTGGGTTGCTCTGCTCAGGCAGAGCTCTCCATCCCCTCGCGGTCCCAGCGGGCAAGCTTCGCACACAAACTTCTCATAGCTAACCTTGGAATCGACGGGCACGACCCTGGTGCTCCAGTCCTTGGTGCAGATCTTGGGGGTGATACCGAAGTAGGGGCGACTTCTACTTGCCCGGCCCTGCTGCCAGCTGCAGCTTCCGCTGTGGGTTGCCTGTTCCACTATGCCCAGGCATATCTCATCATACTTTCAGGTCCCGACGGCATGCGTACGCACAAGCCTTCTACAACAGACTTCTGGCTGGCGGATGGTGCATCCGCAAAAGGCTCCCGCCGCCGAGGTCTTTTCCACCTCGTGGGCGGACTCACTCACCGGCCCATATGTACACTAACCACCATCAAACCCGGTACTGCATCCTGCTCGAGGAGGTCAATCAAAAGTAACTTTAAAAATAAAGGTAAAATGATATTTTCAGAGGACAATAAAACCATAAGGTAAGGAGAGAGCTTCGGCCTCGCGACAACAAAACTATAGGAGATAGTCTCGTCGGACCCTCAACCCCGCGGTTCCTTCGCGCCGCTCCTACACTCCTGCACCGTCGCTCGTCGCTCGATCTCGATCCCTGAATCTCTACGATAAAGGTCCGACGCTGTAACCAAATAGGGCTAGGCCCAAGGTCGGGTATAGCTTTGACGAACACCTAAATAAACCGATATTGTGCGACACGCAGACCTACAGAAACACTTTTAGAACCTTGTTGTCGAGGTCGTCATCTGCACGTACGCACAAGTCACGACAAGCGTACCAATCAAGAGGCATAATCTTTTAGTCCTAGTTTAATCAGAAAATAAACAAAATCTAATCGGTGATCACGCCGACTCTCCAACCATCATCAATTATAAAGATCACGCGTGCCTCAAACTTGCATGCCCACACACTCCCTACTCTAGCCAACCCTCAGTCAGCATAAGCCACAGACGCAGCCGCGTTGTCGAGCGCGGTATACTTAAACTTTGAGCCAAATTTATTTTCTGTCATTTGCAAAACCAGGGCGGATACCCTTGTAAGGGTATTCGCACCGACAGCGGCGTCACGCTCCCTGTCAACACTCAAATCGGCGCGGTTCAACGAGCTGTGCTCGTAGCCCGTAGTTGCGCCCTGCGGCAGATAGCGCTACGGGCGCGTCCACTATAGCCCATTGCTACCCTGGTGCTCGCGCGGTAAAGGGTTATCCCAATCGCCGATTTCTGCGTTCTATCGATGGAATGGATGCCTTGCTGAGATTCCCGCATTCTGCTGAGTTTTCAAAGTTTGTGTGTATGTGCATGCTTGGTGACCTGCATGCCTGTCTGAGTGCTTGTCGGCCTGAGTGTGTGTGTGACCCGCAAGGGTACTTGCTTGTTTGGGAGGCCCGTTGGGAGGCCCGTACGGCCGGTGCTTACCTGTGGCCATGACATTGAGGGTTGCAGCGGGGGAAAATACTCGAGTGGCGGAGCAAGAGTCCCGCGACACTTAGAGCAGCGGAAAAACACTCGAGTAGCAGGTAGGCCGGTACCTCACCGAGTAGAAGTAGATGTGTCGGGTACTCGAGGCCGAGTTGAAGAAGACGAAGTTGGCATTTTTAGAGGGCCAACAGCGGTAGGCTAGGTCTAGGCGGGTACCAGTCCAGCCAGCCTGAGTCTAGGGCCTGTATGGGCAATATCAGAGTCTGCAATGATGTTTCCCTCCGAAAGGGAGGAGGTACTGGTTGCTTGGGAGGCCGAGCGGCCTGGAAGTCACCGCCCAAGAGGCAAGTAGGCCGCTATATCTTCAGGCTGAGTCAAGCGCTTTGCCTCATTCTTCATTGTGCAAGTTTGGCGACACACTACTTGGAGCGTTGGCTGGAAGAGCGCTGGGTACTGCGGCGCTGTTGGGAGGAGGAAGACCGGGAGCTCCCACCCCGGCTATGGTGGAGCTCTACCGGTAGGAGGAGGAGGGAGAAGAGGACTGAGGAGGAGAGTGGCGAGGTACCTACCCGGCTATGGTGGACACCATCTTCATCACCTTGATAGGCGCTGCCTCTGGAAGGCCCCAATTGGGGTAGTGCCGCACCAAGGAAGCTCGTGGCAGAGTCAGGCATGGTGGCTTGATGAGCAGCGACATAGCTGCTTTGTGTTGTCCTTTGGACAGGAGGGCAGCGACATATAGCTGCTTTGGGTTGTCCTTTGGACAGGAGGGCAGAGCCCTCAGTAGTCCGCCATAGCCTTGGCCTATATGAAGAGGAAGAGGAAGGATGGTCATGGCTATAGTGGACCTCATGTTGTGCCTGCAGTAGAAGAGCAATTCGGACATTGATTCTGGTTCAGCCATTCAACATTATTATTGTTGTTTCTTGTTTTAATAAGAGGGGAGGAGATAAGGAGAAAGAGAGTGGTTGGTGAAGAAGAAGCACATTATCATTGGTCTATGTTGGTGTACATCATCTTCTTTTTCTTTCTTTCTTTTCTTCTTCTTCTTCTTCTTTCTTTCTTTTCTTCTTCTTCTTCTTCTTTCTTTTTTTCTTCTTCTTTCCCTCTCTCTCCTCTCAAGCTCATTCATTTCTTTTTGCAATTGGACGACATTGTATTTTCTGATGAATGTGTACTTCGAAATTGGCCGGGATCATAACAATAGTACTAATAATCGAGCAGTAATCGGAAATTTCCCTCCCCTGTATCCGACATCCTGATCGCATTAATAGAGTAGCAGTGTGTCTGGTGTGCAAACGGCCCACCACTATGCAAACGGCCCACCACTATGCCCAGGCAATGCAGAGCAAGTCAGCCTCGTCTGTTTTGTTTTTATTCTCACGTACATTGCGAGTCGGTTTCCCTGCCGAGTATCTTTAACGATGGTCCCGTGCATGTCAATCCCCCAAAGGCTGACTCACCCCACACGCCTCTATGTGCAGCAAGAGCTTCAAAGGACTATGCGGCAAAGCATGTGTGCTCTACTCCTTTGGGTCGGCATGGTGACTGTAACCCGTGCTTCGTTCAGGGCCCTTCAAAGGCATCTTCCTCTCCCACTAGATGCGCCACCAGGAAGAATGTCGACTCTCAAGGTAGAGCGCTCACGACTCCTGAACCAGAAGAGGACTCTCAAGTCGAACTCTCTTCCTCATGGTAAGAAGAGGTTGAGATGGGAAGATAAGGTAGGGGAACAACGTACCTCAAGATAGCTGCCCCCAACCACAGATTTCTCACCGATTGAGCCGATGTGCATTTTGATGACTGGTCATAGCCTCAGTACCATCCACAATACAATGAAGTGCCACCTCAGCCAAAATGCCATGTCAGCATGCCCTCACCATTCCACATACACCCGTTGTCGCCCCAACGAACAATGTTGATCGCCACAACCTTCTGGCCACGCTCCTCTCTACCCGGGAGTGACCAACCAAGCTAGCCTCGAAGTATTTGTACTGCATAGAAGCTTCGTCAACACACCAAGTAACCAAGACACCAGCACCAATATGGCGATATCCGAAGCAGCTCCGATACCAAATTGCAAGGAAAATGAGTGAGAGCGATAGGCAGAAAACCAAATTGCAATATCACGTTGTCGTAGCAAACATCCTTACAAGGGTTCTTATCGTTGTTTTTGAAGGTCGCACTGGGTGCAGCCTTAATAATAAGAACGCACGGATGGGAAAAAAACTGGTGGGGGCACTCACCTTGGCAGCCTCCCCCATGGCGAGAGTCCGAGCCGGGTACGACTGAGTTCGAGAGTGTGTGGGGCACACATTATTGCGTGGCATGGTAAGATGACTGTTAGTAGTTGGTGATGCTAGGCCGACGAAACAAACAAGGAATAAGATTGACCAAACAGGTCGCACGCTTACTTCCTTGGCTGGCTCGGCCTCCTAGTGGGGCCTACCGCGAAGGAGATAAAGATCCTACTTTGCACTCGCATGAGAAGATTTTTGACAACGCGCAGAGAGGCACGACTTCTTTGGCTCTAACGTGGAGAAAGTCGGGAGTTCCGACAGTGTATGCGGTGTGCCCGGCGACCAGGATACGAAACGACTACGGACCTAGGATGGAAGGCATCACCTGGTCGGCGTGAGTCTGGCCGGTAGGCTGAGGTAAAGGCCTGGTGTGTGTGGTGGACCCGCCACGACGCCGAAACTGTTTATATGAAAGTTGGAGTCTGCATAGTTCAAACTTGGGCATAGCCTTATTGGTAACTGTACTGGACTTTCAAGCGACAGGTTTGGGGATCGAGGCCAGCAAGCGGTGGTGGAGTCAAATAGCGCGACCGGCGGAGACTGAGGGGTCGAGTGTATTGTGGGACTACCCCTTTGGTTTTACCAAACGGACCCGGGCGTGGGTCCGACTGGCGAGACCGAGAGGGTGCCGGTGGGTCCCCGTCCTCCCCCTCCTCCTCAGTTCCCTTATCTTTTTTTTTGTTTTTATTGATTTTTTTATATATGTTTTTTTTTGTTTTTTTTTTAAGATTTTGTCTTTTGATCATGCTAGAAACCGCCTCCGGGGCCAATCATGGGACCGACGGGCCTGCCCCAATTAGTACATCTGTGAACTGCTGGAATGTAAATCCGGCTTCAAATCCGGGTGGAACCAGCTGGGTAAATAGACCCAAGGCTAGATACGTGCGAGGAACCGATAGAGAAGAAGTACGGCGAGGAAAGGATGAAGTGATTTGAAAATATAAATAAAGAGTGCTTGAAATTGCCAAGAGAGAAGCGGGTGGAAGGAAGTCGTGCATCCCCGCCTGGGCGGGGGTGGACGACGACTGCGTTGTTGCCCCCCTTGTTGGATGTAGGGGCGCCTGCCAGCATGGGCTGTTGTGGCCGACATTGCAGTGGGGTGCGATTAAAACCCCCACGGGTGGCCGTCACGACAGTCGAGGACCTTGAGCACACGCCTCTTTTTGCAGGCCCGTTGGGTTCCTGTGTGTTCGGGATCCTAGCAAGAATTCCTCTACCCTGCTCACCTTGAAACACGGACCGAGGGGGTCAACGTGCATGTGAGCCAATGGGTGCATAGCCCACGAGGCAGAGGAAACCTGAGTGGCAGGGACCGCCTGCAGGTGCACCATCCGCCAGCCACCATCTGCGGTGAGAGGATTTGAGTGTGAGCATGGCGATGGGGCCCGAAAGATGGTGAATTGTGCCTGGGAAGGGCACAGCCAGAGGGAGCTCTGGCAGGAGCTGGCAGCGATACTGATGTCCAGATGGTTCATCCGACTTGGGTATAGGGGCGAAAGACTAATCGGCCCACAATGAACTGCTTGTGCAGGCCGTAGGAGATGCTAGAAGGGGGCCGGTCCGACAGCGGGGCGTGAATCAATGCTAATTCGAAGATGAGTTGTTGTCGGACTAGGTAGTACTAAGCTGCGCCAAGTGAAAGGGCGGGCACTAAACAGAGAGTACGAAGAACTACAAGATGGAGACGAAGAAGATGGGGAAGACAAAGACCACGAAGCATTGGGGGTAGTGTTTACCCGATTCCTAGTGGGAATGGGCGAAGGAGTCACCCTGGGGGGTTTTGCCCTGGGCGAACTCGACAGTGAGTTTAGTTTTGGAGTTGAAGAAGTAGGAGAGGGGTTAGGAGAGGTAGTGAGTGCGCGAAGGTGAGAAATGTTGAACATGACGGGAGTGAAAAACATATAACTCACCCGTTCCTTAATGGATTTTGGTGAGTAAAGAGGCGAAACGGGGGTTTTCTGAGAAAGGCCAACTGAATGGTTGTGCCATATTTTCAATGTGGGCAGCGGGTTCATCAGTACAAGGCAAGAGAACAAGAGAACTCCACACGAAGCGGCCCGATCTTGACGAAGAAGGGGTTAGTATGTCCTACTCTCGATGAGATCAGGCGGGAGAAGGTGGTAGATGTGTGTTTTGATTCACTACGAGTCACATAGCAGTGTTAGAATGGGTGTTGAGGTGGTAGTTCGATAGGAGCGAAGGTTGGGGGCTCCACGCGGTATGATTCCGACCAAACGAAGAAAAGTGAATGTATCTTCCAATGATCTGGCGCAAGTTTCATCCCAATTTTGCTCTCCTGGTGCAGAGTCGGATTATGCTCGTGGCTACTATGTTGTTCACCACCTCGGCTCCTCCACACAATAGGGCACGCTGCTGATGCCTGTCATTGTCGTGGTGCCCATCCTCTTGATTTGTTATCTTCTCGGTGCCCGCCTTCTTGGAGTTCGTCGTCTTCGGGAGGGATCAATGTCAAATTCACCTGGCTGTGGGTTCAGCCAGGTTCATTCAAGGTGTGTATGAGTGGGGGCAAAGCCGGAAAAGCGCGGTTGAGTCAGTAGGAGGGTTGGAAGAAGAACATGAGGAGGAAAGGACACGACTCAAAAGTAGCAGCCGCAAAGGAAGTAATAGCAAGGGTGGTATGGTGATATACCCTCCCTTGTCCCAGCGGAAGGATTATTCTCAGTTTTGCACATTTGGTGGGTGAAGGGTGACGCGAAGCCAAGGGCCAAGCACGATGTTCGCCCACTTCATAGCGCTGATGATGCTTGCTCATGGCCGCTGCCTTTGCCATTTTGAGTTGATTGAAATCATGGCCTTCCTCATATAATTGTGCCCATTCATAACCATGGTCGTATTTGTAATCATCCTTGGATCATCTCCTTCGCCGTTTCGTGGTTGTAGTAGCAGTCGCTGATGTTCGTTGTGATTGTGATCAGTGCCTGTCCCCAACGCGCTGCTTCGGGAGCATAGTCACCTGAGTTCGCAGTTTCGCCGCGGTTGATTCCTATACATTGTGTTTGTCAAATTATGTGGACCTGGCCAGGAGCTTGGCCAGATACAGAGTAAAAGAAGGAAGGGTGGAGCAATGGGGAGTCGGGGAAAGCAGGCGGAGGAAACAGGAGTCACACCACTTACTTGCGCAGCACCCCCGTGCTCTGTGGCGTTCGGGCGTGGTACTCAACCGTGAGCTCAACTTTGTGATGCTCATTTTCATGGCGCTCAAACCTGGCAGCATTGTATCCTCCCATGTTCTAGTTGAAGATTCGTTCCACACCTTTGGTGAGTAGGCAGACAAGCTCGTTGGTGCAGTCAAGATCGTTGTTGTGCACGTAATGCACGTAATTCCTCACGCTGCGGCCTCCTTTCGGTGCTGGGGTCTTGAGGTTGGATGTATTTAGCCAGGGTCCTAGCCGAATGCATTGGGCAGAATAGCAAAGCGGCTGAATAGCGAAGGGGAGGAACGACAGGAGGAAGAAAGAAGATTGAGAGATAGGGAGAAAGAGGTATCTACCTACGGGTGCACCGTCTATCAACGACCACTAGCCGTGCAACCTTCAAGAATCCGTTGTTCTACAACACAGTACTGCTGAAAATTGCGGCTCATTGCTGCTGTCTTCCGCGCCCAACAATTGCAAACTTCGTGGTATTGCTGCTGAGGTGGAAACCAGTGATGCCACTGTGACTTGAGTAGCGGCATCTGACTGTGTGTTTTTCTCAGCAGCAATGGACTGTTTCTCCTTGGCGGCAACGGGCTGCGTTTTCTTTCAGCTGCTACGGATTGTGCATCTCAGTGTTGCCATTGCTTTGCAACTGCGTGCTGCTGCCACTACCCGAGTATCACTGGTTACTATTGTGGCGATAGACTGGTGCCGTGGTGGGAGCTTCGACTACACGATTAAGTATTGAGACTAGGCGTTGCTGTTGTTGTTAAGGCCGTTCTTCAGGAACGGCGACTATAGTGAAGGGTCGGAGATTGTAGTTGTTGTTGTGATTTTGAGGTGGTCGCTGCCACTGAGATTCAGGGACCTGTGCGACTGTTGAGGCCGGTACGATTGTTGTTTTTTGGGGTAGCGAACTGTTGGTGGCTGCAGCGGGCCGTCGTTGGTTACTACATTGTTACTATGCTTTTGGGCAAAACTACAGTGCTTCTGCCGGGTTTTCTGTCACTACGGATTGCTGAAGTTCTTCACTGCTACGACTGTTGTGCATCATTGTTGGCATACCGCTAATCGTCTCTTCCTGGAGCTGTTGCGTCCGTTTTCCCTAAGAATGGCGTTTAAAAGAGACTTTTATTACGGTCTCAGCAGAGTGATGTTGTTCCACGCCGGGCCACTACTACGGAAGCTGCCACCGGGGTGTTGCTGGTGGTGGGGTCGGTTGTTGTTATTACGACAATACGGTTGGCCATCACAAAAGGCCTTCAGACATTACAACAGATTCTTGGGCGCAGCTTTGACCTTGGATTACTCTCCGCGATTGGGCGCCATTGCGGGGCCCTCAGGATAGGAAGACAACAAGGCCCTCTCCACGTGAGTCTGAGTGACCTCCTCTGAAAACTTGAGAGATTGACTTTCCGAAAACTTGTTGATGTACTTCTTCGAGTTACTTCCTCTATCCTTCTTACTCCCAGTCTAGTCTGACGTTCGGGAGAGGAAGGCAGCAGGTGGGATTGCAACCTACATGAAGATCTTGTGGGAGGTCCACCCACTGATTGCTGGAGCTCTGTCGGAGCTCAGGCATTACTCTAGAGGCAGGGAACTCAGAGGTAGGCCTACACGATTCCATTAGAATCCCAATAAACCCTTACTTATACGACCTTGCGTATTTTGTTTGGTTACGAGTCTTATGAGTATGTATGTTTTTTTTTTTTTTTTTTTTTCAGGACTTTAATTGAATCAGAGGGAGAAACCCACTATGTATGATTAATTCATCTGCATGTGGTGATCAATCATGATTTTTTGCATCCGATGATCTGAATGGGCCTAGACATGATGTCGTATCGAATGATCCGGGCGCTTTGCTATTGGTTGCTTGCGATCATTTTGAATGGGTCTGGATGTGATGTCACATCGACTAATCCGGACGCGTTGTTGACGTTTGCCTGAAAGTTTGAATGGGTCTGCATGTGATGTCGCATAGACTGATCTGAACACTTTGCTCTCGTTTGCCTAAAAGCTTGAATGGGTCTGGAAGTGATGTCGTATAGGCTGATCCAGACACTTTGTTGACGTTTGCTTGAAAGTTTCAATGAGTCTGGATGTGATGTCGCATGGACTGATCTGGACACGTTGCTCTTGTTTGCCTGAAGCGTCAAATAGGTCTGGATGTGATAGTCGCATCGACTGATCTAGACACTTTGTTGACGTTTGCGTAAAAGCTTGAAATGGGTCTGGATATGATATCCCATTGACTGATCCGGGCGCTTTGTTGACGTTTGCCTGAGAGATTTGAATGGTTCTAGATGTGACGTTGCATCGACTGATCCAGACACTTTGCTCTTGTTTGCTTGAAAGCTTGAAATGGGTCTGGGCGTGATGTCGTATCGACTGATCCAGGCGCTTTGGTAAGTCAGTCAGTTTGCTTGTTAATAAAAGCCAGACTCTTCTCCTCGTGGGGATAAGATACAAGACTCATGCTTGGAAAAAAGGGATAGGTGTGATTAGGACAAAGAAGAAGATGAAAACTTTGGCTAAACGAGTAGGGTAGTCCATCATTGCTCGTCTTGTGCTTGAGCGATAGGCACGCATTGTCTTTTCATGCATGATTTCCTTTGGTAAGATTTTGGTTAGCTTCCCGGTTAGTAGAAACTTTGGGCGCTTCCTTCCCTAAAAGGGGATGCTGCCGGAACTTCTGTTAAGACTTCAGAGTTAGTCAAAATCTTGGGATGTCGGTTGAAATTCTGAAAGTCTTTCTCGATGAGGAAAGTGTCGTCGAAATTTCTACTAAAATAAAAAAGTTAGTTTAATTTTAGATAGTCTACCGAGTTATGAGTTTTTTCTTAATTTTATGTAGTAAATATTCTTTGAGCACACTTCCCTAAAGGAAATGCTGCCTAAATTTTTGTTATTGTCATATAGTTACCGGATGTCATCGCTTAAATAGCTCAGAATGTAATACGGAGTTGATCTCCGTGAACTCGACACGCGGTTTGCATTGGTTTTGTGACATAGGTCACCGTTACTTGCGAGTACTTTGAGAAGTCTTGAGCTTCATGAACTTCTGCTATCGAATTGATAACAGCTCGATTTGCGACTCAACTCCTACCCACCATGATACCCACGTCCATATGTTTGTGACGCCATAGGCGAAAGGCATTTCGTTGTAAATGAAATTCCTATCCTTTAAACCTCTCTTGAATTGTCATGCAAAAGTTGTGTGAAATGGAATAGAAGGGTATGCCTTTGTTACGTGGGGTTCGAAAAGGGGCGTGAGGGACATGATTGTGGGAACAAGGGGGTTGATCATGTTAGTGGTACTTGTGCGTGGATTTTCATTGGGCTTTGTGTATGTGCAGGTATGTATTAGAGGGAGGAATTGCTCCTGTTGTAAATGAAATTTCTATCCTTGAAACCTATCTTGAATTGTCATGCAAAAGTTGTGTGAAATGGAACAAAAGGGTATGCCTTTGTTGACTGGAGTCAGAAAGGGATGTGAGGGACATGATTATGAGAACAAGGGGGTTGACCACGTTAGTGGCACTTGTGCGTGGATTTTCATTGAGCTTTGTGTATGTGCGGATACATATTGGAGCGAGGAATTGCTCCTGGATTGAGAATGATATGAATGGGTGAATGCAGGGTGTGGGAGATGCGATCCAACTGTGGCTATGAGAATGACTCTCCCTGATCTTCTCCAAAACTTTCCCCTCCTTTTTCATTTTCCCTCTTCTCGCTGCCCACATCTAGCGGAAGGTAGGAGTAGTTGGGCACGTGGCTAGCTCTCGACCCTTGATCGGATTGAGACCCGGTTCGGATGATGCGAATGACTCGCTAATCCGCGCCTGCCCTTTCTAGATTCCTTAAGAAAGAAACCAACGGAGCCCACCTTGCAGGGTTTGCTTTTTTTGAATTGTTGGTCGGACGTTGGTCCTGAACTTGGAATTCGAGGTCCTTGTCCAAGACGTTCCAAGTTCTGGTCCAACACAAAAGAGTCTCCCCTATGTGCCAGACTCTTACCCCTTGCTCACCATCGCCCCCTGCCTAAAAGCCAGGGACGTCGCAAGGGCTGAACGACAATCGTTCAATGTTGTGAAAAAGGCTTCCTTCACGATATTTTGCTTTCGACACTTGAGTGTCGTGTGCGACCTTGGAACCCATGAAAGGGTGCGTGAAGTGTCGCCATGACAATTGATCGAGTGAGTATGCATGATGAAGGGTTATAGCCTTCGTCGCATGCACATTCCTTTTATGCAACTTTGTGCGGGCCTCGCCCAAACATGCTAGCATCTTGTGAATTATGGGTTGGAACGTTTGGAAAAAGGACTAGGCACATATGTGTATTTGAGTTAGTAATATTATTTTGTTGTGCGACGCGTGGCTAAGTTTGGATGTCCTAGTCGACTAACGTAGAACCGCGCGTGAGAGATCAACGCCCCACGCGACGGTTCGCGCACGGGTCCTATCTAGGCATAGACCGCACGTACCCCCTATGCTACAACGTACGAAAAACGCCCTCAGCTGGGCCAGCTCCGCGATTGCAAGTAAAAACCTTCTCATGTGGTTCAGTAGCTCGATGGGGATTTGCCCACCTAAGGGATAGTGACAGCTCCCGCGGGTGTAGGTAAGTTGTACCTTACGAGGCCCTATCCTGTCGTAGGGGCTCGATGGAGGTATAGCTGGCACACTCGGCCAGAGCGGCTCTGCTGCTTCCCTTTACATGATGCGACTCGTGAATCTGCCAATCCTGCGTGATGTGGCCGGGAAGGTCCCCTCTGCAGGGACCGTGCGCTCGACAACGCAGTAGACCAGATAGTTGTGTACCAAGCAGAAAGCAAAATGCACCGAGATACCAGCCAAATAATAGCAATACAAAGGAACTCAAATGTCAATGTTGACACTCTCTCACCACACCACCATAGTTTTTGTCGCTCTTCCTTGATTGGCGCACAACGCCCAGCCTAGTCTACTCAGCCTACGCTAACCTACTCTACGTATATGCAACAAGAGCCACCTCGATCTGAAGACCAGTGTACGTGATGACGTGGCTGATGCTGACTGCCAGCATACACTACGTACGTGCCTCCCCACAGTGTACATCCCTGACACCCAAAGACCACCATCGCCCACTCAGGCCAGAGTGCCCTCTGCTGGGCGAGGCAGTTCCCTATATGGAAAGTGCAGCCCAGCCTCTGGCTGTTATGACGGGTTAAAAAAAAAAAAAAAAAAAAAAAAAAAAAAAAAAAAAAAAAAGGCCTCTGGCTGCCAATGCCTAGAGGGTGTGTGTGGCCAGTAGCTTCACGCTGGGCTAAAGTGTCTGCGCCCAGGCACAGTCAGACAGTTGCCTGGGCCCGCAGCAGTGAAGCGGCCCAACTGTGCGACGTGGCTGCAGTCGCACGCTGCTTCCTCATTGGCCTACGGAGGCCCAACCACGTCGCTGAGCCTCTGGCCACGCAGAGGCCCAGCATGGCTTGCTCACACAGGTGTTGCCCTGCAACCAACTCGCGCGTGGTAACTGTCTGGCGCCCAACAATGCTGAAATGACAAAATTGGGGCCCCGGATGGAAAACAGGCCCACCTTCACTTAGGGCGGACACTTTGCTAGCCAGGGGCCCCTCAGGTATGTGGAGGCCGCGACCGAGCGGCCCAAGTGAGGGCTTTTTCCTCGCAGTAGTTATTCTTGCCACACAACAATCACCACAAAGAAAACATTTGGCCTCCTTGCAAACATGACACTCCATGATTAAGAGCCCGACAAGCTCCATGCCGTCAAAGACGTCACAGATGCTATACTCATGTAGTCAAGCATGCACACAACAAGTCAAACAGACAAGGCAGAGAAGAGTCACTCCACAGTTCCATGCATGCATGAGGAATCAAGGAGACGACTCTACGGACCTGTTAAAAGACATTAGGATGTCTACAAAAATTCAATCCAAGCAATGACCGATCCGCACAGCCTGATCCCAGTACAGCATTTCATAGGCCAGTTACGGTGAACTACCGCACCAATCCAACTCCACACACTTCTTCTCCCCTCGTCTCCTATCACCTACGGACAGCATCTCCCCCTCACACACAAGTTATCTCAATCGCCTGACGTCGCCTTCTGCCACCCAGGCAGCCAACAACAAATTGGAACTGCAGTGTGGGCAGGACTTCCCCAATAATGTCAGCAGTCTGGTGAGATTGATCTCAGCACCGAATTGAAGCCAAATTGGGCAATAGGCCAGCTAAAAGGCAAGCACGAGGCCTCAACGGTGTGGCATACTGTGCAGCCACACGGGCCCTGCAGGGCCCGTCCCGGACCTCCAGCCTGTTTCCCTACAGGGAAACTTCCAGGCTCTTGCCTGGAAGCTTCCTTCTGACAGGGCCTACAGGCCCCAGCCTGTTTCCCTGCATGGAAACTTCCAGGCTCTTGCCTGGAAGCTTCCTTCTGACAGGGCCTACAAGCCCCAGCCTGTTTCCCTACAAGGAAACTTCCAGGCTCTTGCCTGGAAGCTTCCTTCTGACAGGGCCTACAGGCCCCAGCCTGTTTCCCTACAGGGAAACTTCAGGGAACTTCCAGGATCTTGCCTG
>BFEA01000783.1:474961-489048 GCA_003427395.1 Chara braunii
TTATTGGCCACAACAGCAGTGACTTCCCCCTTCCCGGAGTCACTGTTGTTATCATTCTCTTCGTTCGGCCACTTTTCCACTGTGTCGTCGTCAAAGACGACAATTGTGTGGTCTTGGCGCTTCTGTCGCCAGAGAACTCGTTTCCCGTTGTATTGTCTACCTCCTCCTCCAGATTTAACTACCGCTGCATAGGAATTCTTGACTTGAGAAGTCATCTGTTCCCTTTGCAGAGCGAGGTTATGAAATTGCCTGTAGTTGTACTTACCAGATTTTGCGTCGGTGACTAAGTGTCCACGGATGGGCTCAGGCAACGCGCGGGAATAAATGTACAACACTTGGCTGTCCTGCAAGTTCAATCCGGGAACCTGCAACAATCGGTCAACTTCACGGGACAAAGCCTCAACTGACGTTCAATGCTTTTGACCGATTGATGTCAACTGGTCAAAGGCCTTGTCGGCCGTCATCTTGTCGAGGAAACGGTCCCTGGTTTTCGCCAAGAACTGTTTTAGTGTCAGAGTCTTCGCCCACTCACCGATGTCTTCGAAACCCGCAGCATTGGCCTCGGCCAACACCCATTGCTTGGCCTCACCACCCATGCAAGAAGTGGTGAACGCGACTTGGGACTCTGGCTCGACCGGAGCGGTAATCACAACTGTTGGATTTCTGCAATCCACAACAAACAGACTTTCTTCTTTCTTGTTGCAAAACGTAAACGGCAACTTCATCTTCACTTTTTCTTTCTTCTTCGGTTTTTGTGGTTCACTTGTCTTTTTTGGAGTTTCTTTAGGAGTAGACTTAGAAGAATGAGAAGAGTGAGGAGTAGATGGTTGACTTGATCCATTTCCATTGGATCCATTTCCATTTGTCTTTATCACGGGACCAGCAGACTTTATTGCGTCCCCCATCAACTTCTTTACTTCTTTCTTCTCCTTCTTCTCTTCTTGTTCTTCTTCTCCCTGGATTTGATTGTTACCTTTCACAATATTAACAATCGTTCGTAATCCGACAGTAATTTCATCCAACTGATTTTGCTGTCGGTTGATTTTCCCCTCCAGATAGGTAAGATATGTCACAATGTGAGCCAACGTTTGTGACATGTCAGTCTGTTCACCTACTTCTGTTCCTATGACTTGCCTGATCTCTTTAAGTCTTTGTCCTCTTCGCTGTTCCGGTTCTTTTCTTCGGGATACTGCTTCTTTCTTTCTTTGTTCCGCAGCCAAAGCATCTCTTAGCTGCTGGATATTAGAGATTCTTCACTTACTTCTGGCTTTACTTCCCCCTTACGAGTAGCTTCCATGATCTGTTCCAGTTGCTTCAAGGCAAACTGGTCTAGAGCCTGTCGCCCCTGAGCAATCAGTTTGGAGGCCTCTGTACCGGCTGCCACAACCTCCACAGCCGTGATAGACTTCTTCAGGCGGTCTTCAACCCCCTGAAGATCGAAATTATCACGGGTGTGTTGCTCGGCATCCGGTCCAGACAGTTGTACCTCAGTCAGAAACTGACTCCTGAAAGCCAACAGTTCTTCCCTCTTCTTATCAGCCTGTCCCCTTGTCCTAAGTTCAGATGGTCCTTCCCCAACGGAAAGTGCAATTGGAATAGGGAACAAGAAAGTGGTCACAAATCTCGTCAAGATAGACTGTTGCAAAGATTTCCAGAAGTAAGACATTTTGGGAGAACAAAAACAGGAAAATTCGTTGGCCAGATTATCCTACCACAAAATAAACAACAAGAGACGATAATTTCACGGTCACCTGCTCCAACACTCTGTCTGAGTTAAAAAGAATAATAATAATAAGGAATACAAGTTTTCTATTTCTATTTGCTGTTCTGTTTTCAATGTGATGACATCCTACTCTATCTCAGGTACCGTGACTCCAGGCCAACATGATCATCAACATACACAAGTGAGTACACAGGTACACAACACAGCCAGACAACAGGTAAGTCCTCCAACAAAATCAATCAATAGTTAGCGTTTTCCCCCTCTTGCTGTTTCGTCCTCCTTTGTCCTGTGTGACCAGCACCCAATCTGACGTTCGGCGCCACAGCCACATCAGTCTTCTTGCCGTGCCGCTTTAGTCATCAGAATGCTGTCCTCACTTAGGCACGGTCGTGCCTGCCACGTGTCACCCCTGGCCTGCCAACTCAGCAACTCGATGAGTATGCCAGGTCAGCAGGTCTAATCAATCTTGTCAATGGGGTGCATGTCAGCAATGTATGCTGAAGTCGAAGTAACAGCCTGCCATGAAGTCGAAGTTCCAACCTGCCATGAAGTCGAAGTTCCAACCTGCCACGTGTATCCCCTGGAGTGCCAACGCAGCAGTACTTCTGTCTGCCACGTCAGCACCGTAATCCAGTCAGCATCATCGAGGGAGTACACGTCAGGAGCGGTACCAACGCGCCACATAAGCCAGGTAACTAAATATGACACTGCCACGTCAGCCTCCGATCTCACCGAATGGTGAGTCAGCAATGCCACATCATCAATCTGCTATCATGCACCGGCCACGTCAGCGATACAATGCCACACCAAAGCCGCATCAGCATCGCACATGCGTATCACGTCAGAATCTGACGTGCGCTGTCTTGTCAGCCTCTTCAATGTAGATGCCACCACTTGTCGTTGTCGTGTCTGTCACATTATCGGAAGATCTGCTCCGATACCAAATTGCAATGAGCCCAGACGTGATGATACTCGTCAACATTACCAATCCATATGATTATCAATCTGATGATGAATGACAAACAATCGCAAATGTGAGATGATAGAATGAGGTGGGAATCATACACAGACGAAGGAGGAGAGAGGGGGAATAGACAAAGGAGAGAGAAGAAGACAACAGCCCACTTCCGCTTCGGGTCCCTCCTTCTCCTCACCAACTCATCAATCAATAGTCCGAATACAATGTCTGAAGTTCTTCCTCAATGTGCCACGTGGGATGTCAATCTGTATACATCAGCAACTAGAGAGTATCGTCATCAACCAGGTACGTATCCTCGATAACCACGGTCTTGATCCCCTTCCGAAGTGACGAAGAATCAGAACAGCCTCTTCAATCATGTAGCCCGCCACGCCATCAACATATACAGGTGGCAGCGGCCACGTCAGCAATGGCGCATGGCAGCTGCCATGTCAGCATGCCCAGAAGACCATCGCCAGCCAGCCACTATGCCAGCCAGCAGCGCCTTGCCGTCCTCCTCCTATGCCAGCCTAGAGCCAGCGTCAAGCCAATGTCGCAGCGTCACAGCGCCGCAGCGTCAATGTCAAAGTCAATGCGTGCAGCATCGACACAAGACCGAATGCCCCTCCAGCCAGGAAGTCAACTCTTAAGTAGCGTGGATGCGGGGTCTGGACCCCGGGTGCTGAAGTCCTGCACCGTTCAGATCTCGATGTGAATGAGGGCCCAGATTGGCCAGAAACTGTATTCCTCCCGCCCTGAATGCTGTCTGGGTACCTGCACACAACAAGCGAATGTATCCGACCATAGGCCTGGGCGCGGTACCTTTGACTCTACAGTTGACTTTGACTGTTGAATTTCCTTTGTGCCGCGTTCGGTCACACAGCCTCCTCGACAGACTCAGGCTGGGCATGTCTCGGTTGCATAGCCCAGCACAGACAACTGAGTCTATGTTTTTACCGGGGGCGAAGTTCTGAGCCCCGGTCTGCTGCTGAACAGGGTTACTGCACAGCCATAGCTGCTTTGTGTTGTCTGTTGCACGTCAGGGCATGGCCCTAGTAGACCGCCATATTCTCGGCCTGGAGGAAGAAGGAAGAGGGAGGCGACCATGGCTTTGGTGGACCTCAAGTTGTGCTGGCAGTAGAAGAGGGATTCGGACATCGATTCTGGTTCTGCCAATCATCATCATTATTATTATTATTATTATTATTATTATTATTATTATTATTATTATTATTATTATTTATTGTTGAACAAGAGAGGAGGACGAAACAAGGAGATTTGGTTGGCGAGAAGAAGGGGAATTATCATTGGTCTTTGCTGGTGTACATCTTCTTCTTCTTCTTTCTTTCTTCTTCTTCTTCTTCTTTTTCCCTCTCTCTCCTCTCAAGTTCATTCATTTCTTTTTGCAACTGGACGGCATTGTGCTTTCTCATGATTTTGCACTTCGAAATTGGCCAGGATCGTAACATTGGTATCAGAGCGGATTCTACTTGCTGGCAAAAGTTGACTTTACCGCTCCAACCCTAACCTTAGTGGGAGGGCTGCCACTTGTTGTTGAAAGGGCTGGAAGTTAAGGGAAGTGGGCCAGTGTGTTCAAGGGAAGCTGCCCCCACCTGGTTCTGTTGTGTTAGATGGACACTGGACCTGACCAGGTTGCTTGTTAGTAAGTTTGGGGTGGCGAGACACTTCGAGAAGACTACGTGTGACAATTTGGGAGAGGCAACGGCGAGAGGCACTCACACGTGGAATCTGACCTAAGGGAGACACTTGGCGACTCTAGGGCCTCCCTCAAGTAGGCGAGCTTGAAGGAGGTAGCCATTCCGCATCTACGGACTGCAAGTTGCTACTTTGGTCTTCAGAATCGGCGGGGGATCCGGCGTTGCACTTTGGTGTTGAAGTCAGAACCCCCTAGTAGATAGGACACTAGTGTAGGGGTAGCGTTAAAGGGGTCAGGACAGCCAAAATCGTACTCCGGCCAGCTATCAGGGAGGCCAACATTTCCTGCTGCACGGCCTGTACTTCAGCCACACTTAAAAGGCTGGACGGAAGGGACCTTACAGCAGGATGAAGGGTTGATTTATCCATAGCTTCTAACCTGTTTAAATCCTGCTCCCAAGCCTCCAGTCACATGGACCTACTTTTTTGCCTCTACCTAACTGGAAAACGAATTTCAACGTAAGAGAGAACCTATTAACTACAGCCGTTCAGAAACAAAAAGACAAGTCATACAGTGTCCAAAGCAAGATACCTCATCTCTTCATCCATCAGGTGAGAAAGCAGTTTGCATACTCATACACGCAATGAAGACCATAGAGGAGTAGGCAAAGAAACCCAGAATAACCCCAACAGGACAATCAATGCCATGCACACACACACATGACCATACCGTAGGTGCACGACACTTACCTGAGTGGCCTGAGCTTCAAGATGAAGTAGAACTCATTGAAAGGAGCTACCACTCCACTCTTCGAAGTATCTGCACCTCCTTCCATCTCTGTGTCTTCCCCAAGATCGGAGAAATCTTCAATCTCAGTGGTGTTGCCATCATGACCAACATACATGAGATTGCCCTTCCAAGCTTGAGGGAGCTTTTTCTTTCTCCCATCCCCAACCACCTGTTATGCACTCCCGAGCTTGGCCTCAATGCCTAAGACCTTTTTACTAAAAGAAGGAAAATCGTGGACCTCGATGGAGGCCTCATCGACCAACTTATTTTTGACGATGTAGGCAGATATCTCCAATAGGTCGTCGTTTTTGACGATGTAGGCAGATATCTCAAATAGGTGGTCATGAGGATCTGTGGATTATACTGCACACCTGGAACAACGATCAAACGCTCTACAGCATCAGACACCTCATGAACAGACCTGTATCGCCTAGATCCCAGGTTTGCAAGCAAGTCGGTGGCCTTTTGTGCCTCCTGAGGGTCATGCCACCTCTCATGAACTAACTGTAAGAGCTCCTCTAGACTCCGGGTTTGTGCCCAACCGTCGAAGTTCTGACCGTAGCCGTGCTGCTGTACCAACCCATCTAACTATTTAGTTGCAGATCCCTCCAAGTAGGATGCAACGATGATCACCTCCTCCTCGGGCTGTGTAAGCTGGTGCTTCACATACGGTGGAACTGTCCTCAACCACGTGTTGAGGCTCTCTTCCTTTTTCCTGTCCCTATAAAAAGGCTTGGGAACGAGCAACGATATCTTGGGCGTCCACTGCGGTTGTTGCCCAGACACCTGTGCCTGCTGCACCAGTTGAGAAACCAGTGGAACAGGTTGCTGTGGCGGCACAAGCACCTGCTGCTGCTGCAGAACCTGCTGCAAAGGTTGCTGGACATGCGGCTGCACTGTAGCTGCAGCTGCTGGACGGGGGACCGAAAAAGACGGTCCCGGAGCCTGCCCACTACTGCCTGCTAGTATACCACTTGATGGACTAACGCCAAACTGTGGGACAATGGGACCTCTCATAGGCGGCAGCGTCATAGATGGACCTGCCACCGCTGGAAGAGCTACAACAGGTTGTGCTGCCTAGCCATAGGCCTGGCCGGGCTGGGAAACAGAAAGGCAACTGACCCAAGAGTCGAGCATGACTCCATAAGAACCATATACTAGTTCAACATGGGTCTGGGGTACAATGTGTGGAGGGACCACTATACTCATGGTGCGTGTCTTAATTGTGGCCAGTATTGGCACACAATTTCCTGCTGCAAGAGTAAGCGTGTCAACACGAAGGTTGCATCCACAATTGTGACTGTGGGACCTTCAACCTCGGGAGGTGCTGCTGCGAGCACTTCTCACGGAAACACATTGGGCCAGTAGGAGTATTGCTGCTCCTACTCGGGCTGAAGTGGTGGCCACACCCTCTCCACTTCAGATGATGGCCAAAGCTATTGACTCTATAATCGCCCTGCAGATAGATCCGGATGAATGGATACTCTGTTTGATGGATGTATCTGAGGCCTTAGAGGAGTTAGAGAAAGAGTGGATAGAGAAGGATTCACGCAAATCCTGGTCGATGATGAGTTAAGGTCCTAGGGGTGAAAACTTTGTGGTAGAAGTCGATGTAGGTCATTGTAAAGTAGGAGCCTTCGCAGACATCGGCTATACGCGGAATCTCATCAGTCGAGCTTGTGTGGATAGGCTGCGCTTAAACCAGCAGTACTTGCCGGTTGTTAAGGCCCGTGGCTCAGTGTGGCATACTGCGTAACCACACGGGCCTGCAGGGCCCGTCCCGCATTCTCAGCCTAAAAGCCTAGAAATAAGGGCTTACAGGCCCCATGTCGTTTCAGCCTGAAAACTGAAAACGAGGGCCTGCAGGCCCTATTTCGTTTTCAGCCTAAAACAGGGCTTTTCAGCCCTGAGGCTTTTCAGCCTGAAACGGAGGGCCACTTTCGGGCCCTCATAAGATCGACCTACCCTAATACTCGGGCACAAAACCAGGGTTTCGGGAACAGGCTATTTCTGGCCTGTTCCCACGACAGCCTCAAGTAGGAGCTGCAGCGGCAGCCCCTGACTCCCTTCGGCATTGGCAAGAGCAGCCTCCTGGACTGCCTCGCCCTGCAGTCAGGAGGCAGGCCGAGAAGTACATAGGGAGTTCCCATGCACTTCACAGGTAGGTAGTTGGACAGAAGGCAGGAGTAGTCTTCAGGATTCAGCCGCAGCACTCAGGAGGAGCGCTGCAGGAGTAGCTTAGCGCTAGCAGTAGTCTTCGGCGCTGGGCGCTAGTAGCCATAGCAGTAGTCTTCAGCGCTGGGCGCTAGTAGGTGGCAGTAGTAGAGTTGGGAGAGATGGCTGGCGGAGGCCAGTGGAACTTACCTGTGGCGCCATAGCTCCAGCTCCATCTTCGAGGTAGAGAGAGAGAGAGTTCTTCTTCTTCCTCTTCTAAGCCCACCATCTCTTCTTCCCCTCGCACCACCTGACTTCTCAGTATCAGCGGACTAATACAGAGAGAGAGAGAGTTGTGACTTGAGACTTGACGACATTGGATCCAGACTCGACATTGGGATTCAGACATTTTGACGAGGGACTATTTGGGCCTGTGCCGAAGACTTGGTGTTGACGACATTCCCATCTTCCCCTCTTCTTCGTCTAACCCCCCTCTTCTTCGTCTGTGTATGGTTGGGGCTGGCGCATTCTTCCTGTGCGAGCACCAGACCCCTTCACATCATGGAATGATGATGATGATGTATGTTCAGGGCTGCATTGCAATATTGATTGTTCGGATCATTGGTATCTAAGTCTTCCGCTACGCTATCTTGTACTTTGTATTGAATCAATAAAAAAAGAACAATTGAAAATAAGTTGCAACTTATTTTCAATTGTTCTTTTTTTATTGATTCAATAGAATGAAACTTTGTACTTTAGCTCAATGAAACTAGAAGCTTTAATTCCAAATATCGCATGCAACAATCTTCCTTCTGGAAGACGTAAGGATTCTCCCGGTTCTCTAGGGGTTCTGGTCTGCACCGTTACAGTATGCAACAGTTTGGTATCGGAGCGCACCTCTCATTCAGAGGACCCGCTCAATCAAGTAGCTAGCTTGCTTGATCTATTGATTACTCATTAGTAAATCAAGTAGGACTCCGTCAAATCTCTGAAATTTTTTCTCGCAACAACTATCTGAAAATTTCTGATAATCACATTTCGTTTTACCTGAAATTTCTGATATTAGTATTTCGTTTTCACGCAACAAATATCTGAAAGTTTCTGATAATCGCATTTCGTTTTATCTGAAAATTCCTGATAGTAGCATTTCGTTTTCTCTGATATTTGCATACATAGCTGAAAATTTCTGATGTTAACATTTCGTTTTCTAGGTATATTAGGATAACAATAGAAGTGGTCATATTCTCGGAAACCGGATTTCTCTTTTCCTGAAAATCGAATTTCCATTCTATCTCGCAATTTTTTTTTGAAAACCGAAATCTTGCGAAGCCTACCAGCATTACGTCAGGCATATTAGAAGGTTGCCATATTCTCAGAAACTGGATTTAGTTCGTTTTCTGAAAATCGCATCTCTACTCTATTTCGCAAAAAAAAATTTCAAGATCGCATTTTGTGAAAGCCGAAACTTTGCGGAACCTAGCCTAGATCTTGCTCATAGTACTCGTCTGACATGTCTCACTCATAACAGATCAACAGATATACAAAAAAAAAGAAAAAAAAGGAAGTTTAGTATCTTTCTCGGCCTTTTGGCTAAGATCAAGTGTAGTATCTGTTCTGATCATTTTAATATCTGATCCGTGGTCCATCGGGCCACATAAAAAATAAAAATATAAAAAAAGGAAATAGTCCACTTATTTTTTTTATTTTTTTTTCTGTTGATTAGGGCCGGGAGGAAAGTATTGTTGGGTTGGTTCCTGCCTGCGTTTTCCCTCCCGCCCACCCCTTTGCATGCATTTCCGAGTTGGTACAGTGCCACGTCAGCAGTGCCACGTCAGCAACAGTGCCACGTCAGCAGTGCCACGTCAGTCACAGTGCCACGTCAGCAGTGCCACGTCAGCAGTGCCACGTAAGCAACAGTGCCACAGTGCCACGTCAGCAGTGCCCCACCACCATGATGGGCTCAGTTCTGGGCATGCCAGGCCAACTGGTAAATGAGTCCATTGCCGAGTACCGACAGCGTTTCGAAACTCAGCTCGCACTAATCGCGGCTGAGGAACAGCGCCAGCTGGCAGCCGAGGCTGTCTGCCTACAGGCTGAAGTGGCGGCAACAGCTGAGAAGCAGCGGCTTCAGGCCGAAGCAGACGCAGATACCCAGGCACGCCGCAAGGAAGCCCAGGATCTGCTACAGCAGCATGAAGCCACCAGCATCGAAAAGCTCAAGTTTTGGCACTTTGAACCATCCGAGGAGCATGACGACGCGACACCGGAAGAGCAGCATAAGGAATTCATGGCCAAACTCGTGACCAGGTTGGTTTACACTTGTAACCACCTGCAGTCCGAGCTGGCAAACCTCCAGCGGGCCGTACGGAACCACAAGGCTCAGCACGAGGATGCAGCACGGACACTTGATTCCCGTGTACAGGACTTGGAGCAAACTGCACCAAGACCGGAGGTTGGCGAGTCCAGCAGTGCACCCTCTGCCCGCCAACTGGAGGAACGAGTTGATCACGTAGTCGCAATGCTCGGCGACATCAGTACCTTCGCTGCACCAACCACCATCAACAATCAACTGGACACCTTGAAGACCGAGGTTCAGCAACTGCACCAGCTACCTAACAAGGATAGCAACGTCGTGCATCACTACAAGATGCGGACATTCCAAATCGAGAAGTTCGATGATTATACGCATCAAGACCCGGTCCTCTGGTGGGAGGGCTTTACAACGCAACTTCGGATTCTGTTCGTCGCCAAGCACGCTTACATCGGCGCCCGTTCCTCAACTCAAAGGGCGGATGCCAGATCTGGTTGAGCCACCTGGCAACCGTCCACGGCGTCGACGTCGCAGATCTGAAAGACAACATCTCTTGGGAAGAGTTAACACGACTATGGAAGAAGCGGTTCATTGTGGACGATGCCCCGACGCTCGCCATCAACCGCCTCTTCAGCATGACGCAAGGCAACACATCGATACGTGACTGGCTCACGGAATGGCAGAAGATCGCGGCGATGCCCGATCTTGACTTCCCATTTTCGCGTCTGCGCCGCGAGTTCTACAACCGGTCATGTGCCGTCTATGGCTTCTTCTTGGCTAGCTTTGGCTGAATCAGAGTTATGAATTCATCGGGCTTTCTCTCCTTCAATTCTTCATCTTGGCCCGGACAGGCATTCTCTCCTTCATGTGTCGTCTATGGCTAATTCTTCATCTTGGCCCGGGCAGGCATCCTCTCCTTCAATTCCTCTGCCACGCCTGTGAGGGACGTGCCTAGAGAGACGCTGATACAAGCAGTCTCTGGACAGCTAACTAGGCACGGGCCTGCAACCTCTGCTGAAGGCTCATGTGGTGTGGGAGTTTCCTGTACGCGCGCGCTCGCTTCCCCACATGGCCTAATAGTTGGGGCAGTTGCGACCCCTACCGGCGGCTGCCTTTTGATTCCTGGGCAGCCCAATGGGCCTTTCTATATTTCGGACAATATTTTATTATATGGGCCGGGTCACTACAATAGATGCACCGCCCCTGCTCCATACGTTGCTGCCAGACTCTCTGCTCTAGGCCCAGATCTTCCCAGGGCCGGCCTTGCGGCCAACTTGGGTGCCAACCTCCTCTCCTTTGAGGTGATCCTCCACCTCGTCTCTGCGGGGACCAACTGGGACCTTGACGATTTGGCGGGGGACCTTGACCCCTACCTCCCTCTTGGCGGTTTCTTTGGCCGCCAACTCCCTGAGCGCCCGATCCTCGGCCTCCCGTGGCCTGGCCCCTTTGGCCCTGGCCTCCTCCTCTACTTTGCGGCCTCCCTCCAGTCGCGACAGCAGCATAGGACCTCCCCTGACCCACGCTACTGTCCTCCTCCTCGAGGCCCCACTCAATCTGACTGTACGGGACCTCGTCAGTACCACCTTCTTCCAACGTAAGGACATGTGATCCTTGGCCCTAACCTAACCAGAGATGGTACGCGCTTTCCACTTCTTTCCCTTGTCTAAGTCCTTGTGCCAGAAAGTGGACACTGGCATGGACTTGGCCTCAAAAAGACCACTTCATCGTATGTGATGTCGGGTTGTTGGGTCTTGTCAAAGAAATGCCCTCGTAAGGGCTCTGGCATGGCACGATAAAACAACTGAACCAACTGGGTCTCAGTGACCCCGTGGTCCGGGACGGCTACCTAGTCGTCCATGACAACTTTGACTGCTCTCGCACTCCTCCACTGTTGTGAATGGATGGTCTGTAGCTTATCGGAGGCCCTGACGCCTCTAGTGACGTCAGCAAACCTCTCGCGCAGGAGTTTGAGGAAAGTGGTGAGCGGGGTAAGCCTGGAATATGCGATCATGTTGTGCTCGCAATCTGCGGCGCGTGCGAGGGATCTGACGAAGCTAGCCGCTTCGTCCTTTAGAGCGTGGAAGGCAACGTGGACTTGCTCTTTGGGAGCAATATGCTGTAAAAAGACACAGGTGTTTATGCTGGCCTCCCAGTTATCGAAATTCTCCTCTTTCTTCCCGCTATATGGGTCAGGGAATTTCAACTTGACTGGCTCTTTGCGAGGACGCGTCGTGGCCTATGTTGTGGCCACAACTTTGGCGGTCTCAATGGCGCCAGCGCAAAACTTGTCTATGCGATCCCTCAATCTTCTAATTTCGGACCCGACGTGGCCCACCACGTCGCTTGCAAATTCTCTGAACCCGGATCACATTGCTTGCAGGGTCACCTATTGACCCTTACGGGCCTGGTGCTCCTCCAGCCAGGCCTCGCTCAAAACTTCTAAGAAGCCCCTCATCTTGTCTAGCTTGGCAGAGACCTCTGTTTGGGCCTGCAACTCCTGCCTGCCGGTTCGCACTCGCTCAACCTCCCCGGCTATTCTACTGGCTTCCTCCCTCCTCTTTTTTTCCCTCATCATCTTCAACTTCCACTCCAACTTCTTCTCATCCTCTGTCGCCTGGCGTTCCAGGGGATCCTCTATCAACTCCAGTGCCCTGGCAAACGCCTCCCTCTCCTACTGCGGCACATATAATTGTGCCTCTTCATCTTCTCCCAAAGATAAGTTAGCCACCCATTCACTAATCTTCTTCTCCCTCCATCTATCTTCCTCCTTTGTGCCACGGTGGAGGTGCTGTCTCAGACCGGTATTCACTGGTACCACAGGAGCCTGATTCACGACGAGCATGCCACGGAGCTCAGCGCCATTCACATTCTCCCTGGGGTATCTGCAGCGGCCCTGCTCACGGTGAACGAGAAATTGCTCCAAGAAGAAGACTTCCACTCTGTGTTTTTGGCAATGAGACTGACGGAGCTTGTCTCACCTCTCTGCTCCCTGCGCCCTCTCTCAAGGGGTTCTTCTTCTTCATCTTCCTCCTCCTCTGCTGCTGCTTCTTCCTCTGCAGCCCTTCTTCTTTCCTCTTCCTCTAGCTGTATTTGCAGCATCTTCTCCTTTTGAAATCTTAGCATCTCCTCCTCCAATCTCTTCTTCTTCACCGCCTGCTCCTCTGCAATGGCCTTTAACTTTGCGTGCTTAAGGAGCTCCTTCTTCTCCTTTTTCTCTCTCAAGAGGGCGGCAATCCGTGCCTGCTCGGCCTCGGAGGGGGCAGTACTCTTCCCACTATTGGTGTCAACCATGGTGATTGGTGCACAACTAGACAACGGTTCCACTCCTCACCACTTAGACTCTACTCCCCCTGATTGTCTCACCTACTGACTCAATCTAAAGACTTACAGAATCCGGACAGGATCCTGTCAAGTGGGTCTCTAGCCTAGACCTACTCTATGGTTGTCACTACAAGACCTGTTGCTGATCAGGAGGCATTTAAGGAGATCCCCTGTAACTCCTCATGAATTATTTAACGTCGCAGACAGGACGACGCGATCAGCAGGTCTTCTCAAGACGTAGACGGCCTGTTGTGCAGCCCACAACTCAGATTTTGGGTCTACCGTGCCTCACCAAGCAGCCCACCGGTCAGTACCGGTCCTTGGAAGGGTTCGTGTCCTCCCGGACAGTCGTGTCGTCAGACATAGTCTTTAGCCCTACTCAGCCCGTTTGCGTTTCGTCAACAAGGCCCTATCCTTCATCCACAGAGTTCCTATCACCTGGATAGAAGAGACTCAATGCAGAAAGAAGAGACAGACAGACTTGACTCAGCAAGTACCACAGGGTGTGTGCACATCCATAGGGCGAGGGGATAGGCTGAAGGCTTGGCGAGATTATACCGGCTCTAGCTTGGTCAAACGCGAGGTCAACGGCCTTGGTCAGCGCTGCAGTCAACGCTGCAGTCAACTCTGGTCACCTCCGGTCAACTCCTGGTCAACCCCGGTCAACACCTCTGGTCAACTCTGGCTATGGCGGCCGGCTTCACCTTCGTCACCACCCTTCTTCTTCCTTCTCCCTACCTCGCCTCCTTTGTCTTCACCCCTGCTGTCTTTGTTCTCTCCTTTGTTTTTGTTTTTTTTTGTTCGTCTCTCCCTTCACCTCCTTGGCTATGGCTTCTTTCACCTCCCTCAGTCTCCTCCTCTGTCTACTCTTTCACCCTCCTTCGTTTCTCTGTGGTCGAGCTCCGCGGATATGGCCGCCTCTTAGTTCCATCCATCGGTCCATCCGTTGGTCCATCCATCAATCGGTCCATCCATCGGTCCATCCATCGGTCCATCCATCCATCCATCGGTCCATCCATCCATCGGTCCATCCATCGGTGCATCCATCGGTCCATCCATCCATCCATCGGTCCATCGGTCCCCGCACACGTGTCAGATAAGGTTGTCATGTCTCTCTCTCTCTCTCTCTCTCTCTCTCTCTCTCTCTCTCTCTCTCTCTCTCTCTCTCTCTCTC
>BFEA01000783.1:532685-550288 GCA_003427395.1 Chara braunii
GGCTCCTCCAGCCTCTCCTTCTCTCCTACACCCAGGGGGGATATGGCGGATCACCTCCCAAGTGTCTCTCCCACCATCACTATCTTCTAGAGTCTTYCYCACTACCTCTTAGTCTCCTCTAAGCTCTYCCACTAGCATGGGYTCCTCCCTACTCACTCCAAGTGCAAAGGTGCTTCTKTGWGCTCACTTGGGCAGCATGGGCACTCCTCATGCAAATGTGAGAGTGRCGGACTGCATCCTCAACTTATGTAGGCTGGAACCAGCAGTCCGGCCAACTCATGAGCCTCCCCATGAGCCTTGGAGTGAACCGAGGTACCCCCAAGGCAAAATTCACTTACKAGGCCCTTCTGGAGGTAGCTGGGCCTTATTTTGGCCAAGTACATGTAGTCCAAGTGGTTGGTACCAACTCGGACTGCCTCTTGGACTACTCCGGCCTCTTTTTCATTGCTCAAATGTTGCCCCCTAGGGTCCTAATGCCCAAGGCGCAGCAATACTTGAAAGAAAAAGGCCTCTCGATTTTTTCAAGTTTCGGCCTCTTTTGAGTAGGCCGGAGTATTTTTCCATATTGTGGCACATTTTCAGCCTTGGATCTGGCTGAGATCCAAGGCCAACAATAATCCGAGCTACCCCCTAGTAGCCCTTGCTTCAATTTTGAGCCCCTAAGTTCAGTCTTTTAATTTTTGGTGCATCTGGCTCTCTTTTTGGGCTAGATGGACTGTTTTGTCATTTTCCCTCTTTTGTTTCTTTCCATTTTGGGTTGCTACCTAATTTCGGAGCTAGCCGTTTTGAACTGGCCCACAAAAAACGGCTAGTTCCTCTCTACCATGAGATCTGATCTTAGATCCATGGTCCAAAAGAAAACTGGCCGCTTCCTTTTTGCATTTTCACTACTTTTCAGCTTCTTACTTCAGATTTTATCCTGCAATCCGGATTGCCCTCCCTCATTCTAAGAGGGATGAGGTCACCGTTGGGACCTGTCAGTCCCTACTGTGCAGGTCCCAATAGGCCGGCACATTCTCCTCCACTCTTTTCTTCCTCTTTGTCTCATTCTCCCTCTTTTTTCTCTCATTTTTCTTTATTTTTCTTTTATTTCTGTTTTGACAAGTGTCAAACTGTTGTGCACCCTCTTTCTAGGCCCTAAGGCCTCATTCAAGGCCAGGTTCATGGCTGTTACATGACCGTTAAATCTCGGATTTCAATAATGTCACCCCCATGCTCCTAGGGGGCTCCATTTTGCTCCCGTTTGCCCAATTCTGAGCCCCTTTTGCTCCGATTTTCTATGGGCAATCTTTTTCTCATGTTGGGCCTCTCAAGGCTCTATTTTCTTATGCCTTGCTAGTCCGAGATATCCCGGGCTGCTGACCAGCCTTCCCAACACCCTTATTTCATTTTTCTTTCTCTCATGGCTCTCCCACTTGCTCCTACTAGTGCTTGCACTAGTGGTGCTAATATTTTCCACCGTTTAGATCCTCGATCTCGACGCCGCCGCTTGCTTGCACAATTCTTAATTGTGGTTGCTCATGGTTCCCTTGGGACATCCCAAGTCCCCGCCATTCTCCTTCATACTAGTCCCATGTTCTTGTTCTGCTGGCTGTCCCGCCGACGCGTATCCCGTTTTTCCAATTTTTATTGTTTGGACCCATTTGGTTCCCGGCAACATCCCGGACGGCGTCCCGTTTTTTTTTTTTTTTTTGCCCCCCTTACCCTTGGTGGTCCCATCATCTGTATATGTGTGCCGATTTTTCTAGGCCGCGAGATCCCATCTTACGGTCACCGTTTGCCGTTTTTACTTGCCCGTTGCCGAAATTGCTCCTTTCTAGCCTTCCGGGCTTGCCGTAGCCCATTTTCCCTTGGCCTTGGCATCCCCATGTAGTCCGTATTTTCTCGGACTGCAGTCATGGCTGTTTTTCCATACCCACAGCCCCACAATTTGCCCCATGTTGAAAGAAAATGATGCGTTAAATTTTCTAGTGCATCCGGGCTCAATATTGGCTTCGGATGCACCTAGAACATGTGTTTTCTCTCTCCCATGCAGTCCGTTGCAATTCGGACTGCAATGGGGGTCAATTCCTTAGCCCCAATGCCCCACAACTAGCCCTTACTCAAAAGAAAAAGAAACAGTCAACTCCCAAGTGCATCCGGACTTGATTTTGGCTCTGGATGCACCTAAAACATGTGTTTCTCCTCATGCATGTATTCCGTTTTATTCCGGTTGCAACATGCCTAGATTTTGTTTGATTTTCTCTACAAAAATCAAAGAAAATCCAAGTCTTTTGTAACCGCCATATTCCAGAATGAATCTGGTCACGGATGAATCTCTCCAAGTGACCGTTTTTTACCGTTAAGGCCTTTTTCTCTTTTCTTTTCTTTTCTTTTTTTTTCTTTTTTTTTTCTATTTTTTTTCTCCTCCTTTCTTGGACAGTAGGGACCTGCCAGTCCCTACTGACGGCCAACTCACTCACTCCCTCTCACTCTTTTTGTCTTATTCTCTCACATTTTTTTTTTTTTTHTCTCTTTTTTCTAGCATGCCAAGTGTCAAGTGGCCGTTAAGGCCCTTTTCTAGCCTCTTTCTCTTAGTTTTGGCCCTCCTTATGCCCAAGGTGCAGTCCGTTATTTCTCGGACTGCAATAATGGCCTTCCCATGCCCATGGGAGCCTCCTTTTACTCCTACATTTCCCCCACAATGGTCGCTCCTACTCCGATGTCTCCCGGAGGGCTATTTTTCACATGGGGTCTCATTTGACTCTATTTTCTTGAGGGAGGCTGATCCGAGATTTTTCGGATTGCTCCCATGCCTCCCACTTTAGTTTTCTTTTACTTTTCCTTTTCCTTTTGGCCTCCCCGTTTGTCACCACTAGTACTTGCACTAGTGGTGCTAATATTCTTGGCCGTCAAGATGTCGATCTTGATGGTGCACCTTGCATTTATTATTTTCCCCTCATATAGTGCCGCCGTTTCTTCTTGGGACTTTCACATGTCCCCGCTACTTGTCCCGTTGGTGGTCCCCAGCACTTTAGTCCCGTCGGTGGTCCCCGACACTTAGTCCTGTCGGCAGTCTCCGACACTTAGTCCCGTCGGCGGTCCCCGACACTTAGTTCCGTTGGCGCCATTATTTTTACTTAGTCCCACGTGGCCCCGGGTGCCTTTTTCCCGAGGTGTCCCATGCTCCTTGGGCGTCTTGTCGCCCCATAGCGACCCCTCTCCTTTGTCTTTCCTCGCGCCTTGTGCGTGCCGATCTCTTTGGTCGCGGGCCTCCGCTCTGAGGCTCCCATAGGTGGCCCCTACGTTGGCCCCTCATTTCCTGCCTTCCCGCGGCTTCTGGCCGCCCATCCCTCGACTTCCTCATTCCCTTATTGCTGTTGTGCTGCAATTGCTAGTTCAAAGGGCCCTTTGGCCTTAGTCTTATTGCATTCCGATGACCCTCCCGGCCTCCTGCTATGTTCTATGTGCCCCTGTTCTTGCGCTCGCTTGCTTGCCGCCGCTAGTTCTTTCCTCCCGTGGTTCTCTCCTCAGGGCATCACTCCCTTCTGCGGTCTAATCCTTTGTCTTTTCTCTCTCCTGCTTCCTCACTCTAGATTTCTCTGTTGTGCACAAATTGTCTGTATTCAATCTCTCGAGTGCTGGGAAGTTATTCGGGACCCACCAGTCCCGACACATTCCCCCCACTCATTCGCGATGTCCTCATCGCGCACCAATCTCTTGTTAGTGGGTTTTGGAGGGATAGACGAGAGAGGAGGGTGAGGTGTTATGGGTGGTTAGTTTGCCAAGGTCCGTTTTGTTCTTTTCTCATTCCTTTCTCAATGTCTTCCTTAGCTTTCGCCCCTTGGTGTGGAGGAGGGTATGGGGGAGTCGAAGGTTCTACAGCTTAGACCAGGTTGCTCATTTCCATCATAGCTCTGCCTCTTTATCTTTCCCTCAATTGAGATGCGAACTACCTCTTCAGTCAATTCTACATACCCAGCAGGGCAACCCATAATTCTTTCAATTTTAGTAACCAGGGGCAGACGGGGCTCTCCTTGCTTCATGCACTTAACTACTGGTATGCTGACTTTATTCCCCAGATGACAATTTGTTGTCATAACACAATTGGTTTTCTCATTCTATGTCTTGACTTTGTTGATAACAAATTGTAGGCAAGTTTTTGGATGCGACTCAATGTCGGGCATTTGCTCCGGAAGGGAGATGTTTGTCCTGTACAACCGTCGTCTTTCTCGTGGTGATACCCACTTCGAATCGGTGAGCCCAGGCGCAACTCCCCTTCAGTGCTTCGTAATCTCAAATTTGTCTTCCCCTTTTATCGAGGAAGCATTCTCGAGCAGAAACCATTTTTGCCTCGCCTCATTGATTACTCTTATAAAAAAATAATCTACTTTTCGGCCCGTGCAATCCATGTTTTCCCTTTACCGTTCCCCGATGCTCGGGCCTTGCCAAATCCACATGCATCTCCCCCGGGTCCTTTCGCCCGACTCTCCTCAGGTCCTGCGAATTTTGCATTCATATCACTCTTTGTCCTTTCTTTTTCCGTACTTATTTTTAACTTTTTCATGCATGCTGCCCAGTTCATCCCTTGCGCATCTCTCTTTCAGACACCTTGTCAGACCTGTTTCTAAATACTCATCTGTTTCCCAGCCTGCCAGTCTTTCTTTCAGATCCATACATAGTTCATCATACGAGTCTTTTTTTTTTTCAGATGTCTTACTTGGCCCATTTTTAAGCTTATGCCAAATCAATCACACAAGTCGCTTGCCAGGCCTTTTCTCAAGCTCATGCAACGTCAATTTCTCACCCATTTCTCTTCTGGACATCTTGCCAGGCCTTTTCTCAAGCCTGCGCAAAGTCAATTACTCATCCATTCTTCGCTTCTGGACATCTTGCCAGGCATTTTTCTCAAGCTTATGCAACGTTAATTACTCATTCATTCTTTTTTTTCTGGACATCTTGCCAGACTTTTTCTCAAGCCTGCGCAAAGTCGATTACTCATCCATTCTTACGCTCATGGTACCCTTATCTTTTGCACGCTTTTTCTTTGGTAGATGACACACCTTCCCCCCATTCAAAATGCGATGTCCCCATCGCACGACTGATTCTCACTCGGAGGTACGCAACCTTTGGTCCACCAACGAGTAGGCGGATGCCGGCCCATCAGCCCAAAAAAGGAAGGGTGATCAGTCCTCCCCCTGCTGGTAACTCACCTCATCCCCTTACTCCAACCGACCTTTTGCCGCTTACGAGACGGGCGTCATTACTGAGGTACCTCCTCACATCTGGAAGGCAGGTCCAGTTCAAGCCTCCCAGGACCCCGTCTTGCCGTAAGGGCTTCCTCGCGAACCGTTCCTCCCGAGTGGTAATTTTCTGGATCCGGCCTCTTTCTTTCAAGAGAGTTGGGACTCTTAATTAGCCCACGAGTGCAGTTACGAAGACCTCGCAACTAGTCCCGAAGTGGTTGTAATGCTCCGGCGGGGCGGTTTCAATGCCCCGTGGTGGTTGTGGCTTCCACCCGGTACCATGCTCAACTACTCCCTCTGGACAATGCTGCTCAACTTAACGCGAGCCGCCGTGGTCCATTCCAAGTGGCCATGCCGCCCCTCAACGACATGGCGTGTGGTTGGGGAGAACAAAAGAGACTAGAAAAAAAGAATGGCTCTCTTGCCCATTTGGTTCCCTCACCCTTTGACGTTTAGGCGTTCAACACGAGGCGCAACTTGAACTTCCCGACTAGAGTTCGTTGTCGAGGTTGGTTCCGGACGTCCCGCACCGATCCAAGCGGTAAGTGCTTTGGTCCTTTAACCCTCATCCTCTTACAAGAGGAACAGGTCACGCTGAGATTTTTTCCCTTACAGGGATAGAGGTCTTGGGGCCGCGGTGCGAGCACTGGTATCCCCCCTCCTGCTGAGGCCAAAGACTAGAAAAAGAGAAAATTCATTTCAAGGCTATTTCCAAGTCCATTTCAAGTTGCCTAGGGTCCCCTGCCTATGCAATGCAATACTCAATCCTCAATCATTCAATCCAATGTTATTTCCAAGGTTAATTCTCATGGCTGGTCTGACAACCTGTTATCAACAAGGCCACCCCCATGGCCGGTCTGGCGGTCATTCTCTCAATAGTCATTTCTCAAGACTGACCCTTTCGCTCACTCAATCCTCAATTTTCTCATTCCTCAACACCCAATCTCTGCGACCGTCCCAACGGTCCCTTCCCTTCTCGGCTTTAAGGCTGCGCCTTCTTTATCCTGTCCTTCTCATTCACATCTTTCTTCCGCCCCCTTGGCTATTTTAGCGGCCGACCCACCGGCCTTTTTTCATCTCTTCCGTCCATCCCTTTGGCTATTTCAATGACCGACCCACCGACCCTTTCCATTTCTCTCATCCATCCTTTGACTATTTCAATGACCGACCCACCGGCCCTTTTCCATCTTATTGCTCATTCCAACATATTCTCAATCAACCTTTCTCAATCCAATATGCAGGGGACTCCAGTGCCTATTTCAAAAGGAATGACCCTTGTCAGGGGCCATTCCCGAACAACCTGGTTAGGGTCGTTCTTATCCATTCTCAAGTCGAACAGCCTGGTTAGGGTCATTCTTTTTCATTCTCAAGTCGAACCACCTGGTTAGGGCCATTCTTTTCCCTTCTGAATGTTAGTGCTCGAGGGGGTGGGCCTCGAGGTTACGGATTCCATCTCTGTCTCGGAGGTTAGAAGGTGGCCATCTCATCGCAGTTTTGTTTTGCGTGTCGTTTCCCTTTTTTTTCCATTTCTCTCAATAATGTACCATCCATGCGTACATCCGACTTAGCGTCTAGTACTCGAGTTGGGGCTCGCGACCCCAAGCAACACTTAGCCCACCCGGTCGTTCAACCATAGCGAAGGGAGTATGTTCAACCCATGTTATTTTCTGTCTTTATGACCTCGCATGGCTTTCACTATTGTCGACTTGTTCACGACCGGTTGGATTAGGCTCCTAGGGAAGAGGGTTCTTCATGCCTCTTTACCCATAAGTCCCCTAACCTCTCTTATACTTAGATAACATTCACTGCCTGACTTTGCTCAACAACCCAAGTTCATAGTCTCTTCCTCAAAATACAATCCTTGTTTTTCCCATGATTCATAATACAACCGCTCCAGTTAATCCTATGCCAATATTTCTTGTCAACCCTTGTCGTGCAAAAACCCTCCAAGGTAGCTTGTCAACAAAAGGAGGATCGAAAACTTGCTCATCCGTGTCACTTCTCGACTAGTCCCTGCCCCATTCATTTTTAACGGCCTGGTTCCCACTTGTCACGCCCTACCACTGATGTTCCTAACAGGCTTTTGTCAAACTCATGTCATGTCTTCTCTCTTTTGTTGTCATCAGTCCTTATCTCAAGGTTTCAACCAGTACTTGAATATCTCAAAATAATTTGCGCGGGAGGTAGCATCTAGAGATTGGCATTAGTCTGTCTCGCCCTTGTCAAACTTTCGCATAATCCAGACCACATCCCAAAAGACGGCCGAGATGACCAGTTCTCCATCTTGTATCCCACATTCAACCTGTCTACACGGTTTCTCTTGCCGCGGCTCAATTTTCCTTCTTGTCCCTTGTCCCCTGGCCTCTTCAAGTACCTTTAATTGTGGGGCGTGTCCCAGCTTAACTTATGATCGAGAACATCTATCCTTTCCTTCCTGCGGACATCTCAAGTACTCTTTCACCGTGGAAAGTCGACACTGTGACCAACTCGCCCCTCTTTTTCTCTCTTCCGACCCTGATGACCCAGGTATTACATTAAACCATTGATAAAACCACTGGTTGCGTAATTGCCCAAAATCCTTATGCCACTTCGTAATGTTCCCTTACGGTTATTAGCCTAAGTTCCTCCTTTTCTCTTCCAACTTGGCTACTTCCTCCGCCTTTCTTTCGCAATAAGTATCAATAGCTTGGTGATGATCTCCTCAAACCTTCCCCGGTCCTCACGTCGCATCGCTCATCTTGGTGCCCTCTTGCTGTTAAGGTCCAGTCGTGTTCGTCCTTCCTTTCTCAAGCAGCGGTCCCGTCCTACCCCCGATCCCGCTTCTTCTCGTTGTTACATGTCGGCCCTCAACAAAGCTCGCCCACTTCCTCTTTCTCTATTACCGAAAGGTCTAGGTTGTTTAATGTCGCTATAACGCGTCTCATCCCCCCGTGCGAATTCCAGTCAACCATTTCTCCGTTAGGACTCAGGATCTGCCACTTGAGGGTCCTAAAACACCGCCCTTCTATGATGTTGTGGTTAAGCTTCGGGCAAAGCCTAACGAAGTGTCCCATCAAGGTGCAATATGGACATGATTTCTTCGAGGGATCTCTCCGACCGGATCGACGCTCGGGTCTTGGAGCTAGAGCTTCTTGGGGTACGAACGAAGTTCGAGATACGCGGGTTTGCACCATCCGGGGGGTATCCCCTATCCTTTCCCTCTGGTTGTCCGCCCCTTCGCCTTGATCGTGCAACTCCCCCGACCCCTTGTTCACTCCGTACCCGGTTGTTTCTAAGACCTCGAACCTTTCGTTGTTTCACTGGCGACTCTCTGTTCCGTCTTCCCTTTCTTGGTCGAGCCAGTCTCTCCCTTAGATTTCACAACTCACTTTAGCCTTCATTTGACAAGGATTGTCCCCCTGTCTGCTGACTCGTTTGATGGTCCGTTCCTGACTTCCTTATTTCCTTTGCGGTTCCTACCTTTGAAGGTCGTACCCCCTCTTTTTCCCCCGCGTTTCCGCCTGTCCCCCATTCACCGGGTTTCCCAATGATGCGCTCTCGTTGCATCTCACCTTGCCACTCATCATTGTGTAGCTTATCGTCATCCTCACCCTCAATATTTTTTATCATTCATTCAATTACACCAGCCTTGTAAGTTGTTATCATCTGCTCCACTTCCTTAAGTCTTCGTAGGGTATCTGCTACCTTCCTTCTCTTTGTCACTCCACCCACCGAGGTCTGTGACTCTTTCGTATTTCCGACTACGATTGACCTCATTCCTCGAGATTCTGCAGGTATAACTCCCTTTTTCCAAAATCCACCTCACGTTGCCTTTAACCCCTTCGCTGTTGAATCGTCGGTCGGCATTTATGCTACCGTCTTGTTCCCCCGGATTCCGACCATCCATGTTGCCTACCCGGTTACGTTTATTTCTCCGGGCCTTTCGGTTTCTTGCGACGTCCATAACGTATCAGACCTGCATGCCATGCAATCGAAGGAAGAAGAGCTTGTTTTAGGCTCTACCTCTCACAATTTTCCTATCGCTATCAGTTCCGGAAATGTTCTCATCTTCAAATCAGCTTAATGCTTGTCCTCACGCTTCCTTGTGCAATTTAGGGTTCTCCCTACCCTATATGTTTTCTCGCCCTCTACCTGTGGTACTGTTTCGATGGTCTCTCTTACCAATGTCAAAAGCAGGACAGACAAGCAGAACCGCTTATTCCCCCATTTCGAACACCCATGCCTTGCTCGATTCCGGTTGCCCGCTGATTGATACCTTCTCTCGACTTCCAAGGGATTTTTCATCATGCCTTGGCTCCTAAAAGTTACGAAACCCTTCCGGCCCCTCGGATTTTGCCGAGACGTCATCCTGGTGGTTCTTGCAACAAAAACGCACACGCGAGGCGCTCCCTTTCTATATTTAGCGAGTCACTTATATGCTGCCATATATACTATGTCTGCTACACTGGTCCGACTATTCGCCCTACTGGTCATGCGTCCCTCTCGTGACCCTTCCCCCTGGGGATCCTCTTCATTCTCAACCATCATTTGCTGGATAAGTCTCGCCTTATATTTCGCAATCCGCCTTTCTATTTCTGCCAACTTACGGCGTGCATTCGAGACTTTCATTTTTCTTGGGCGTGGTTCCCCCAGAGTTTCGAAGATTCGCCCTTTCGTTCTCCCTTCCTTCCCTATTTTCCTGAGGTCCTCTTTTGCTACCCCCGGCTTTTCCCGAACCTTCGCCCGTCGAAAGATCCTTTCCATCTTCCCTGGTTCCCTCTGGTTTCGCTGGCTCTCGATCCTTTACTGACGCTTCGTTTCGTTCCGTACCCCTACCCGTGCCCTGACTTCCTTCGCTTCGCAGTTCCTCAGCCTCTTCTTCCGACGCCATCCAGTGACCTACCCTGCACATTTTTTTTTTTTTTTTTTTTTTTTTTTTTTTTTTGCGAAATGGCCGGTTGTTCATAGCTTCCCTAGTTCCCGGCCCCTAGGGTCCCCTCATTCTTACTTATTTCCTTGTTTTCCCGTCTTATTTTATCGGGACGACTTACCCAACAATTTTCTACAGGGCGCCGTTCTATCTTGTTTCTGTCGGAAGGCTTGCTGCCGAGCTTTGGCGTTTTATCACTGTCGTGTCCTTGTCCCTTAGGGCAGTGTCTGGGGCTAGCGGCTCTCCCCTTGAGGGTAGCCCTTTTGACGTCCCGACACCCGGATGCCCCAACGTCCTTCAGCGCGGGTGGTCTTCCCAGTTCCTTCCTGCCACATCTTTGGGTACCGCGGAACTCCGACCACAGCCCCCTTCTGCTGATGGCTACCTTCCTATCTTAGTATCCATCCTCTATTTTTCCCGCCTTGCCTTGGCGCCTTTCCTCACGCTGGTCCTTGAGGCCTGCCTTGTTCGTCTGGTTCCTCGAACAGGTCAGCCACCCCGACAAGGTAGTTTTCTCCCATCCCTATTTCCCTAACGATTGTTGGTTCATATTCCTCAAACGTCAAGCGAGGCAACCCGAATATCAAAATTTCAATGAGGTTTAGTAATTCCCAGGCCTGATTTCCCCAGAACGGCCCATGCCTGACCGACACATCATAAAACATCCCTGTTGTCTGTGGTCGGAAGTGGTAAATCCAGACCAGGGGCGAATCCAGCAGATCCCTCGCCCTTGCGAGGTTGCTGAACACCAGGTCCACCATGAAGCGAGACACTCGACACCTCAGCGCTGTCATTGGGGCCTTAAATTCCCGCCAACCTCCTATCTCCAACCGGGTTCTTAGTCCCACATTCCTTCTCCCTCGCACTTCTTGGCCTACTCGGTTCAACACCTTAGTAGCCCTCCGGAAGATTGGTAACAGACCGTGCCCTAGCGCCAGTTCCGTTTCTAACATGTACCACCCTAATTCCGACAGGTATACGGTTCTTGTCACCCTAAGGTCAGTGTACAGGTCGTCCCCTGGTCCCCTATTAATCCTCATACCATCCCACAAACATTCCACCATCATGAACGTCCGATCCCTTCCCAAGGTCACGGCCCTTCATTCGGTATCCAGTCCTCGGACCATGTAGCTTTCTGGAAGCGATACCTCCCATCCACCTCCATTTTCCGTAAGTGGTCGCGGGTACGTGAGCCGTCGTGACACCCGGGCGCGTCTCATCGTCATTTTGGACTTAGAAATCCCCTGCACAGTTTTAAACAGCAAGCAAGTTTACTTATTTCATTTGGTCTTCAGTTCTCCGCCCGAACAACTCTCCGGTCCTAGCCTGACGCTTCTTTCCCCCCTTTTTTTTTCCTTCCCCTTTCTATCGACCCTATTACCGACTTGTTCCTACTTTCAGCGGCTCATACAATCGGTATAAATAATCCACGTATGCCATCCCTTGGCTTATTTCCCGTCGAACGACACCCCACACGACTTTACTACCAACGACCGGAGCCCTTGGCCTAGTGCCAAACACAGCACGCAGGATGCGCAACACCTTATACGTCTGTTCACCGCTAAACGACATCATTTCTAGGAAGGCCCGATAATACTCTCGATGTACCATCGCATCTTCATATGTCAGACCCGCAAGGTCGGCTACCGCTTGTCTTAACAAGTCTCAGGCCGCCTTACCTTTCCAGCAAAAAGGACGGCAGTCTCATCCGCACATTCGCACTAGGCAATTCAAAACTCCCGACCATGGCTACCCTAAGGTCCGCGGTTACATCGTCGCCTCTTGGATTCGCGAACTTGAACCCCGCTTGCCACACTAACTGCCATGCCCCTTCGAACATACTCAGCGAGTCTTCTCCTGATGCCAACCGGACTCCGAACTCCCGCCACCCGTCCTCTGATACATACAGTCGCCCTTCCGCCCGCACATGTCCCCGCGGGTCCGGGTTCCATTCCCCATTCTCATCCGTACGCCACTCAACCCTCGTCACTAGGTGAACCATGTTTTCCACAAGTTCAACCCCGACCCAATCCACCACTGGGTGCCATCCCTCATTTGCGGTGGGCAGGCTAATTTCTATTCTACCATCCACGTCCCTGGGTGGCTCAATGCCCAGCGGACGGTCCTTAAGAAACGTCCTTCTTCGCGCCATCTGCGCTCTTGTCCTTGGTCTTCTTTCTCGCGATCCACACTAAACCTTACAATGGCCAGACATCCCATTCCCTTATCTTAGCAATTTTTCCCATATTTGTCTAGCCCCACGACTTTCCTGCGCTTAGTCGAACCACAACACTTCGAACAGTTTGAACACATCGCTCACATAACAGGGTGTTGCTGCCACCTCACGGCGGATTATGGCCTCCTAAGTTTCCGGGGTCACCCCTTGTCGGTCATTCCTTTCGATTTCCAAAATGATAAGAACCTCCCGGGCTCTATCGTCGTGGAAGGTCCCGAATTTCAAGGACGTCCTATAAAATTCCTCTGCCAGCCATGCGCAGTCCACGTGTGTTCGTTCCATCGTGTCCGCCACCTCTGTTACATGTTCAAAGCCCCCAAACCAGTCCGCCACGAACTCGGGCACCCAGATCTTCGTTCGGAAGCCAGGCGGTTTAAATTCCTTCCATCTTCCCATCACGACTCTACCGCTAACTTCGTCCCACCCCTCGTTGGCGAACAGCTTGCCTTCCTTTCGGGTTCGGGCCTCTGCATCCCCTAGAAGCCACATCGGGTCCTGTCCCATTGCTAACATGGTGCAAAACAAGTGTCATCCATCCTCGGAAAGGACAATCGTTCCAACTAACTCTACCTTGCCTTCTGCTATATCATCCCAACCTCCCTCTTCCCTTATGGGGTTCCAAATCCGCTCTATCCATACATATGACAAGTCCTGGACAACCTCAAACCCAATCCAGTCGCACGTGGTCGCTTTCCATCCGTTCCCTATTGGTATAGGCATTTCTATTTCTGTTCTGAGTCGCCGTGGTTCCCAGCCTTTGAAGGGGCATTCCATCATCCTTTCTTCTCTAGTCATCTTTCCCTTTCCTGCACAATACCAGGCCACCCGCCCTTCCTAAGTTAAGTTTCCCCACCCCTCTCAGAAGTCCCAGTCCTCTATCTCTTCATCTTCATCTTCATCACTGAAGTCGTTCTCCTCGTCGCACACTAGCTCCCATACCCCATCTAGGAACGTCTCCCCTATTGCCACATTCCTGTAGACTATCCCCCAATGCACAGCGCTAGGGACAAAAATATTGTCTATGCTAAGGCAATTTAGTATCTCGGCCAGCTCCTCCGCCCAGTTCCCCTCGAACGGCCCCATCTCTACTGATAACCGAAAGAAATCTTGCCTAGCGCATTGGTATAGCCCGAGGTTCGTCATGGACTGGCATATCCGTACTAACCTGCTCCGGGTCCTGAAAACCGCATCCACTAGGAAGGAGGGCAGCACACATCGCATGGTTCTTACGGGTCGCCTCATGCTTCCTCTATCCCCAAGTTCCACCCGTACGTCTACCTTTTCCATTTCCATTTCCCTCTTTTGACATGCAGCCCACACAACCTCTGCTTCTGCCTTCTTAAACAACTCGTCCGGCGTATTCCCGAGTGCCAACTCTATGATCATAGCTTTGTCCCCATCTTGCGACAAGTAGACCCATCCCCGGGCTTCCACTGTCCCTCGGAATTCCAAATTCATTAAACGTGGTGACAACCTCGTCAAGATGACATTAGTCCATATTGTTTCTATCCAAAGGAAAACATCCTCTCCTTCCAGCATTACCGTTTGATACGCTGGTTCAAGATCCGTCCACGTTCCATTTTTCGGGAGGACGACCGATATCCCATCCTTTACATCTACTGGCATTTCCGGACCGCTAGTTTAGATCGGGGAAGGCAACCATCGCGCCATCTTGTTTTTAGCACCCGACCCCTGTTTTCATAAGAAAGCACCAACCGATCCTTTTGGTCAGGTCAACCCTTGTCCGAGATGAGAATTATTTTAGACCCCTAATCAAGGTCTCCCTAATTTACCTTCCCATTCCTAAGTACCCCTTTTCTCATAATTCTCTCGGTCGACCATCCATTTGCCCACATTCTTTCTCTTGGTTCCATTCCAATTGACCTTTATCCTTCTTCCTTCCGATCATCTCTCACTCGTGTGGACTTAGAAGGGAGGGGGAATAGACTTAGAAGAATACCTGTCCAACAACCCAAACTCAATCAATCTTTACGGGGGAGGGTTAAAAAAAAATCAGGCAATCTCACATACGGCCGGTCATCTCCTCACCGGCCATCCCAATATGGTCTCTCCGCTGGTACTATCGGTAGGGTTTTATCCCATACCTCAAGCACAGCTCAACCGTCGCGAGCGCGGTACCCAGGTCTCAGAATGGCTTTCGCCCTTTCCTTCTTACCCATAATACCCCATCTCGACTTGCTGCTCGTGTACTCACCGTTAATCTCGGGAATCACCCCGCACATCTCGGTAGGGCCATTGGAGCCAGCCGTCCAGGCATTCACTTCCATTGGTCCGGTAAGGAACAATTTTTCCCAAACCATGCTACGAGAAGCTCTCAATCGCCTCCGAGGCTCCTTCCTTGCCCCATATGCAGTGGTCCCCCTGCCGTCTGCCGCCAAGCAGCCGCCCCGCCTGAAGAGGTTTCACATCCCACCTGGGCAAGATCATCGAGCCATGCTCGGACCGCTCCGGTGAGAATGCTACTAGTCAGCCGACGAAACCAACCCTTGCCTGACAGTCCGGTGGCCCGACCCCCACACACGGGACCCGGTGAACTTCAAAGAGGACGACCAGCTCGCATTCCGCACCGACCGGCGCAAACCAATCCTTTCCTTCCAAATGGCAGGACGCTCGAAATCCAAATCATGCAATCACAAGTCCGAAGTGGGACACACATAGTACAAGTGCCTTTCCCTTGGTGCACCCAGCGCTTCCTACCGATAACTCATAGATTTTCTCTCAGGACAATGAGTGTCATTCCCCCTACTTTCATACATAGTGGTTGGTTCCTTCTCGTGAGAATCTTCCAGGGTGAGCCAGTTTTCCCTGGAGTCTAGCAACTCCCTCCATTCCCTTCTCTTCACTTGTCTGTCCTTTAATAGGGTAGGATTGTTCCTTTTTGATAACCCGTTGTGTTCATATTCGTTCCTTCAAGCATTAAAAAAAAAGTGCAAAGTGCATGAGCCCACTGGGCTCAAAGAAGGAGATAGAAGGGCACCCGTCCGGTTGGATCACTCCACCGCGGGATTTTCATTGGAGCCTGGCCTAGGCCAAGCACCAACCGCCTGCCAGGTAACCGGAGCCCTTCTTTCATACGAAGAGGAAGGGTCGACCTGCGACTTGCCCAAGGCTTCCCCGGACTGGCGAACACCAGCACCGAACGAAGGAGGGCTATAACCATTCCACAAGGAAATGGTTGATCAAGTGCATAGCATGCATGTTATACCTTCAGGTCTGGCCATGCCATGCGCCCAGCCACCCTCAAATCTGATTTCTCACAAGGGAAAGAGCAAACACAAGTCCATTTTCCTTATCTTGGGTTGTGTACACGTCAATGCGTAGGGCGCCCCCATCAGAATCGCAAGGGTCAATTTAACCCCATACCCGGCACATCCACTATTTTTGTAGGGCCAAACCCCGGTAGACTTTCAAGCCTTAGTCGACCCCACTACGGGTACCAGTTGGCTCGGCCCGCCCCCACTCATGCTCAGGGCGCGGGCCATTCGTCCCAAGGTCACCCCCACCTAGTGCTTTGAGATGGATGGGGGTGGGCCATCTCGCGAGAGAGCTTTGACATTGGGGATGTAGCTCAGCCCTCACGCCGGGTGGTAGTCTCGCTGGTCGTTCCGCAACGCTGATTTTTTTTTATTCTTTATTGTGTTCTCAAGCAACTGCTCCTTCCAATACGCACGCAGTCCAGGGGTTCTTATAGCCTTTCTCTTCTCTTGTGCGTAGGCTAAGCGTCATCCTTAGGCCACGCTCCATTTCCCTAAGCATTTTGGCTATATAGCGTCATCGGGGTGCGGTGGGGCCGTCCTTCCCCTCACCTCTAGGCATCCATTGGATCTCACAATTTGCTTCCCACCTTATTGAACAAGGCCCCTTAGTCTTTTCGGGGCCCTCATATGCATGCATAGACAACATCACATTTTCCTTGACACGATTGCACTCCCATTAACACTTCCAAGTCTTCAAGTGCAAACATCATTTTCATGACTTGGCTCTATGTCAAGGGTCCCATAGCCCCTTTGTCCCTCTTCCCTTACTCTCTTTGTGCCCAGTTCCTCTCGCCCTTATCCTGCTCAAGGCATTTCTAGCCATTACTCACCTGCACAATCCCACACAAGCAAGGAGATCCATACAATGTCCCCCATTTGGGGTCAACACATAACCCTCCCACATGCCTATTGTTTCCATGCTGTTTTGGCTGTGCTTTGTTCTCTCTTTGTTGTTCAATCAGCCCATCCTCTTCTCATAGTCATGCAGTCGGGGAAATGGTTGAGTCAAACTGACCTCACTTTTAACTTATGCTTTCTCCTGGATTCCGCCTCTCTCACTTCCTTTTTTGGACGTCCTCTCTCTTGCCTTCTTGGTGGCACAAGGGACCGGCTACCCCCCCCTTGTCCTCTTTCTCCACCAAGTAAGGTCTGATTTCGTTCTTCGCTCGTGCCCTGGCAATGTTTTCCAAGTGAGGGGGGGGGGAAGGGTTGGTCATATGCTAAGTGAGGGGAAGGGAGAGAGAGGGCCGGATGATGATGCGGGAGAGAGAGATGGGAGAAGAGAGAGCGAAAAAAAAGGTCAGGGGGGAAAGGAGAAAGGGAGAAAGAGGGGGAGAGAGACAGAAGGGAAAGGGATAGGGGGAGAGAGACAGAAGGGAAAGGGATAGGGGGAGAGCAAGAGAAGGAAGGAAAGATAGGGGGAGAGAGAAAGAGAAGGCAAGAGTCTTCTAGTCCTAATCAAGTCATCACCCCGTAATAGCAGCCCAATGTTGGTCACCCATCCCTTAGAGAAAGAGTAACTAAGGTAAGAACCGGAACATATACACATGTTAGAGTTCGACAAAAGGAAGAAGTGAACTAGCGGAACATATGCATATGAGGGAGAGATTGACTAAGTAAGAACCGGAACATCAACACATGTTTGAGCTTGACAAAAAGGAAGAAGTGAACTAGTGGAACACATGCATATGAAGGAGAGGTTGGCCAAGTAAGATCCGGAACATCAACACATGCTTGAACTTGACAAAAGGAAGAAGAGAACTAGTGGAACATACGCACATGAATGGAAGATTGACTAAGTAAGAACCGGAACATCAACACATGATTGAACTTTCACAAACGGAAGAAGTGAACTAATGAAACACATGCACATGAAGGAGAGGTTGATCAAGTAAGAACCGGAACATCAACACATGATTGAACTTGACAAACGGAAGAAGTGAACTAGTGGAACA
>BFEA01000784.1:87948-108319 GCA_003427395.1 Chara braunii
GGGAAAGGGAAAGGAGGAGAAAAAGAGGGAGGAGAAATGAGTAGAAGATGAAGATTATGAGTGAAAAAGACAAGGTTTGAGCTCAACAACACAAGAAGATGGGTGAGGAGGGAGGTGGAGAAGAGAATGAGAGGAGGAGAGAGGGAGGGGAACGGGAAGGAGGAGAAGAAGAGGGAGGAGAAGAGGAAGAAGAAGAGGAGGGAGAAGAAGAAGAAGAAGAGGAAGAGGAAGAGAGAAAGAAGAAAATGAAGAAGAAGAAGGAGAAGAAAAAGAAGAAGAAGAAAAAAAAAAAAAAAAAAAAGGGAAGGAGAAGGGGAGGAGGGGCATCTCTTCACTCACCTCTAGTATGCCTCACTCTCAATGAAGCTTCCTCCTCCTTCAAGCCTTCCTTCCTCCTTCTCTCACCTCCTCCAAGTTGTTATGGCACCTACTACTAAGACTAGGGAGTCCTTTCCTCTTGGAGGGCTAACGGGACCCCTCTCAGCCTTTCCTTCCTCTCCACTAGCTTGGGAGCTATGGCGGATTACCCCCTCCACTACCACTAGCTTATAGAGCCTCTTCCCACTAGCTCACAGTCACCTCCAAGCTTCCGGACTGGCAGGGGTTCCCCTCACTACTCTCCAATTGCCTCTAGAGCTCTCTCGGGCTCATTTGGGCAGCATGGACACTCCTCATGCAAGTATGAGTGTGGCGGAATGAATCCCCAACTTATATAGGCTAGGAACAACAGTCCGGCCAGTCCTTGGGCCCTTCCAAGTGCCCCAAGGTGAACCGAGGTACCCCCAAGGCCAATTTTCACCTCTAGGCCTCTCCAGGGGCACCTGGGCCTCTTTTCGGCCAGGTTCATGCAGTCCGAGTGGTTGGTACCAACTCGGATTGCCTCTTGGCCTACCCCGGTCTCTTTTCCCCCTCACAAATGCTGCTCCCTTGGGTCCTAATGCCCAAGGGGCAATTTTATTTGAAGGCAAAAGGCCTAGTGGGCGTTTTTCTCGATTTTTTCAGGTTTCGGCCTCCCTTGGGTAGGCCTGACCATTTTTCTAAGTGGCGGCACATTCTCAGCCTTGGATCTGGCTGAGATCCAAGGCCAGCAATAATCCGTGCCACCCCCTAGTAGCCCTTGTCTCAATTTTGAGCCGCCAAGTCCATTTTTTCAATTTTTGGTGCATCTGGCTCTCTTTTTGGGCCAAATGCACTGTTTCGTATTTTTCCCTCTTTTGTTTCTTTCCATTTTGGATTGCCACCTAATTTCGGATCTAGCCGTTTTTTGTTGGCCCACAAAAAACGGTTGTTTTTTCTCCACCATGAGATCTGTTTTCAGATCCATGGTCCAAAAGAAAACCGGATTTTTCCTATTTGCATTTTCTTTCATTTTTGTTTTTTTAAATTCAGATATTGTTGAGATATGGCCCTAAGGGCCATATCTCAGCAATCCGGCCTGCACTCCTTAAATCTAGGAGGAATGAGGTCATCATTGGGACCTCGCAGTCCCTACCGCAGCCATCCCAATGGACCGGCACACTCCCCTCCACCCATTTCTCCTATTTTGTCTTATTCTCCCTCATTTTTCTCTTCTTTTTCTTTTCTTTTTCTTTTCTTTTTCTTTTATTTTTGTTGTGACATGTGTCAATTTGCTGTGCACTCTCTTTCTAGGCCTTAGAACCTTGATTGTGGCCAGGTCCATGGCCGGCTGTTGGCCATTACACCCCGGCCCACCAAGTTAGCATGCCCATGTTCGTAGGAGGCTCATTTTCCTCCCGTTAGCCTTCATTTTGAGCCCCCTTGGCTCCGATTTTTCTTGGCTAGCCCGTTTTTTGCTTGGAGTTCCCTTGGGCTCTTATTTTCTCATGCCTAGCTAGTTTAAAATACTCCGGACTGCTGGGCAACCCTCCCCTTATTATTGTTTTGTTTTGAGCCCCACTAGTGTTTGCACTAGTAGTGCTAATATTTTCCACCGTCGAGATCAAGGCGTCGTTTGCTTTTCACGGCCACTTCTCACCTTGGCTAGTGGTCTCCTTCCCGGGACACCTCAAGTCCCCGCCGCTTCCCATACTAGTCTAATTTTTTTTGTTCCCCCGACGGTGCCGTCGACAAGGCCCAATTTTCGGCAATTTTCATTTGGGCCCCTTTGGCCCCCGGCGTCATCCCGGTTGATGCCCAATTTTTATTTGGGACTTCCTGTGCCCCCGTCAGTCCCGTTTTATTTTTTTCATGTGTCCCAAGTGCCGTTAATAATTGTTCGGCCGCCGGACCCATGCCGTGTCGTTGCCGTTTTACCGCCACACTCCCCTAGGCCCGTGGCGTCGTTTTTCTCGTGTTTCGGGCATGCCGTGGTCCATTTTCCCTTGGTCCAGGCGTCCTTGTGCAGTCCGTCATTTCTCGGACTGCATCCACAGCCATATTCCTAGCCCCACAGCCCCACGGCATACCCCTTGCCTAAGAAAAATAAAACGTTAGTTTTTCCCAAGGCAACCGGGCTTAATTTCGGTTCCCAGAGCCCCAAGAACTTGTGTTTGCCCCTCCCTATGCAGTCCGTTGTAACTCGGACTGCAGTAGGGGCTGTTTTCATTGTCCTAGTGCCCCACAACTAACCCCCAACTGAAAGAAAAGAAAACGGTCATGTCCCAAGTGCATCCGGTCTCCATTTTGGCTCCCGGTGCACCTAAAACATGTGTTTGGCCTCTCCCATGCAATCCGTTATTTTTCGGTTGCAAGGGGCCTTGATTTTCTTTGATTTTCTCTGCATAAATCAAAGAAAATCAAAGTCCTTTGTAACCGCTATATGCTAGAATGAATCTGGTCCAAAATCCCTCCCCTAGTTGGCCGTTTTCGTCCGTTAGTGCCCTTTTGATTTTCCCCCTTTTACTTTTTTTTTTTTTTTTTTCTTTTCTTTTCTCTTGCTCCACTTGTGGACAGTTGGGACCCGTCAGTCCCTACTTGTTGCAGTCCCAAGTGATGGCCAACTCACTCATCCTATCTCACCTCCCACTTTTTTTTTTTTTTTTTTTAGCATGCCAAGATTCAACTAGCCGTTAAGGCCCTTTTCTCAATTTTCTTTTCTCTTCTTTTCTTTCTCCTCCTTTCTTGGACAGTTGGGACTCGGCAATCCCTACTTGCTGCACTCCCAACTGACGGCCAACTCACTCACTCCCTCTCACCTCCCACTTTTCTTTTTTTTTTCTATTTTTTTTTCTTTTTGCAAGCCAAGTGTCGACTAGTCGTTAAGGCCCTTTTCTTGCCTCTTCCTCTTAGTTTTGGTCCTTCCTATGCGCAGGGGCCAGTCCGTTATTTTTCGGGCTGCAGTCATGGCCCTTCCATGCCCTTGGCAGCCACCGTTTTCCCCTCTCCCTTCCAAACGGTAGGCCCCCATGCACTGATTTTCTCCGGGAGGCCTATTTTTCTCATGGAGCCCCTACGGCTCCATTTGCCTTGGGGGAGGTCAATCCGAGATTTTTCGGATTGCTCCCATGCCTCTAACACTTGTCTTCTCTACTTTTTATTTTTCTTTTGGCCCTCCCGCTAGCTCCCACTTGCACTAGTGGTGCTAATATTTTTGGTCATCAAGATCCTCGATCTTGACGGTGCCACTTGTTTTATTTTTTTTGCACCACATACCATGCCGCCATTTTCCCTTGGGACGTCACAGGTCCCCACCACTTGTCCCGCACTAGTCCCCGACACTAGTCCCGCTGGTACTTGTCCCACCGGTATCGCATTTTCGGCCTAGCCTCACGTGGTCCCCGACACCGGTCCCATAGGTGCCGCATCTTTGCTTGGCCCCATGCGGTTCCCAACACTCGTCCCACGGGTGCTACATTTTCTTTTGGTCTCACGCGGTCCCCGACACTTTGTCCCGCCGGTACCGCATCTTCTCCTGGTCTCACGCGGTCCCCGACACTTTGTCCCGCCGGTACCGCATCTTCTCCTGGTCTCACGCGGTCCCCGACACTTTTTCCCGCCGGTACCGCATCTTTTCTTGGTCTCACGCGGTCCCCGACACCTTGTCCCGTCGGGCATGAGTCCTCACTTGGCCCTTGACCCCCTTGTTGCCGTGTCCTGGCGGCCTACTTGGCCCAGCTATGTTTTCTCATGTCGGTGCCTTACGTATTATTCACCCATTTCCCTTGCTTCTTTTCTCTCTTTGCAGCGCGCATCCTTTGCCACCACTTTTCTTGGCGGTCCTCCTCCGTTTCGGGGGAAGGGTCGCCTTCGCCACTTTCTTGCGTGCCAGCGCCGCTCCTCGTTCCGTCAATTTTCTTCTTAGTCCATTGGTCTCGACGACTTTGGGCAGCTTCTACGTTCGTAGTGCCTATGCCTAAGCCTTGATCCTTCCATCCTTCTTGCCTCCGGTTTTCTCTGTCGTGCACAAGTTAGCCATATACAGTCTCTTGAGTGACGGGAAGTCATTCGGGACTCACCAGTCCCGACACATTCCCCCCACTCATTCGCGATGTCCTCATCGCGCACCTGTCCATAATCAATAAGGATTCGGGAGTGGTAGACAGGAGGGAAGAGGGGGAGGGGCGAGATGGGTAGTTAGCTTGCCAGGGTCCTTTGTGTGTTTTCCCATTCCTTTCTCAGGGTTTTCTTTACCTTCCCGCCCCTTGGGGTGGAGGACGGTATGGGGGAGTCGAAGGTTTTTCTTCGGGCCTCTCTTTTCTTCCTACAACTTAGACCAGGTTGCTCATTTCCATCATAGCTCTGCCTCTTTATCTTTCCCTCAATTGAGACACGAACTTCCTCTTCAGTCAACTCTGTATACCCAGCAAGGTAGCCCATAATTCTTTCGACTTCAATAACATGAGGCAGACGATGCTCTCCTTGCTTTATATGCTTACCTACTGGCATGCTGGCTTTATTCCCAAGATGACAATTTGTTGTCACAACACCATGGGTTTTCTCATTATATGCCTTGGCATTGTTGATAACAAATTGTAGGCAAGTTTTCGGATGTGACTCAATGTCAGGCATTTGCTTCGGGAGGGAATGTTCGTCCAGTACAACTGCCGCCTTTGCTGTGGTGCTACCCACTTCGAATCAATGAACACAGGCACAATTCCCCCTAAGTGCTTCGTAATCTCAAATCTATCTTCCCATTTCATTGAAATAAAACATTCCCGAGCAGGCACCATTTCGATTTTGTCTCATTCATTACTCTCAGAACATCCACAAATAATCTACTTTTCGGCCCGTGCAATCCATGTTTTCAGTACAACTTTTCCTCTCCCCAAGGCTCCGGCTTAGCCAATCCACATGCATTTCTCCGGGTCATTTTTCTCGGCTTTTCTCAGGTCCTGCCAATTCCGCATGCATATTATCCTCTGTTCTTTCTTGCCTTATACTTAATTGACTCTCCTTGTGCAACGCTCGACTCATCCCTTGTGCATTTCTTTTCCCAAAACATCTTGTCAGGCCTTTTTCTCAAACCCATGCGGACCAGTTACTCATCCGTTTCTCAACCTGCCAACCTCTCTTCTAAAATCTATGCAAAATCCATCATACAATTCTTTTCTTTTTCGGACGTATCGCTCGGCCCATTTTCAAGTTCATGCCAATTCAATCACACAGGTCTTTTTCTCTTCTGGGCATCTTGCTGTCCCCTTATCTCAGGCCCCTCGCAAAGCCAGTTACACAAGTCTTTTCTGTCCTCGGCATCTTGCTAGGCCCCCTTTTCTCAGGCCCATGCAAAATCAATTACACAAGTCTTTTCTGTTCTGGGCATCTTGCTAGGCCCCCTTTTCTCAAGCCTACGCAAAGCCTATTACACAATTCTTTTGCATGCGTTTTCATTGGTAGATGGCACACCTTCCCCTCACTCAAAACGCGATGTCCCCATCGCGCGACTGGTTCTCACTCGGAGGTACGCAGACCTTTGGCCCACCAACCGCAGTCAAGGACACAAGCCCATCCGCTTCACAAAAGGAAGAGTGATCAATTCCTTCCCAGCGAACGACGCCTCTTCCTCCTACTCGGTCCGACCTTTCTTCTCTCACGTGGCGAGCACCAATACTGAGGTTCCTCCTCACGTCTGGCAGGCAGGTCCAATCCAAGCCTTTCAGGGCCTCGTCTAGCCGCCAAAGCGTTCCTTGCGAATCGTTCCTCCTGAGTGGTAGTTTTCTGGATCCGGCCTCTTCCTTTCAAGAGAGTTAGGGCTCTCAATTAGTCTGCGAGTGCAGTTAAGAGACCTCGCAATTCGTCCCGAAACGGTTGTAATGTTCCGGCAGGGCAGTGTCACCCAATTAGTCCCGTGGTGGTGGCGGACTCCACCCGGTACCTCGCCAGCCTCTCCCCTTGGACAGTGCCACCCAACTTAGCGCGGGCAGTCGTGGTCCGACCCAAACGGCCATGGCACCCCTCTATGACATGGCGTGTGGTTGGAGAATGGCAAAATAGACTTAGATGAGAATGACTCTCTCGCCCATTTGGCTCTCTCGCCCTTTGACGTTTAGGCATTCAACAGGAGGCGCAATTTGAACTCCCCGACTAGAGCTCATTGTCGGAGGTGGTTCTGAACGTCCCGCACCGATCCAAGTGGTAGGTGCCTTGGTCCTTTAACCCTCATCCTCTTGTAAGAGGAATAGGTCGCGCTGAGACTTTGCCCTTTAAGGGATAGAGGTCTTGGGGTCGCGGTGCAAGCACCGGTATCCCCCTCTTGCTGAGGCCAAGGACTAGAAGAAAAGAGAAATCCATTTCAATGCTATTTCCATGTCCATTTCAAGTTGCCTAAGGTCCCCTGTTTATGCCATGCAATTTTCAGTGCTCATTCCAATTCCGATGCTCAATCCAAGTCCAATGCTCAGTCCAATTTCCAGGGCTCAATCCAGATCCCAAGCTCAGTCCAAATCCAAGGCTCAATCCAACATCTCTTTCAATGCTGAGTCCAATATATTTTCCAAGGCTGAGTCCAATGTCTTTTCCAAAGCACAGTCCAATGTTTTTTCCAAGGCTCATCTCAATTCTCTTTTCCAAGGCTCAGTTCAATTCTCTTTTCCAAGTCCCAGCTCAATTCTCAATCTCGGGCATATCAAGCAGTCATGCAAGGGGATCCCAGTGCCAATTCCAAAGAATGACCCTTGTCAGGGGCCATTCCGAACAACCTGGTTAAGGTCATTCTTTCCAATTCCAAGTCGAACAGCCTGGTTAGGGCCATTCTTTTCCATTTCAATCGGACAGCCTGGTTAGGGCCATCCTTATCCAATTCCATCGGACAGCCTGGTTAGGGTCATCCTTGTCCATTTCCATCGGACGGCCTGGTTAGGGCCATCCTTATCCAATTCCGTTGTTAGCACCCGAGGGGGTGGGCCTCGAGGACACGGATCCTATCTCTGTCTCGGAGGTTAGAAGGTGGCCATCTCTTGAGTTTTACGCATGCCCTCATCCTTTTTCTTGTGTCATTTGTCGTTCTCATGTCCATCCATACACCCGACTTAGCGTCTAGTACTCAATTTGAGGCTCACGGCCCCAAGCAACACTAGCTCGCCTGGCCGTTCAACCATTGCAGAGAATACTTGCCCAATCCATGTTTCCTTTCTCTGGCCTCTCATGCCTTTTCATTGCTCTGGACTTGTGCGGGATAGGTTGGATTAGGCTCCTAGGGAAGAGGATTCTTCATGCCTCTTTACCCATAGGTCCCCTAACCTCTCAGAAAGACTCATGCGATGACTCATTCAACCATGGATACACAATTCTCAAAAGGAAACTCTTTGCCATCGACTTTTTTCATTGCTCAACAGTTCACATACCCTCGCCTGTCTCCCAAAACAGAGTCAATCATCCCTAGTCCCCTTCTTACTACCAAAAGCTCAGATTTCTCAAAGGAGCGAGTACTTATACAAAGTAGCACTAGCTACTCATCCCTTGCTAACTTTCCCAATCCCAGAAGTTGTTCTGTCGTAGTCCTTCTAAAAAAAGCAGGAGACAAAGTTCGAATGCAAAAGATAACATTACAGACTTATCTCATCTTGAAACGAGTCCTTCATAGTTCCAGTCTCAAGCTCATCCACCCACATGTCCTTCTGAAGAAGCCACTACTATTGGAAGGTAGCACTAGTTACCCAGTCTTTGGTCAAACTTAATCAAAAAGTTGTTCCATCGCAGTTCATTCAGAAACAAAAAAAATTCAAATGTGAAATTCAAAAATGGCAGTTCCACCTGCCTGGGTATCAGCCCTCCCCCAATTTCTAGCTAGCCCCCATTATGCGTACTATCCCTTTATTGTCCAGCTGCCCTGCGCCGAGCCTCCCTTGCACGATCCTCAATCTCTTGCTGCATTTGTCTCTTTATCCTCTGCAATTGAAAGAGCGTCTCCTCTGAGAAGAAGGTTGTTGGGGATATGTCCTCTCCCCTGCTCAGCTTTTCTTTCCCTTTCATTGCCCATTGATATCGCAAGATACTGGCCCATTGATCGAACCAGTCGTTGAAGGTCGGCTCGAACTCAGTTATCCATTTGTCATTATCTTCCCCCGGGTCCTCCTCCCTTCCCCGTACTTCCCTTGTGGGTGTTGTTACTTCATCTTCGTCCTCCTCGCTGCTGAGGTCTATGATCTCAATGGGCTCCTCCTCCCCCAACCTCTGTCTTTTCCCCGGGTTCGCCTCTTCCTCACTACTAGTATTATTTTCAGACGGCAGTACTATTGGCTCCCCCTCTCTGGGAGGTGACGGTCCCCGAGTCCCTTGCTTTCTCCCACCTTTGTTTATGACCAGATTGTGATCAAACCCCACATACAGCTTCCTCTTCCTGRAGCTTGATTCCCCGGCCTGTCTTGTCGGCCGCTGTTCATTAGAGCGATTGATTGCGTTGCTGTCGTTCTCGTTTCCAAACTCCATTTTGTTTTTTCTTGCTGTTCTTCTTGTTCCTCGGTCCTGTTCATCCATAACAGTCATCGCATCCCGTCATACGCACACATTCCCTCCCACCCTCATTTGCAGATTTGCAGGCCTTACCGGAACCCTTGCTTGCCCCCGTGTAGTTGGCGATACCATCATCCCTTTAGATCCCTTGGTACATTGTCCCAACACATAGGTGCCTCATGTAGGCAGTCCACAGCATCACCCCACAAAAACTATGGTACATTGTCCCGACACATAGATACCTCGTGTAGGCGGTCCCCAGAGTTGCCCCACAAAAACTATAATACACTGTCGCGTGCTCCCAAGCCTAGTCATAGTCAGCCCAGGCAGCCTCCCCCGTTTCCACAAAGATTAAGACACACAAACGAACAATCTCTGTGGTCATGATCGCTTCCACAGGGAGGCGGTCCATAACTATAGCCAGATGCCTGCCTTTCAAGTTGTCAATTCCCCTGTTTCCCTGTCCTGGGCTTGTTGTAACCATTGCTCCATAGGATCCCTGCTCGAAAACCTGACCAGCCTCTGTCCTGGAAATGGCCCTCTTATACTAGTACCATCAAGATCCTCAAGTTCGAACGTGTTCAATCCCACCCGCTTAGCGATTATGTAGGGCCCTTTGAACCTCTTCCCCAGCTGCCCAGACCACGTGCTCTCAAGGGTCGAGTTCCTAACTAGCACCTTTCCCCTACTTGGAGTGGTTCTTTCCGGATATTCTTCACCTGGTCCCATCTTGCTTGGTCCCTCGTTCGGTTATCCATCACGCGCTTGACCACTTCTTCCAAGGCTTCCTCATTTCTAACGATCTGCTGGCATCGTGCGATAATCAATTCTTCAGTAGACAGACGTGGATTGTCCAGGTGGGGACTAAAGCTTCCATCGGAAAATCAATCTCCCTCCCATACCAAAGTTCTGCCGGAATGCACCGTCATCCTTTTCAGTGTCATATTCTCTGAGAAAACTGCCTGCTTAAGGAACCGTGGCCAGTTTCCCAAATCATCCACTTCCAGCTTGGCGATTGTGTTCTTCAAAGTTCGGTGCCCCCTTTCTACTGGTGCATTGGCCTCAGGGTGATATGGCTCGATGATCTTGATAGGTACGCATAGTGCCTTAAGCCTGCTCAACACCTCCTGGTTGACGAACTCTGTTCCATTGTCCGCTATGAACCTACGCACAAAGGGGTGCCTAAGGTAGAAGTCTTCTATCCAATCTACCACTCCCTTTCCCGTCTTTTTCTTAAGAGTTACCGCCTCTACGTAGCCACTGAGGTTATCCCTTGCATCCAGGATATACCTGTATCCATCCGTCGACACAGGCATGATCGCAAGGTCGAGGTGGACCAAGTGCTCCGGTCCTAGTACCCGGGTAGGTCTAAGGGGCTCGAAAACACGTGCGAAGCTCCTCTCCTGGCATATCAAGCATGTTTGGCAGTATGTCGCCACCATTCCTGCCATGCCTGGCCAAAAGTAAAGTGGTGCGATTTTTGCAAGGGTCCCTTTTGACGACCTGTGCCCTCCGGCTAGTGTCCATCGTGCATTGCCTGGATTATATCTAATTGCCTGGACCTTCCGCATACGACGCATCTAGGCAACATTCCCTCTTCTTTCTTGAAGAGGTGGCCATGCCTCAAAACATACTTTTCGGCTTCCTCCCTTGCCTTGGGGCTGACTTCTAAGGGTTGCTTGTTTCCTACGAGCAGCAGGCCGATTTCCCTGAAGATGCCCTCATACATCTGTATGAGGCAAAATTCTCGTTCCTTCTGGTCGGTACCCTGTTCCACCTGGGCCTGATTCACTTGGTGTTGCCTCTCCCTCTGCGCCCAGGTTTCCGCTAGAGTCATCACAGCGTCCCGTCCCCCTTCAACGGCCATTGCCATCAGTTCTTCTTTCGGCCCCATCATTCCTCCCCACGAATCCTTCTCGTCCCTGCGTCTAAACGTGGTGACCGGTCCCTCCCTGAGTTCCGCAACTACGGCGGGCGCGCCCTTTTTTAGAGTCTGAATCAGCAGTTGATCCATTGTAGGGGCGGTAACTGCCATCTCGTTATCCACGACCAGGGTCCCTCCTTCGTATTCTAGGAAGGCGTCGATTGGCTCCACGTCCTCTATACCTTCTGGCGTGATACACACCCTACTCAACCCATCCGCCCTATTCCGAAGCCCCGCAATTCGCTCGACCTTGTAGTCGAATTGCCATATGAAGCCTATCCACCTCCCGACGGTTGGGTCTGTAGGTTTGTAATTCTTTAGTGCCCCAACAACGTTGGTCGGATCGATCCTTAGAATAAATCGCCGCCCGAACAGGTATGCCTGGAAGGTCTTAAGACAATGCAGGATAGCTAAGACCTCTTTCTTGAACTGTGAGTACCGCCGCTCTGCCGAATTCAAGGTTCTACTCTCAAATCTTATCGGTCTTTCCTTGTCCTCCTTATTTATTTGTATCAATACTCCTACTGCCAACGGTCCTCCATTCGTTTCTAAGATAAAAGGCCGTCCTACTTCGTCATTGAAGCAGGGTGCAGCCAAGGTAGCTTGATCGGAAGACGGGACGTCTTTGAGAGTCTGGGCCGCCGCTTCTCTATCCTCGGTCCAGTCCATAGTGCCACCTTCCCTGATCATTGCGCGAATGGGCTCAACTATCTTTGTGAATCCTTTGATAAAGATCCTCCAGAGCCCGACCACCCCTAGGAAGGCTCGTACTTCCGTCGTGAAGCGCAGGGCCGTCGGCCATTGAAAAATCTTATCTATTTTTGTCGGGTCTGGCTTCCTTCCATAGGCCCCACAGCGAAACCCCAGTATGGTCACTTCCGGGACGGCCAGGATGCTCTTTGGTGCACTTGTGGTAATATTATAAACCAAAAATCGTTGGAGTAGATCCTTGATATCCTTCAGGTGATCCCAGACAAACTTTCGTACGCCCGGCTCGACCTCTAACTCATCCTTGTTTCGCGCGCCCTTTATGGGATTATCGTTTATATACGGCTCGCACTTCTCCGGGAACATGTCCCCTGCTATGGCAAGCATTCTCCTCTGCGGTTCTGCCACCGCGTTTGTGAAACCCATAGGGGTCACTTGCATCTGCAACTGCCCTATTGGTGTGTGCATGGCGGTGTACGGCCTATCCCTCGCATCGAGCGGCAGTTGGTCATATCCAGAGTACATATCTATCAGGGAGTAAATACTTCGCCCTGCGTGGGATTCTGCCAGTAGATCGGCCTGTGGGAGCGATCCCGCATCACGGATTGTTACTGCGTTCAACTTCTGCAAGTCCTGAATCCATCTGAGTATCTTGTTTGGCTTCCGGAAAACGAACCACTTTTTCGCATAGGGGGATGCGGTGGGTTCGGCTACGAACGAATCTATCTTGGCCCTAAGTAATTCAATGACCTCCGCCGCTATTCCAAACTCATAGGCAGGCCCTTTGTCGTTCCAGCACTCATGCTCAACCATATGGATCCTAACGGGGGAATTTAGTTTTGCATCCAACCGACCCTTCTGGTGGTCATTGAAAGCAAAGGCTAGATGAAGCTCCTACACGCCCTTCTTATCAACCGAGTTTCTTCCTCCGTTAAGAACCCTTCCACCCCTATCTTCATGGTCTCCGCTATCTCATCGAGCATTCGGTGCCCTTCCGCTGCTCGCCTTTCCCTTATTGCCCGCAAGATTTCTTCCTTTTTTTCCATGGCCTCTTCTCTTGATGTTTCTACTAGGATCGAGACCGGCTTGGCCTTCTTTCCTACGGGTTTGTATTTTCGCACATTGGCTTCTGGGATCGCTCTCCTAAAAAATGAACGGTCGGGATTGGCCTTGCTACCTCCATGATGCGGGGCTGGATGCTAACTATCTTTCCATTCAGGCAGTAGCCTTTTCGGACCTCATCCTCGAACTTGGCAAGTGTTGTCGGGTCCACCCCCACTTTGTGGTACCTGATCGCCTTAACAAGTTGCAACAAGTCTGGGATTTCGAGTGCTAGCTCGGAGGTCTCGTTACGATTTTCCTTTGATTTGGGCAGGCTGGCCCCGAGTTCAACTTCCAGCTCCTTTTCCGCCACCATGACTCCTAGGAGCTCGTCCTCTGGCCTCCTCTTTTTCACGGGCAGACCCATCTTGATCCACTCCTTTTTACTAAAAGCCTCCTCAATCATGATTTCTACTCTCTCCCTCATACCTTCCATCCGTGCGAATGCCCCCTTCCGCGCACTCTCTTCGAATGTTGGCGACCAGGTTGCCAATTTGCCCTTTGGAGGGTCCCCTCCGCTCCCAAGAAGTTGGAGGAGTTTTCCGCGACCGGTCACTGGGTCCTCTATGTCTACCATGTATGTGCCGTCATGCAGATGCATTCCTATCATTTCTACATTGGTGCACCACGGTCTCCCGAGGATTATGTCATGATCAATTTCTTCCATCACGGTCATCCGTTGAAAGGACCAGATGGATTCCCGGATTCCCGCCTTGACTGCACATTTGGTGACATACCCTGTGAAAGGAATTTCACCACCGGCTCCCCGGATACTCCCTGCTACTTCCTTGTTTACCGTGAACCCCGTGACTGTTGCGAAATCTCGTCGTATGAGGGTGATTTCTGCACCGCCGTCCACTAACGCGTCAGTGTGGTGGGTTCCGATTTGGACTTTAAGTTTCCCTACAGGTAATGCATGAAAGCTAAGCTTTGTCCCGGGTGACGCCCTCATGACTTCGCCACCTTCACGATCCGGTAGGCTTAGGCGGATGTCCGCAAAAACTTTGTCCAAGTCGTCCAGATCCCCGGGAATTCTTTGGAGGTTGGAGACGCCTTGGGGTGCCTCTGCCTCTTACGTCTCCTGCTCCTGCGGTTCCGGAGCCTCCTCTACCTCTACGCGTTTAGGCGTTAGCAACTGCCTGAGTCCTTTAAGCAGTCTTGGGCTGGCTTGCAGCATGGTCTGAAAGGACATTGATACCATGGTACCCAGCAGCTTACTCAAGGTGCCATCGATTTCAGGCGAAGTCAAGATTGGAATTTGATACCTGAACTTCTTCTTTGCCGCCGTAACTTTATCTACCGGTCCCTCCTCCCTTGCTTTTTCGTAGACCTTCTCTTGTTCCTCGGCTTCGGTCTCTTGCTTGTCTGCGCTAGTCCCGGCGAGTTCTTCCATTATTGTATCTTGAATAAGCGTTTTTTCTGCGCCAGCCCGGCGAGTGGTGATATTTACCCTATCCTGCCCATTGCCTTCTAGGATAAAATTGGTCTGTGGTCCGCGTCCCCTTGGTTGGTCCCATACAATCTCGGCTACCGACTCTGCTTCTACGACAGCTATCTCTAAGTTGTTCAGGAGGATGACGGCTCGCCGCATCCCTCCTGGCGAGTTCCAATTTACACGCTCCCCCTGGGGTCCGAGAATCTCGCCTTTGAGGGACCTGTTGCACCTCTGCCGCTCAATATCGTGATTGAGTCTTGGGCAAGCCCTCACGAAATGTCCGACCATTGTGCATTACTTGCGTCGTTCATTGACCGGATCCCTCCTGCCAAATCCCCGATGAGCTACGGTTGTCGGAACTACGACCTCTTGGGGCGGGAGGGCGGATCTGGACAAGTGCGCCTGCATTACTAACAACGCATTTTCCACTCTTTCCATCTTGCTGTCAACCCCGTGCACTCGTTCGTGCAGGCTCTCTATCTTCTTCTTGACCTTATCCCCCATCTTCCCGGTCAGGTCTATAACCTCCCCTTCCTTAAGCAGGGCCAGGGTCTCAGTTACCACTGTCTTCTCTGCAAGATCTGTTACCGTACTGAAATCCACATCCCTTGTGTATTCAAACTTACTGGTCTGTTGGTAAGCCGATAGAATCTTATCTTTGTCGAACTCGGAGAACAGCCTAAGGAAGTACTTACTCATTATAGGATCCGTTACCCCGGGGATTCGCAGTGCCACTAGAGTGAACGCCATCGGAAAGTCATTGTAAGTAGCATAGTTCTTCCTTTGGACTGCCGCTAACTCGGCTTCTGTTGCCATCTTCTCCGCCTTTAGGTACTTCCTCATCATCTCGTTCCTGGTTTCCTTCCAAGATCCACTAGTGGCGACAATGGTCATAATGTCCCTACCCAGACTCAGTGACACATGCTGCCCCAAATGGTCAATTTTCTCTTCCTCACTCCATTTCAACAAGGTTGTCAGGTTCTCATAGTCTATCAGGAACTCCGTAATGTTCGCCCCATCAAAAGTGAGTTTCTTCTTGGCATCGGCCAGATACCCCTTATTCTTATTCAGAGCCCTGGTGAGGGTAACTACTATTTTCTTAAGACCTCCCTCAGAGCTACCTGCTTAACCGGTCGGACTGGTCCCTTATCCTTCCTTGCTATCCCCCTGCTTTTCCCCAGCCTTTGGCGTCCCCTCAGGATCGAACCATCCTAGCACCCTTTCTTTGAGACTCCAAAGTCCGTCACAATCCTTTTCTACTTTTGGTGTGGCGGGCAGGCGACTAGCCCCGCTGTCCATAGCAGGTGGGGTCGTAGCCTTTTCTGCCTCCACGGCCGGAGCGTCCCCTTTTTCCTTCCCTTTCTTGCTGGGCATTTCCTTATGGCTGTTATCCTTCCCTCCGTGCCTGATTTTGCCCTGGCTGACCCTACGTTCCTCTCGCGACCCTTCTCCCAAGGAGTCTCTTTCATTCCCAGCCATAATTTCCTCCATAAGCCTCGATTTATATTTTGCGGTCCGTTTTTCTATCTCTGTCAGCTTACGGCGGGCGTTCGAGACCTTCGTTTTCTTGGGCGTAGTCCCTTCTGAGTTTCGAGGACTCGATCTTCCATTGTCTCTTCCCTCCCTATTTTCCTGAGGTCCTCTTTTGCTACCCCCGGCTTTCCTCGAACTTTCGCCTCGAAAGATCCTTCCCATCTTCCCTGGTTCCCTCTGGTTTCGCCGACTCTCGATCCTTTACTGATGCTTCGTTTCGTTTCGTACCCCTACCCGTGCCCTGACTTCCTTGCTTCGCAGTTCCTCAACTTCTTCTTCCGACGCCATCCCTTTACCTACCCTGCACATGGAAATTTTTTTTTGCGAAACGGCCGATTGTTCATAGCTTCCCTAGTTCCCGGGCCCTAAGGTCCCCTTATTCTTACTTATTTCCATGCTTTCCCGTCTTATTTTGTCAGGACGACTCACCCCACGATTTCCTACAGGGCGCCGTTCCGTCTGTCTTCTGCCGGAAGGCTTGCTGCCGAGGTTTGACGTTTTGTCACTGTCGTGCCCCGGTCCCCTAGGGCGGTGTCTGAGGCTAGGGGCTCTCCCCTCGGGGGTAGCCCTTTTGACTCCCTGACACCCGGACGCCCCAGTGCTTTTCAGCGCGGGTGGTCTTCCCAGTTCCCTCGCGCCACGATCTCAGGTGGGACGGAACTCCGACCACTGCTTCCTTGCTGACGGCTAGCTTCTCATTCCAATTTTCCACCTTTTCCTTTTTCCCCAGTACTTTCCTTTCTCACACCGGTCCCTCAGGTCTGTCTTGCTCATCCGGTTCTTCGAACAGGTCAGCCACCCCGGCAAGGTAGTTTTCTCCCATCTCTATTTCCCTAACGATTATTGGTTCGTATTCCTCAAACGCCATGCGTGGTAACCCGAATATCAGGATTTCGATGAGTTCGAGTAGTTCACGGGCCTGGTTTCCCCAAAACGGCCCGTGCCTAACTGACACATCATAGAACATCCCCGTCGTCTGTGGATGAAAGTAGTGGTTCCAGACCAGAGTCCACTCCACCAGGCTTCTTGCCCTCGAGAAGCTGCCAAATACCAAGTCCACCATGAAGCGAGGCACTCGGCACCGCAGTCCCGTCATTGGGGCCTGGTCGGGGACTAGTGCGGGACAAGATCTTGACGGCCAAAAAATATTAGCACCACTTGTGCAAGCACTAGTGGGAGCTAGCGGGAGGGCCAAAAGAAAAATAAAAAGTAAAGAAGACAAGTGCTAGAGGCATGGGAGCAATCTGAAAAATCTCGGATTGACCTCCCCCAAGGAACATGGAGCCGTAGGGGCTCCATGAGAAAAATAGGCCTCCCGGAGAAAATCGGTGCATGGGGGCCTACCGTTTGGAAGGGAGAGGGGCAAACGGTGGCTTCCAAGGGCATGGAAGGGCCATGACTGCAGCCCGAAAAATAACGGACTGGCCCTTGGGCATAGGAAGTACCAAAACTAAGAGGAAGAGGCAAGAAAAGGGCCTTAACGGCTAATCGACACTTGGCGTGCAAAAAAAAAAAAAAAAACGAAAAGAAAAGAAATGTGGGATGTGAGAGGGAGTGAGTGAGTTGGCCGTCACTTGGGACTGCAACGAGTAGGGATTGCCAAGTCCCAACTGTCCAAGAAAGGAGGAAAAAGAAAAGAAAAGAAAAGAAAAATGAGAAAAGGGCCTTAACGGCTAGTTGACACTTGGCATGCTAAAAGAAAAAGAAAAGAAAAGTGGGAGGTGAGAGAGGATAAGTGAGTTGGCCGTCACTTGGGACTGCAGCAAGTAGGGACTGACGGGTCCCAACTGTCCACAAGTGGAGGAAAAGAAAAGAAAAGAAAAAAAAAAGAAAAAAAAAGTAAAAGGGGGAAAGTCAAAAGGGCACTAACGGACGAAAACGACCACCTAGGGGAGGGATTTTTGACCAGATTCATTCTAGCATACAGCGGTTACAAAGGACTTTGATTTTCTTTGATTTATGCAGAGAAAATCAAAGAAAATCAAGGCCCCTTGCAACCGAAAAATAACGGATTGTATGGGAGAGCCCAAACACATGTTTTAGGTGCACCGGGAGCCAAAATTGAAACCGGATGCACTTGGGACATGGTCGTTTTATTTTCTTTCAGTTGAAGTTAGTTGTGGGGCACTAGGATAATGAAAACAGCCCCTATGCAGTCCGAGTCACAACGGACTGCATAGGGAGGGGCAAACACAAGTTCTTGGGGCTCTGGGAGCCGAAATTAAGCCCGGTTGCCTTGGGAAAAACTAACGCTTTATTTTCCTTAGGCAAGGGGCACGCCGTGGGGCTGTGGGGCTAGGAATATGGCCGTGGATGCAGTCTGAGAAATGACGGACTGCACAAGGACGTCTGGACCAAGGGAAAATGGACCACGACATGCCCGAAACACGAGAAAAACGGCGCCACAGGCCTAAGGGAGTGTGGCGGTAAAACGGCAACGGCACGGCAAGGGTCCGGCGGCCGTGAAATTATTAACGACACTTGGGACACATGAAAAAATAAAACGGGCCTGACGAGGGCACAGGAAGTCCCAAATAAAAATTGGGCGTCAACCGGGATGACGCCGGGGGCCAAAGGGGCCCAAATGAAAATTGCCGAAAATTGGGCCTTGTCGATGGCACCGTCGGGGGAACGAAAAAAATGAAACTAGTATGGGAAGTGGCGGGGACTTGAGGTGTCCCGAGAAAAAGACCACTAGCCAAGGTGAGAAGTGGCCGTGAAAAGCAAACGGCGCCGTCGAGATCAAGGATCTCGACGGGGGAAAATATTAGCACCACTAGTGCAAACACTAGTGGGGCTCAAAACGATTGAAAAACGAGAGTGAGGAGCAAAACAAAATAAAAAGAATAATAATAAGGGGAGGGTTGCCCAGCAGTCCGGAGTATTTCGGACTAGCTAGGCATGAGAAAACAAGAGCCCAAGGGGGCTCCAAGCAAGAAACGGGCTAGCAAGAAAAATCGAAGCCAAGGGGGGTCAAAATGGAGGCTAACGGGAGAAAAATGAGCCCCCTAGGGACATGGGCATGCCAACTTGGTGGGTCGGGGTGTAACGGCCAACAGCCAGCCATGGACCTGGCCACAATCAAGGTTCTAAGGCCTAGAAAGAGAGTGCACAACAAATTGACACATGTCACAGCAAAAATAAAAGAAAAAGAAAAGAAAAAAAAGAGAAAAATGAGGGAGAATGAGACAAAATAGGAGAAATGGGTAGAGGGGAGTGTGCCGGCCCGTTGGGATGGCTGCGGTAGGGACTGCGAGGTCCCAATGATGACCTCACTCCTCCTAGATTCAAGGAGTGCAAGCCGGATTGCTGAGATATGGCCCTTGGGGCCATATCTCAACAATATCTGAATTTAAAAAGACAAAAATGAAAGAAAATGCAAATGGGAAAAATCCGGTTTTCTTTTGGACCATGAATCTGAAAACAAATCTCATGGTGGAGAGAAAACAACCGTTTTTTGTGGGCCAACAAAAAACGGCTAGATCCGGAATTAGGTGGCAGCCCAAAATGGAAAGAAACAAAAGAGGGAAAAAGACGAAACAGTGCATTTGGCCCAAAAAGAGAGCCAGATGCACCAAAAATTGAAAAAATGGACTTGGGGGCTCAAATTTGAGACAAGGGCTACTAGGGGTTGGCACGGATTATTGCTGGCCTTGGATCTCAGCCAGATCCAAGACTGAGAATGTGCCGCCACTTAGAAAAATGGTCCGGCCTACCCAAGGGAGGCCGAAACCTGAAAAAATCGAGAAAAAGGCCCACTAGGCATTTTTCCTTCAAATAAAATTGCCCCTTGGGCATTAGGACCCAAAGGAGCAGCATTTGTGAGGGGGAAAAAAGGCCGGGGTAGGCCAAGAGGCAATCCGAGTTGGTACCAACCACTCGGACTGCATGAACCTGGCCGAAAAGAGGCCCAGGTGCCCCTGGAGAGGCCTCAAGGTGAAAATTGGCCTTGTGGGTACCTCAGTTCACCTTGGGGCACTTGGGAGGGCCCAAGGGCTGGCCGGACTACTGTTCCTAGCCTATATAAGTTGGGGATTCAGTCCGGCACACTCATACTTGCATGAGGAGTGCCCATGCTGCCCAAATGAGCCCGGGAGAACTCTAGAGGCAATTGGAGAGTAGTGAGGGGAACCCCTGCCAGTCCGGAAGCTTGGAGGTGACTGTGAGCTAGTGGGAGGAGGCTCTACAAGCTAGTGGTAGTGGAGGGGGTAATCCGCCATAGCTCCCAGGCTAGTGGAGAGGAAGGAAAGGCTGAGAGGGGTCCCATTAGCCCTTCTAGAGGGAAGGACTCCCAAGTCTTAGTAGTAGGAGCCATAGCAACTTGGAGGAGGTGAGAGAAGGAGGAAGGAAGGTTTGAAGGAGGAGGAAGCCATAGCCAAGGAGGAGGAAGCTTCATTGAGAGTGAGGCATCCTAGAGGTGAGTGAAGAGATGCCTCTCCTCCCCTTCTCCTTCCCTTCTTCTTCTTCTTCTTCTTCTTCTTCTCCTTCTTCTTCTTCCTTTTCTTCTTTCTCTCTTCCTCTTCCTCTTCTTCTTCTTCTCCCTCCTCTTCTTCTTCCTCTTCTCCTCCCTCTTCTTCTGCTCCTTCCCCTTCCCCTCCCTCTCTCCTCCTCTCATTCTCTTCTCCACCTCCCTCCTCACCCATCTCCTTGTGTTTTTGAGCTCAAACCTTGTCTTTTTCACTCATAATCTTCATCCTCTACTCATTTTTCCACTTGGTTGTAAATCGCAACTCATGCGTGGGTGTTAGTGTGTGTTCGAGTGATATATTGTGCATGTATTGTCCACTCTAGCATCTCTATGTGAATCGCAATCCATCTCCTTG
>BFEA01000784.1:120361-131751 GCA_003427395.1 Chara braunii
TCCTGGTCTCACGCGGTCCCCGACATTTTCTCCCGTCGGTACCGCATCTTCTCCTGGTCTCACACGGTCCCCGACACTTTGTCCCGCCGGTACCGTATCTTTTCTTGGTCTCACGCGATCCCCGGCACCTTGTCCCGCCGGGCGTGAGTCCTCACTTGGCCCTTGACCCCCTTGTTGTCGTGTCCTGGCGGCCTACTTGTCCTGGCTATGTTTTCTCATGTCGGTGCCTTACGTATCATTCACCCATTTCCCTTGCTTCTTTTCTCTCTTTGCAGCGCGCATCCTTTGCCACCACTTTTCTTGGCGGTCCTCCTCCGTTTCGGGGGAAGGGTCGCCTTCGCCACTTTCTTGCGTGCCTCCGCCGCTCCCCGTTCCGTCAATTTTCTTCTTAGTCCATTGGTCTCGACAACTTTGGGTAGCTTCTACGTTCCTAGTGCCTATGCCTAAGCCTTGATCCTTTCATCCTTCTTGCCTCCGGTTTTCTCTGTCATGCACAAGTTAGCCATATACAGTCTCTCGAGTGACGGGAAGTCATTCGGGACTCACCAGTCCCGACACTGTGCAGTCCCACGAAGTGAAGAGGCGGCCATAGCCGCGGACCTTGACCACAGAGTAACGAAGAGGGTGGAAGAGAGGATAGAGGGGGAGACCAAGAAGAGTAAAGGAACCCATAGCCGAGGAGGTGAAGGGACAGACGAACAAAAAAAAAAAAAAAAAAAAAAAAGGAGAGAAAAGATAGATAGGGTGAGGAAGGAGGAGGCGAGGTGGAGGGAAGGAAGGGGAAGGGTGGTGAAGGAGAAGCCGACAGCCATAGCTGACCGGGCGTTAACCGGGAGAGTTGATCGGGCGTTGACCGGGAGAGTTGACCGGGCGTTGACCGGGCGCTGATCGGGTGTTGACCGAGGTTGATAGTGTTGATCGGGAGTTGACCGGGGGTTGACTGCAGCGTGACCCAGCGTTGACCAAGGCGTTGACCACGACTTTGACCAAGGTGGTATAATCTCGCCAAGCCTTCAGCCTATCCCCTCACCCCATGGATGTGCACACACCCTGTGGTACTTGCTGAGTCAAGTTTGTCCGTCCCTTCTTTCTGCATTGAGTCTCTTCTATCTAGGTGATAGGAACTCTGTGGATGAAGGATAGGGCCTTGTTGACCAAACCCACACAGGCTGAGTAGGGCTAGAGACCCTAGTTGACAGGATCCTGTCCGGATTCTGTAAGTCCTTAGATCGAGTCAGTAGGTTTGTCAGTCAGGGGGTAGAGTCTAAGTGGTGAGGAGGGGAACCGTATCCGGTTGTGCAACAGACACTATGGTTGACACCCGTAGTGGGAAGAGTACTGTCCCCCAATCCGAAGCCGAGCAATCTCGGATCGCTGCGATATTGAGAGAAAGAAAAGAGGAAAGAGCTCCTCAAGCAGGCGAGAAGTTAAAAGCAATCGCAGAGGAGCAGGCGGCGAAGAAGAAGAAGTTATAAGAAGAGATGCTAAGATTTCAAAAGGAGAAAATGATGATGTTACAGCAAGAGGAGGAAGAGAAGAGAAAGGCTGCCGAAAAAGAAGCAGCAGCAGAGGAGGAGGAAGAAGAAGAAGAAGAAGAACCCCTTGAAAGAAGGCGTGGAGGAGACAGGGGAGAGACAAGTGGCACGAAAGGGGAAGACGCGTGGATGGAAAAGAAGATAACTAAGTGGGTAGCTAATTTATCGTTCGGGGAGGATGAGGAGGCACAACTGTACGTGCCGCAGGAGGAGAGAGAAGCGTTCACCAGGGAGTTGGAAGCGATAGAGGATCCCCTGGAACCCCAGACAACAGAGGACGAAAAGAAGTTGGAGTGGAAACTACGTACAATGAGGGAGAAGAAGAGGAGGAGGGAGGAAACAAACCAGGTGATGAGAGAAGTGGAGAAAGTCCGGGCCTGCAGACAGGAGGTGCAGGCACAAGCAGAGGTCCCCGCGAAATTAGACAAGATTCTGGGGTACCTTGAGGTCCTGAGTGAGGCCTGGCTTGAGGAGCATCAAGCCAATAAGGGTCAAGATGTGACCCTGCATGTCATCCGGTCCGGTTTTAGAGAGTTTGCGCGCGACGTGGTAACCCACGTCGGGACCGAGGTTAAAAGGTTGAAGGACGGCGTAGACAAGCTCTGCGCATGCGCCATTTAAAGCGCCAAAGTCGTGGCCACAACAGAGGCCGCAGCACGCCCTCGCAAAGAGCTAGTAAAGCTCAAATTCCCTAACTCTTATAGTGGGAAAAAGGACGATAGCTTTGGTAATTGGGAGGCTAACACATATGTGTATCTGCAGCATATCGCCCCCGAGGAACGAGTCCTCGTCGCCTTCCATGCGTTGAAAGACGAAGCAGCCAGCTTCACCAGGTCCCTTGCGCGCGCTGCCGACTGCGAGCATAACATGATCTTGTATTCTAGGCTTACCCCTCTCTCCACTTTCCTCAAACTCCTGCGTGAGAGGTTCGTTGACGTCACAAGGGGCGTCAGGGCCTCTGACAAGCTCCATACTATCCACTCGCGATAGTGGAGGACTGCGCGAGCACTCAAAGCTGTCATGGGCGACTTGGTAGTTGTCCCAGACCATGGGGTCACTGAGACCCAGCTGGTCCGGTTGTTTTATCGTGCCATGCCAGAGCCCTTGTGAGGGCACTTCTTTGACAAGACCTAACGCGTTGAGCAGGGAAGTGGTCTTGTTTGAGGCCAAGCCCATGCCAGTTTCCACTTTCTGGCATAAAGACTTAGACAAGGGCAAAAAGTGGAAAGGCCGTACCATCTCTGGCCAAGTTAGGGCCAAGGATCACTTGATCCTTACTTTAGACGAAGGTAGTACAGACGAGGTCCCCTACAGTCAGATCGAGTGGGGACTTGAGGAGGATGACAGTAGTGTAGGCCAAGGGAGGACCTATGCTGCTGTCGCGACTGGAGGGAGGCCGCAAAGTAGAGGAGGAGGCCAGGGCCAAACGGGCCAGGCCACGGGAGGTCGAGGACCGGGCGCACAAGGGGTTGGCGGTCAAGGGAACCGTCAAGTGGGAGGTAGGGGTCAAGGTCCCCCGTCAAATCGTCAAGGTCCCAGTCGGTCCCTGCAGCGTAGAGGTGGAGGATCACCTCAAAGGAGAGGAGGTCTACGCTCTCAGGCAGGCCTTAGAGCACTGGAAGCACTACCTGCTTGGGAGGCACTTCAAGGTGTGTTCAGACCATGAGACCTTTAGATGGCTGAAGACAGGCCAAGATGACACCTAAGTTGACTAGGTGGGCCGCTGAGATAGACCAGTACGACTTTGAGCGCAAGCCAGTTAAGGGCAAGTACAATGTAGTTGCGGATGCTTTGAGTAGAAGATCAGACTACTTTGGAGCTGTAGTTCATTATCTGGACATAGGGAGTGACCTGCAGGAGAAAGTTAGACAGCCATATGCGCAGGACCCTATTTATAGTGACCTCCTCAAGAGAGTTAAGGAGGCCCCAAAAACCGAACCAGATTACCGCACTACTGAGGGGTTGTTATTTGAGAAGACTAATCTCGTAGACCGTCTGTGTGCTCCCAACAGTGAGGAGATCCGTAGTCTGATCCTAGGGGAATGCCATGACATAGAGGGACACTTCGGTTGGCAAAAGACTCTAGCCAATCTGATGCACGAGTATACATGGCCAGGAATAAAAAACGACTGCATAGAGTATGTCCGCAGTTGTAAAGTATGCCAAAGGAACAAGAGCACTACGCGAGCCTCTGTAGGTCTTCTCAGACCCTTGCATATTCCAGACCAGCCCGGAGACTCAGTGTCCATTGACTTTATGGATATCCAAGTCAAGAGTAGGCACGGCAAGAGCCAAGTCATGGTCATAGTCGATAGCTTTAGCATGTATGTTGTCTTTATCCGTTTGCCTGCAGAGGCCCCTACGGAATTAGTGATTCAAAAGTTTTTTTATTTTTGGGTTAGTGAGCATGGAGTCCCATTGTCTATAGTTAGCGACAGAGATAGTCGCTTCACTAGCCAAAACTGGCAGGAACTGATGAGAGTCTATGGATCCAAGTTGTTGATGTTGTCTGGCCGCCATCCAGAGACTAACGGTCAGACTGAGCAGATGAACAAGATCCTGCAGCAAGTTTTGCGCATGTATATTAGACCCGATCAAGTCAATTGGGACGAGATGTTGCCCAAGGTAGCCAGTGCGTACAATAACAGCGTGCACTTGTCCACTTGTCGCACCCCCAATGAGTTGCACAAGTCCTTTAGACCGCGCAGACCGTTTGAGGGACTTAACCGGGATCAGATTCACAGGCTACCACCCGGTACCAGGGAGTTCGCGATACAGCACGAGAAAGAGATAGCCACTGTTGTTGAGAACCTCAGGAAGGCCCAACACCGGATGATAGAACAAGCTAATAAGCATCGTCGCCCATCACAGTTCCAAGTAGGCGATTTAGTCTGGGTCAATTCCAAAGAGCTTGCTCCTGAGGAAAACATCTGGCAGAAGTTACTGCCCGCGTATAGAGGAACGTAGCCGGTTCTAGAAGTAAAAGGCGGAGAGGATGGGCCGTCCTACACAATAGATATACCAGCACACCTCCATACCAGCCCTGTGTTTCACGCATCAAAGTTACTGCCGTGTGTCACAAGTCAACAATTTCCATCTAGACGGTCCATGATCCCTCCGGACATGGACGGAAGGTACGACATTGACGGCATCGTAGGTGAAGATGTGTTTAGAATAGGAGGTAGAGGTCGTCCATAGAAACAGTATAAGGTCCGATTTGCTTATCAGGAGCCAGAGGACGGCCGCTGGTTTACGAGAACAGAACTTCTAGAGACAGTTCCCGACATAGTTAGAGCCTATGAGAGAGATAAGAAAGGAAAAGGTCCTGCCTTGGACTGAGTTATTCTCGGAGGACCTCGAATTTAGGCCGGCGGGAGTGAAACGGTATTCACCAGTTCGCAGTAGTCGATGCAGATCCCAGGGCTCGATCCCTAGACCTCACCTTACCTGTGTACAGTACTCTGTGTCGACCCCGAGAATTGAACCCGTGACCTGTGTATTTCTAACAGTTGGTAGACTGTCGTAGGGTCCGTAGGTAGCAAGGGTTCGATCTGTAGACATGTCGTGTAGAAGTCCTAGGGAGTTCTAGAAGTTGTAGCCGTAGAACTTCTGAAAGGTCAAGGTCGTAGCTGCTACAGTCCTGAAGGGTCAAGTTCGTAGCTGCTACAGTCTTCGAAAGGCCAGGACCCAAACTTCCTGAAGGTAGTAGTGGCCTTTCGAAGTTGCTCACGTTTTGGCTGAGGCAAGTGGGCAAGTGGTGAGCCCAACTGCAGTACGTCAGCAGTGCGACTGCATCGAGTTGGCAGTGCAAACCCATGCAGTCAGCAGTACCGGTCCCAGTCAGTCCTAGTCCAGTCAAGCAAGTGCGGCATGGGACTGTGTGCACCACAGGCAAGGGAAAGGGCCAGACCAACGAGCTACAGAAGTATAAATCAAAGGGCAGCGTCCAACCATTCATTCATTCCTGCGTGAGCCATGCAGAAGCACTGCCACAGCGACTTGTGCGAGGTGGTCTGCAGTGAGCCCGAAGATGAAGTGGGCGAGAGAGAAGGAGCTTAGCCATAGTGATAGGGTAGTAGCGGCCATAGCCGCCATAGCTGTAGATAGAGTGTAGCATGTGTGAGAGTGTGTGTGTGTGTACAGAGCATCGCGTGTGGGATATCTAGGGTGATCCTGTGTGTGCGAACAGAGAGTTGTGTGGGCGTTGAGTCGCCATATGATGGCCCATATCCATTGAAGTGAACTTGTACCTAAACTGTGTTCTTGGCTACCATATCTTTGAGTTTCGAGTGGGCGCTTGTCGCCAGTTTGCTGCGCACCTGTTTGCATACATGTGAAGTGCGAAAGATAGCGAGTCTGATTGCAGGTTAGTTCATTCGGGATTCTTCTTGTTGGTGGGGCGACAGGCACAACACCACTTCCCTTTCTTCCATCATGACGTCGTAATCTCCCCTTCTCTAACCGGCAACGTGTTGACTGGCTTGCCCACTTTCGGTGGAATACTGATTTGTATTCTGCAGTAGCATGTCATAAAAAGCAATTGCAACAGCTAGTTACTGCCACCGCAACTGAGCGCTTTGAATTACAACTATGAGGTATTGACCAACAGCTGCTCCAACCAGGTAATGATCCCCTTCCTGTTGTTGGAGTCGTGTATGCTGTTGTGCATATACCCTTTGGGCGTTTGTATGTTGGGTAGACAGTCCATACTGCACATCAACGTTTGAAGGAGCATTGGCATGTGCGACATTTTGTTGTCGATTATTGTCATCGACATCTCTATCATGTTATGTGACAACAGTCTCCTTTCAATTTTGTTGTTTGGCTGCTTGAATGCATTGATCGTGCACTCTACAGTAATGATTGCGGTGAGATTGATTATGCCCTTTTTCGGCGGGCGGCCTCACCTAGAGAAGGCTTCTGGGTCCGACGGCGGGCTTCAATGCAGTTCTGCCTACATTTCGATTACCGCCTGCTCAACGGCAGCCACGCCCTGATCGCTGGCGGCAAGTTGGTCCTTCCTCTGCTGCTTCTCCTCACTCTGGTGCTTCTCCTCACCCGTCTCCGCCTGTCGTATCCCCTCGGGCCTGTTCCGTTGATATTAGCCTGTGCCCTCAACTTGCAGTACATACAACGTTACGACGTTTATTGTCATCAGGCATAGCGTGTACTCGGTCCGAAATTGTTGCTTTCGTTCAGTGGGCTATGCCACGCCTGCTTGGCGTGCTTACTCGCTGCAATGGCTGTATATAAATGTTTCTAATGCTGCTGACATGACTGCGGACGTCCGTGAACTTGAATGCATTATTCGGCGATTTCAACAGGTCCGACAGCGATATATCGCCCATTCCCGTGACACCTTCGGAAACTATATTAGGATTGTACGTATGCACGAGATCCTGAAGGCCGCTAAGTTGCGCCTTGTGTTTCATTCTCCGGATGTGTGTGCATTGCACCCTGACCCTCAGGCAGCCAGCTCTATTTGCATCCATGACAAACTTGTACCCCCAACAAGGGTGCAATTTTATAATTTTACGGAAGTTCCCTCGAGTGTTACTCCGGGCCTGCGCCTTCCTGCTGCTGCTGATTGTCCTTGTCGTCAGGCCTTTCCTAACTGCACCGATGTGGTTGACGGCCATGTTGTTTCCGCCAACTATGATCTGATTCGAGATGCTAACCTTCGCCGCCTATTCTATGAGGGCTCTAAATATCGATTGAATGGGGTAGTGGGGGATATACTTGAAGCACTAGCTGTTGGTATTGATGAGTATATTGTTGCATATCTTCGTTCGACATCACGACAATCCTGCGCTGCTACCCTTGCTCCACAATTGGCTCTTTGGTGTGCCGCAGATTTGCATCACTGTGAGTCCAATATAGCTGCCGCATCACCTTTTCGACAGCCTCGCTCTTTGCGACACACACATACAGCCCTGCATCAGCTCCAGACTCCTTTGCGATTGTTCCTGTGGACAAAACATCACACAATCTGGCTATTTGCTGCAAAAACAGGTATCCCTTCCGTCTTTCTGCTCGTCTTGACAGTCCTACGTATTCTCGGCCCACTGAAACAGCGGTCGACATTCTGAATAGCCATGCACTTTGGAACAATCACTGGAATTATCCCCATGCTGAGACATTGTCGTATCTTTATTGCACTCTTAAGGCCCATAAGTCTCCTCCTACACTCGGTACTGTTATTGGTATCACTGCCCACAACAATCTTTCTTTCTCATACGGCCTAGCGACGTGACCTGCCCCTCTCCCAATGAGTCCAGCGTTTGCATCACCGACCGCCTCACAAGCCTGTTGCTAGTACAACACCTACCTCGGCTTGTTTGAGTGCGGCACTTCAAGGCGTCATCCGTACTCTTTGCAAAAAAGATAATCAACTCTTCCAATTCGAAAATATTCAACGATGTTGGATTGTCCAGAGAAGTGACGAGGTCATGCTTGACCTCAAAAAGAACAAAGTTGTCATGCTTGACCTCAAAAAGAACAAAGCTTCTCATCAACAAATTCTTAACAATGTTGCTAAGGCCGTTGATGAGGCACATGCCTATGCTCTTGCACAGGCACGGCAGCATACACGGACACACTCATCCTGTGTTGCTCTTCGTGTGGTGGTCCGTGGACCTCGTGCAGGGGAATGGACGACTGATATGGGATCTGACACTCTTTCTGTGTCTGACATTCTTCAACATCTTCGTTTTATTGTTAGTAATACATATCTATATACAGCGGATGGTCTTGTTCGTCATCAAGATGTTGGCATTCCTATGGGTACAAACGCTGGTCCTGAGATTGCTAACCTTACACTCTATTGGGATGAGGCGCAATACGTGGACAACCTGCAGCATGTAGATCCCTCTGCAGCTCGCCGATATGCTTTCGTTTATTGGTTCATTGATGCTGTCTTTACCTGTGGTTGTCTGCCACCATCGCCAACTTATTATGATCTTGAATGGAAGGAGACCAATGAGGTTGATAGCTCGTGCACCTTTTTAGGCGTGAAACTGCAGACACGAGTAGACGGATCTCTCCGATTGAGTGTGTTTGATAAGACTGTTGCATGGGATTTTCTTGTTATACGATATCCTAGTGCAACGTCAAACATTCCATCTCATCAGCCTGCAGGTGTGTTCACTTGCCAGCTTATGCGGTTTGAGCAGATTTGTGATAATTGGCATGATTTCATAACTGAGGCAACCATGCTTGTCCGCCGTTTGCTTTCCCGTGGCCATGCTCCTTCGACATTGGCCCGAGGATGGATTTGTTACTGTTGCTCACCAGCATCGACACCCTATACATGTGACTTGTCACTTTCTAGTGCCCATCGGCGCCGCCTTTCGGGGTTTCCTTAGGGACCGATTCACTCTGCGTAGATTGACTAAACGCAAAAACCCTTGAACTTTTGACGATCATGTTTTTCACCTGATTTTTTGTTACTCATGTCAACATTCTCACTTCTGATATCTCCAGTTGTTTTCACAAACAGCCTTCTTCAACTTACAGAACGTTTACGCAATGCTTCCGCCGTATGCTTTGCTTGTCCGTGCATGATCCTCTTTCACCTTCTCCTCCTCTTTCTTTCCCTTCTCCTTCTCCCTCTCCCCCTCCTCCTCCCCTTTCCTCTTCTCCATCTTCTCATCCTCCTCCCCCTCTTCCTCCCCCTTCTTGTTCATCTTCCCCTCCTCTTTCTTCCCCCTCCTCTCCACTTCCCCCTTCTCCTCCTCCTCCTGCTTCTTCCCCTTCCCCATCCCCTCCCCCTCCCTCTCTTTCCCCTTCCTCTCTGCCAGCATCCTCTCCTTCTTTGTCATCTCCCCCTTCTTCTTCTTCTTCTTCTTCTTCTTCTTCTTCTTCTTCTTCTTCTTCTTCTTCTTCTTCTTTGTCGTCGTCGTCGTCGTCGTCGTCGTCGTCTTCATCTTCATCTGCCTCCTCTAGTTTGTCTTTCTCTTCCCCACTCCCGCTGAGATCGTCTTCGTTGTCCATATTGGGACGTCGACAAGTTCGTTAATTCTCTCCTCCTCCCAGTTCCCCTTCCTCTCGACGTCGTGTTGATGCTAATCTGCCTTTGTCTTACCAACAGCCTGCTCTGCCACGTCGACGACATTCGTCAATCACGCGTCGACCACGCCAGATCAGACCTGGCTTTCCAGTGGTGACCGATTCGGATCTGCGGGCAGATCTACCAAATGCTTGTGGCTTGGCAGCCACAAATGTCTGCCTACAGGGTTGTCAGCGTCAATGTTATACTGCATCTCATTTTTTTACGATTGCTTAACAGCTTGACACTGTTGAAAATCAGTTGTTGTTAGACCATAATGGTCCACCTCCTGAGCGTAGTAACTATACTACCTCAGAAGGCTTTACTGTAAATGTCTTACAGTTAGCATTCCACGGTTGCCACCTTCTTATGTATCATGCGACAGCAGGTGATGACCTTAATGACCGTCCTCATATTTCTGCCTGCATTTGCACAGACCCGGGCATTATATGGCACTCATTCGTGCAGCTGCCCAGTGGGAAGTGTGGGATGGTGGGACGATGATTCAGGTTATTTTCAACATAAATGAATTTTTGTGTGCATTGCCCAATCATATTTTATTTTGGATTATTGACCGACTCTAGTGTGACACCTGTTGGGACAGGGACGCGGTGCGCCTTGGCTGTGGAATTCATCATCTATGTCGTCACCATCATCAATCTATTGCGGTTGCCACTGTCTGTGCCGAAGGGTGTCCAACTTGTACACATTCCTATAGCCCAGATATTCGTTGTCCCTTTTGTGCACAAGGACGCTGCCAGGACTGCATGATTTCGCACTCCGATGAACGTCCTGCTGTTTTTTTGACATGTGGACAACATGTCCTTTGTCAGGACTGTTTTGATGGGATGGTTCGTTCTAGCTGTCCTATTGAATGATGTGCTGGTGTGGCTCTCCTTGGGTATCCTTGTGAGCATCCACTTCATCCTCAGTGTGGCTGTCCTATCTGCCAGGGTGGGGGCTCCTCTTCCTAACTGGTCAATATAGTCAAGCACGTCAGGAGTAACACTAATTGTAGGACAGATAAAGCTTTCGACACTACCAACAGATACGGAGGTGAAGAAAGAAGAAAGAAAAAGTTGAAAAAATAAAAAGAAAAGAAAAAAAGAAAAAAAGAAAAAAAGAGAGAAAGAACACATTGCTGAAAAAAAAAAGAAAAAAAGTTGAACTATGTTGTGACATTGGCAATTGGTTTATCTGTGTGATGTGTCATTTGTTTTGTTTGACTGATAGGCCTTCCTCTTCCCTTGTCCTTTCTTTGATTGAATCCCTTTCTCTTTTTCTTGACTCTGTCAGGTTTGGTTTCCTCCTGCTTTTCTTTACCTCTTTGCCTTTTGGCTGCGTGCAAGTGGGTCCTTGTGACACACGGGGATGGGGGCAGCCAACGCTTAACATTTTTATCCACGTGGCTGGCCTTGTACGTAAGAGGTGATGAACAGGTGGAGCTTTCCTTCCTTCTTTCCTTTTTTTTGTTTTGTCTTTTTCCGCCTTTGCGCCCCAATTCACAGTGTGACAATATATATATATATATATATATATATATATATATATATATATATCTGATGAGTCGATGAAACTCCGACGAAACAGTTTGTCACAACCCCTCGTTTGTTGTCCTCTTCTCCCTCTCTGCCTATGGTTTACCGGGCAGTTCTGTTTGACGGTATATATAGTCAAACAGAGCTGCCTGGTAAACCGTAGGCAGAGAGGGAGAAGAGGACAACAAACGAGGGGCTGTGGCAAACTGTTTCGTCGGAGCACACACACACACACACACACACACACACACACACACACACACACACACA
>BFEA01000784.1:133391-149571 GCA_003427395.1 Chara braunii
TTTTTTTTTTTTTGACTATATATATAGTCAAACAGAGTTGCCTGGTAAACCGTAGGCAGAGAGGGAGAAGAGGACAACGAACGAGGGGCTGTGGCAAACTGTTTCGTCGGAGCACACACACACACACACACACACACACACACACACAGAGGGTTCAGCCTCCTGATGAGTCGGTGAAACTCCGATGAAACTATTTGTCACAACCCCTCGTATATTGCACTTTTCTCCTTCTCTACCTACGGTTAATTGGGCAGCTTTGTTTGACTATATATTATAGCCCCTCGTTTGTCGTCCTCTTCTCTCTCTCTGCCTATGGTTTACTGGGCCCTCGTCCTGTTGTTCCTCAGACCCCTCGACCTCCTCATGCCTCAGCTCCTCTTGTTTCCCTCCCTATCACATCTATTGTTGCTCCGTCCATTCCTGCATCAACTGATCCTTCTTATACAAGACCCCTCTTACCAACACCCGTTGACTCTCATGCGGCACCCCTTTTACCGACACCCCCTCACTGTTTACCTCTTTTGCCAACACCTTCTGTAAGTTCATTTGTTGTTGACCTTCGTCCGGGTCCCGAACTTCTGTAATTTGTACCTCACTGCATCGTCTTCTCACTGAAGTTGCTTCAAGTAACTAGTGTCAAGGGTGATATAGCAAGCGACACCAGCATGGCGGGGATGACTTTTGCAATGGCTTTACAACAATGTCTCCAATGCAAACATGACAGCAGACATTCGAGAACTCGAATGCCTCATTCAAATATTCCATCATACTCGCCAACCTCGTGACGCATTTACTGACCTCATCAAGGTCATACATGTGCACGAGGTAGTTGGTGCTACGATCTTGCGCCATGTCGAAAATAGTTGCATTGCACCCCAACACGCAAGCAGCCACACATGTTCGTGTATGTGCCAAACTAATGCCACCCGCGCGTGTCCAATTTTGTAACTTCACTAATGTGGCTTTGAGTGGTACTCCTGACATGATCTTACCTGACTCCTCAAGTTGTGAATGCCGCAGAGCCTTTCCACATTGCTCTATTTTGTGGATGGTCGTATTGTGTCTGTTGACTACAATATCATGTCTGATGATAGCCTTTGCAAGCTTTTTCAAGAAGGCTCGAAGTATCGCCTCAATGGGGAAACTACCAATATGCTCCAGGCACTGGCAATTGGACTTGATGAGTACATTGCCAATCACAAAAGGTTGTTGGTCAGGCATTCTCTATCTACTTCTTTTTCATCTCCTTCACAAAAGTTGAACAACTTGCGTTCTGCAATCCTTGCACATTGTCAATTCAGTGCAGCCTCCTTCTCCAATCATGTGAGCCAACCACGATCACTTCGTTTTACACATGCCTCCTTGCACCATCTTCAACAACACTTTGCCATTGTTCGTGTGGACAAAACATCACACAATTTGGCAATTTAGTGCAAGAATTGATACTTGTTTAATCTCTCCACCTATTGGACAGTCCCACTTATACTCGTCCTCATGAATCAGTTGCTAATGTCCTTGACCGCCATGCACACCATTGGGGCTACACCCACACCAATACTCTACCTTACCTTTACTACGTGCTCAAAGCTCACAAATCCCCTCCAGCTCTTCGCAACATTTTTGGAGTTACAATTCGAAATAAGTGTTGTTCCCCGGTGGGCTTGCCCCCGTCCAACAATTCGCACTATTCATGAACGGCCTCCTTTCAAACCATTGGCTAGCACGATGACTACTTCGTGGTATCTCAGCGCTGCTTCGCAAGGAGTGATCTCTACTCTTCGTGAGAAAGATACTGAGCTCTATCAACAGGTTGGTGTTCGACGGTGCAGGGTCGTTGAGAGTATCGATGAAGTGGTGATTGACCTAAAAACAATGCAGTCTCTTTATGGCCTCTCTCCTCGCACTGTTGATTTTACCATAATGGCCACCAACCGCCCTTATGAGCGCATTTTGAATAACGTGGCAAAAATTGTTCATGAAGCCCATGCGTATGCCCTTCAATATACTCACACATCCGCGTTGCTGTGCCTTGAATATGGTCCTTTGAGGACCTCATTGTGGCCAATGGACAACCGATTCAGGCCCGGACACCCTTTCGGTCTCTCAAATTCTCCTACATCTTCGCTTTGTTGTACAAAAAAACATTTTTTTTACACTGGAGATGGCACACTTCGGAAGCAAATTATGGGTATTCCAGTGAGAACAAATGTTCGCCCAAAAATTTATAATCTAACGTTGGGACAAGGCACGCTTTGTTGATGACATTCGTCAATATGATATTTGAGTCGCTCAACAATACGCCTTCACTTATTGCCTCATTAATGATGTTCTTTCATGGGGCAATTACCTCTTCCAGAGCACTATAGGCTTGAGTGGAAGGAGACGACAACGACAGATGCCTCGTGTACCTTTTTAGGTATGCATCTACTGGTCCGTTCTGATGGCTAGGTTCGCATGAGCATGTTTGATAAAGCGGCTGCTTGGGATCTCCCTGTCATTCGTTATCCAAGTTCGACCTCCAACATCCCTTCCCATCAACCGGGGGGTGTGTTCACTGGACAATTGACCAGATTTGAACAAATTTGTGACAATTGGCAGGACTTTGAATTGTGGCAGCAGCACTTACTTGTCGCATGCTTTCTCGTGGGCCTTCTCCACCAACCCTTGCTAAGGGGTGGACCTGCTACTTGCTTGCCTGCCAATGTCGCTATCCTACTCATGTGATGCGTCCCCTTGAGTGGTTCCGACACATGCTGCAATGGTTCCTGCATTATCCACTTTCTTCCTTGTGTCCACATCGTTTTTGTCCTGCTTCAGCTTGCTCATCAGCTGCTACTGCAGTTTCCACTATTCCAATTTCCACTGCTGTTGTTTCCACCGCTGCAGTTTCCACACTCCCTTTTCACTCTGGCAGTTTCTGCTACTGCAGTTTCCATTGCTGCATTAGTTTATGCTACTGTAGTTTCCACTGCTGCGGTTTTCAATATTGTGGTTTCCACTGCTCCGGCCTCCACTGTTGTGGCTTCCACTGCTGTCGTTTCTATTGCTGGAATTCCCCACACTCTCCTTTTTGCTACTACAACTTCCTCTACTGTATCTCCAACACCGAACATCACAGTCTCTCCGACAGTCACGTCCTTTGTTTCGAAATCTTGCCCTATCCAGCCCCCTTTCATCTCTTTCTATGCTTGGCCGCAGACGACTGCGTTCCTCCTCACCTGCCTCTTTGCCTACGGTTTACAGGGCAGCTCTGTTTGACGGCATGCTAGCATGCATTCACCCTGCGTTGTCCTCAACATAGTTATTCAAAGACCTCGTTGTGGCCAATGGACGACTGATTTAGGCCCGAATACCCTTTTCGTTTCTCAGATTCTCCAACATCTTCGCTTTGTTGTACAAAGCACATTTCTGTACGCTAGAGATGTCAAGCTTCGGAAACAAATTATCGGTATTCCAATGGGAACGAATGCTGGCCCAAAAATTTCTAATCTGACGTTGTATTGGAATGAATGCTTTGTTGATGACATTCGTCAACCTGATCTTCAAGCCGCTCAACAATATGCCTTCATGTATCGCCTCATTGATGATGTTCTTTCATGGGGACAATTACCTCCTCCACCAGAGCATCATGGGCTTGAGTGGAAGGAGACTACAACAACAAATGGTTTCTGCACCTTTTTAGGTATGCATCTACGGGTCTGTTCCGATGGCTCGCTTCGCATGAGTGTCTTTGATAAAGCGATAGCTTGGGACTTCCCTGTCATTCGTTATCCAAGTGAGACCTCCAACATCCCTTCCCATCAATCGGTTGGTGTGTTCATTGGCAATTGACCAGATTTGAACAAATATGTAACACTTGGCAGGACTTTCCGACTGCGGCAACAACACTTACTCGTCGCATGCTTTCGCGTGGGCATTCCCCACCAACCCTTGCTAAGGGGTTGACCTGCTACATGCGCTCCCACCAACGTCGTTATCCTACGCATGTGACGCGTCTTTCTCAGTGGTTTCGACGCATGTTGTGATGAACCTTGTATCATCCAATTTCTTCTTCGTCCCCACGACACTCTCGTCGTGCCCCTGATTGCTCATCTGTTGCTACCGCAGTTTCCACTGCTGCAGCCTCCGCTCCTGCAGTGTCTATTGTTGCGGTTTTCACTGCTGCAGTGTCCACTGCTCCAGTTTCCACTGCTCCATTTTCCACTGCTGAAGTTTCCGCTGTTGCAGTTTCTATTGCTGCAGTGTCCACTGCTGCGGTTTCCACTGCTCCAGTGGGTCCACTGCTGCACTTTTCAATACAACAATTTACATAGCAGTAATTCCCTCTACTGTAGTTTTTATTGCTACAACTTCCTCTCCTGCAGCTCTAGTGCAAAGAACATCACAGTCTTTCTGACACTCACGTCCTTTATTTCAAAATCTTGCCCAAGCAGATGGCTGCGTGTCTCCTCACCAGCCCCATCTCCTCCATGGCCTCGCTTGCAAACAGACTCTCCAGTTTCCATTGTTCCCGTTGTTCCACCTTCGTTGCTGGGGACAAGTTCATCTTCTGTTTGCAACACCAATACTCCTCTTGTTGTGTATCGTTGACAACATCCGCGACATTGTCACTTGTCCGGGGATCAGCAACCTGTTTCTTTGTGTGCCCCGATTCTCTCTGTGCCTCCTCCACATGTCGTTGCAATTCGTTTTTTTCGAATGGCAATATCCGCTCCTCTGCCCCCTGCAGACAGTCCAGCTGCCTGCAAGCAGCCATGACACCATGTTTTATACCATGTGGCGTTAGATATTCACGACTCACCTGTACAACACGATGTGGTCCCTGCCCAGAGTACACTTCCGGCTCCAAGGACAGTCCCTACTCAGGATGCAGCCCTAAACGTTGAGAGACTGGAACATGATCTGCCCGGATTGCAGTTCACCCCACAAGGCATAGACCACTTGGGGGATCTGCAAATGGCTGACCAGCATTGTTCGGATGAACCACAAAATTTGTGCTCCACCACGCGCAGACCACATCCAGCAAACAACCCAACACGGTTTGGGCTTGCAACTTGATCTGGGTGATCTGCAAATTGTTGGCCAACATCCAACAAACCAGCCTGAGAACCTCACCAATCTCTGTAGTCTGATGACAACTAATATCTGTCTTCACATTCTCCACCGCCCGTTTTATACACCATCAGACTTCCTTGCAATCACCCTTCAGCTTGATGCTGATCTTCCTCAACTACAGCCAGAGGATTGTAACTATACCAGCGAAGGAGGCTTTACCAGTGTTGTATGTCAAGTAGCAATGAGGGATCGTCAACTTGAACTACGCAATGCTCGAGCAGGTGAGTGGTTTAATCCTCCATCCCACATCTCTGCCTGCATTGTGCACGGGTCCGGCCATTACATGGCCATTGTACATGCCTCTGACCACTGGGAGTTATGGGACAACGACACCATGGTCCATGCCATGACTGATGTCACTGATTCCTTACAAAATGGCGCTGTTTTCTTGCCACAACAAATCGTCCGCAATCTCTTTTATGTCGAAGAGCATTCCTCTGGCCCCGTGCTCCAGCAACACAATGTACCAACGCTCTGTGACCTTCTACTTTGCACAACCACAAACACTGTTACACTCGGCTGTAGCCACCATCATCTCTGTCACAATCACGACAGTGATATGGTTTCTGCATCCATGTGTGCAGAGGACTCCCTCCGCTCCTGACTGCAGGCACCCTCTGCATCCGGACGCTATATGTCCTTTTTGCAGCCACGGGCGCTATACCGAATGCATCGTCTTTTGTGGTGACTAATCTTCCTTCATTTTGGCCGTCAATCGACATGCCATTTGTCGGGGGTGTATGGTGGGCATGCTCAATGCCAGCCGTCGTGGCAATTATTGCAGTGAGAATGCTCAGCTAGGTCTTCCATGTGTTCATCTACCTCATCCTTGCAATGTATATCCTCTCTGACGTCAAGGACAGACTCATTCTTGAGCCTTTTCTTATCCTCTTTTGCCTTCATCTTCACTCCACACTCCGTAATTGCCCTCGCTTGCCCTTTATCGTTCTTTGTTTGGCTGCTCTCCATCTCTCCTCCTTGTGTTTATCCCCTCCCCCTTCACTCTGCCTCTTTCTCACATCATACAAGTGGGTCGTTATGGTACACGGGGATGGGGCCAGCTCGCGCTCAACTTCATCAACGTGGCGAGCCTTGTGCGTGAGAGGCACAGTGAAAGGGGGAGTTAAAAGAAGAACGGGAAAAATGAATGGTTTCAGTGTCCCCTTCATGTTTGCCTTGTTTTTTAATTTGTTATTTTTGCCTTTTGCAAGGAAAATAAGTGATAGCGGATTCCAGAACCCAGCAGCATCATACACGTGAAACCAGATAGTCTTGAGTCTTGACCTCAAACCAAAAGCAGAATTGCAACTCGAGTTCCACCAAATAAGAGCACAACAAAAGTTCACAAGTGACAATGTTGGAATAGTCTGATCATCATCAACAATGAACCAATGTCGAATCCCTACATGGCAACGCTTGGCAACCAGACTACGAATGGCAGATCCTATCTAGCTTATCTACAATGCCGCGGTGACGTCAACAACTTCTCCAAGTAAGAACAGATCTCGGCCAATGCCCTTCACTTCAAGCACCAGGTATGCCTCGCACTTCAGTCACAACCTCGATACCCCACACAGATGCCACGTGCACCCAGGGACCACCATGTGCCCCATCCAGCAATGCGCAGGCCAGCCCGACTATGGCTGCCTGCTTCTTCCCTGCTCGTCCGCGAGCGCATAGGCACTCGCTCCAGCAGCTGGCGCAGCAGCACTTACGCATAAGCAGCAAGTGCCCGAATCTCCAGCCCGCAGCCAGGCCCTTTCCCTTATGGAATGAGGCTGCCAGTCGTGGGCTGCCTAGCTGGCCTGGGCCTCCCCCACGGAAGCTTTCGGTAGGCTCCAAGTGGTTGAGCCCCTGTCCCAGGGAATCTTCCACAGGGCCTGGGGTGGTTACCCGTGTCCAACTGCCAGCGGCCTGTGTTCAGTTCATGCCCCGTGTCTGGCCCAGGGCCCGCCTCGATACATTTGGAAAAAGGCAGGCAGGGCCTGGGCTCACTCAACCAAGTGGCGCTGCGCAAATGACTGAATTTCCCAGCTGCGTCAAAACCCAAAAATAGGCCTCTCGTCACTTGTCAGGCCCGCCTTCACTTAGGGCAGCCATACTTGTTGAAACAGGGCCAGTAGGGCTTATCGAGGCCTTGAGCCTCGCATTCCCTCCTCCATACTTCGACTGTCCTCTGAGAAGTTTACTCAATCTGACGCTTTCCCTTCTGCAGCAACTTCTTATAATGAGCGACAACCTGTGGAGCGGTCTGCATCAATTCCTCCCTTGTAAACCATCTGTCCTCCTTTGGATCAATGTGATGTGTGAACCGAATGCGATATTGCAGCTTCGGCTTCGGAGGACGGCCCGTGCCTGTTGGTGTTGGAACTGGCATTTCTTTGTGGTCCGCGATGTCGTCGATGTCAACCTCTCCATCCATGGTTGGGGGCAGCATTGACCGACGAGATGGAAACTGGTCAGTTTCCTTGAAAGGTGCAAGCTTGGAGGCGCAAAAGACAGGGTAGGTGCGAAGGTGACCTGGGATCCGAATTACATACGAGGGCCCGTCCGGATCATTCCCGACAACGTCCAGAACCTCCCATGGCCCGAAGTATTGTGGCATGAGCTTGTGGGGGATCCCATGCTCTTGCCGAAGTTCGGATGCCGTGACCCAGACTCAACCCCCAACCTGGAACGTAGAAGGGCGGTGGTGATTGTTTTCTGATTCTATTGGCGGCGCCTATGCTTTGTGCATCCTGTCCACTGATTGTTGCATAAGACTTTCATATTTGTAGGCAAATTCCAAGGTTACCGGCGCAGCAGTGGACTGGTTCTCAGGTAGTAAGAAATCTAGAGGCAGTCGAGGCTTGAAAGTTAGGAGCAGACTGTTGGGGCTCACCCGAGTCGCGCTGTGCACAATGTTGTTGTACAGGCTGGCGATGAGAGATAAACTTCTCATCCCAGTCCACCTGATTAGGCTTGATGTAGTGCCTTAGCAGGTGTTATACAGTGCGGTTCAGCTTCTCTACTTGTCCATTTGCCGCTGGGTGGTTCCCAGAGGTCATATGCAGTTGAGTCCCTTGTTCCGCAGTTGCAGCCTTCCACAACTTATTGGTGAATCGTACATCCCGGTCACTTATAATGGACTTTGGCAGGCCAAAGTCTCGGACCCAGTTCTCTTTGAACAGTCTGATTATGTACTCGGTCTTCACTGTTTCCGGCATGGCAACTAAACTAGCATACTTACTGAACCTATCCACAATGACAAAGACATATCTCATACCACTCTTGCTGGTGACCAGTGTATCCATGAAATCCATGGACAGGCTCTCACCAGGCCTTTCAGGAATCGGAAGGGGCTTGAGAAGCCAAAGAGGGGCTTGTGTGCGCGGCTTATCTCTCTGACAGACCTGACAAGTTTCCACGTACAGCTTGGCGTCTTTCACCATTGTGGGGCAACAGAACTGCTGCAACAAATTTGCTGCAGTCTTCTTATAGCCAAAATGTCTGGTGGCATCATTACAATCGCCTAAAAATAAACTACGTAAAGACTCTCTATTTGGCACACATCAACGTTTATTCCTGGACCTCTCGAGGAACAGCAGAACAACACAAACTCATCAAAAGTCACCTTGTCCTTCGCCTCGAGTCTGCGTATGATCTTTGCCATGAACGGATCCTCGCCATAGGCTTCCACCAAGGATTGAGTAACATTGTCCGCAAGCCCAAACTCAGTGATCAGCGCACCAAGGAAATCTGCCCTACACGACAACGCATCAACAACCTTGTTCTACTCGCCTTTGATGTACTGAGGTTTGAAGTCTATATTGTTCTCTGACTTCGATCCAGCGTTTCAAAGCATCGGAGAGTACAGGCTGTGTCCTCATCCACCTCAGGGTCTAATGATCAGTCATGACGTAGAAGAATCTCCCAAGGAGTTAGTGCCTCCTGTGGGTCAGCGCTTTATATATTGCGTAGCGTTCCTTCTCATAGGTGGACTTAGCCAACTTATGAGAGGGCATCTTTTTGGACATGTACTCTACAGGCCTCAACTTTTTCCCCTCCTGCTGCGCAAGCACGGCACCAATGCCATATTGGCTGGCATCTGTGGTTACAACGAATGGTTTGTCAGGATCAGAGAGTTTCAAGACCTCATGGTGTGCAAGAGAATGCCTCAGATGTCTGAAAGCAGCCTCACACCTGTCTGTCCACTCCCAGGGGGTGTCAAGGCGTGTGAGATCCCACAAGGGTGCGGACACTATGCTATAGTTCTTCACAAAGTTGCGATAGTATCCGGTCATTCCCAGGAAGGATATCTCCTAAGTCACAGACTGAGGACGCAGCCAGTCACGAATGCTGGCCACCTTCGCATCATCGACTTCAATCCCGTCGTGGAAATCTCATGACGTAGAATCCTAGATACAAGATCCGGGTGCGGCCAATAATTAATTTCGAATAACATTAATTAATTCGAATCGGAATTAATTGATTTTTATTCTTGTTTTGGAAATTTTATTTTTTTTGGAAATTATATTCTTTGGTAAATCACTTGATGACGTTCTACTCTTGTAAATAGGACCCCCTCCCCCCCCCCGGGCATGCCACGTTCAACCAGGAACTCTCAACGCGTAGCCGCTGACGCTGCCGCTGCTGCCACCTCATCCGCCGCTGCCACCGCTTCCTCCCCCACCATGGCCAAGTCATCCAGCATCAATATGTCCGGCATCTGCACCGACTCCATCGACAGCATCGCCCGCGGCCTCGCAGGCGAGCAAACATCAGCACCCGATGCCGCCACCGATTTTGCAACACTCCTCCGCACAGTGACATCCATCGACGACATCAAAACGTTTGTTTCCACCATCTCCGCTCGCGTGACCGCCATTGAAAATCAAACCCCCGCCATCCAGGTCGTCACCACCACGTCTCCCCCCCCCCACCTCGGGTGACATCACCCTTCCCCCATCCTCCGCCTCCACATCTACACCAATCACCTCCTCCCCCATATCCACCGCCCTCTCCGCTAGCACGTCATCCACACCCCCGCCTTCATCCAACACCACCTTCACCAGGGTCATCCCACCGCACAAGACGACAACCCCCACCGTCACGCAGTTGTCGACCATTCCGCCTCAGTCAAAACCTCTCATGACGTCATCCACTATCATTCCACCCTCCCCACCCATACCAGATCACGCCCACACCACAAGCCCTACTCCCCGTTCTCCCAATTCTTCCTCCGTCCGCACTCCTCCCGACCAACCCCACCACCGATTTCACCCGGGTGCCATCCTCCTCACCCAAACTTGATTTCAACACCCTTTACGGGTATCATTCCCCCATCCTTCCGATCAATGGACATCCCCCCCTTCACCGACCTTCCCCACGAGGACGTCTTCGTCTTCCTCAGCAACCTCTACAATGCATTCTCCCTCCACAACGTCCCTGTCACACACTGGCTCCCTATTGCCAGCACGAGGTTACAAGAAGGTGTTGCCCGTTGGTGGTACACTGAACGAGCTAACCGGCAACACGCAAACGTGGAACCCCATTCCTTCCTCGAGTGGGCCAACCTCATCACCTGTACATTCTCGCCACATAAGACGGTCGATGACTACTTTGAGCAACGTTGTTGCCTTTGACAAAACGGTCCGACCGACCGTTTTGTCCAGTATGTCCAGCACATACCTCTTCACTACGTTGACGATGCCGCATTCATCTCCCGCTTCAAACGGGGATGCCTCAAGGACCTCGCCGCCTCCCTCGCTCACGATCCCCCGATGTCCCTCTTTGATCTCTTCAACCGCGCCATCCACCTAGACAAATTCCTTACCCCGTACAAGGACGCACTCACATCCGCCCCACCCCGCCAACGATTCTTTCATGATATCGCTGACGAAACCCCTCTCTACCTCCTTGGATGAGTTCTCCACCCCCGACCCCGACACCCTCTCCGACCCACTAGACACCACATCGCTTTCCTCTGACCACATCGCTTTCCTCTGACCACATCGCTTTCCTCCGACGAACTCTTTGCCATCCACCTTATGTGGATGGAAAAGAGAGAACGCACCAGCTGTCCTCCCATAAACACGCCCCCAACCCGTCTCACGAAACTCACGCCGCAGGAGCGAACCTACCTCCAAGCGAAGGGTGGATGTTTCCGGTGCGAACAATTAGGACATTTGCGAACAATTAGGACCCACTAGGCACCTAGGTTTGCGGCCCCCCAACCCGCCGCTTCCCCATCCGCCACTCCCGACCCCTCCTCCACTTGAACACTGTCCCCATGATCACCACGAACCCGCCCCGGCATCGACGACTAGTCTGTCGGCCATCCCATTGGTGACGATGTCCATCCCACCGGTGGCCCATTTGGCATTGACAATACGTCTCCCTCCCCCCTCTTCAGTGCCGCACATCCCACTGGACGACCCCCAGGTCGTCGCAACCCTCCTCACTGCCACATGTTCCTCAACCCTCCTCCCGAATCCATCCTTTGTCACCTTCTCTGATGTTGTTGAGGAACAAGCCCGACACGATTGGCTTGTCTGATTAGGCAATAAACAACGCCGCCTCAACACCATTATCTCCACCGCCAGCTCATCATGCTTCCACCTCAAATTCATTGCTGCCACCCTCGGTGCGTCTACGACTAAGTTCCGAGCCCTCCTCGACATTGGAGCCACCGGTAACTTCATCACCGATGCGTGTGTCCGAAAAGTCGGTCTTACCTCTACTGATTACGACTCCCGATTACGATTCGTTTAGGGGACAAAGACACCGCCGTCGTAGTAGACGCACGGTTCCCGAGACGACAACAAAAGCTCACAAGTGACAATGTTGGAATGGTCTCATCATCATCAACAATGAACCAATGTCGAATCCCTATCTGGCAACGCTCAGCGCGCGGACTACGAATGGCAGATCCTATCTAGCCCATCTACAATGCCGCTGGTGACGTCAACAACGTCTCCAAGTACGAGCAGATCTCGGCCAATGTCGTTCTCTTCAAGCGCCAGGTATATCTTTCACTTCACTCGCAACCTCGATCCACGCATACCCAAGGACCACCATGCGGCCCATCCAACAACGCGCAGGCCGACCCTACTATGGCTGCCTGCTTCTTCCTTGCTTGCCCGTGAGCGCGTAGGCACTCGCTCCAGCAGCTGGTGCAGCAGCACTTGCGCATAAGCAGCAAGTGCTCGAATGTCCAGCCCGCAGCCAGGCCCTTTCCTTTACGGAATGAGGCTGCCAGTCGTGGGCTGCCTGGCTGGTCTGGGCCTCCCCCACGGAAGCTTTCGGTAGGCCCCAAGTGGCTGAGCCCCTGTCCCAAGGAATCTTCCACAGGGCCTGGGGTGGTTCCCGTGTCCAACTGCCAACGGCCTGTGTTCGTTTCATGACTCGTGTCTGGCCTAGGGCCGGTGTCGGAGGGCGTGGTGTCCCGGCCCTCCTCTGCGTACCAAGTCCCTGCCTGGTGTCGGCCTCTTACTCCGACGTTGCTGTCCGTAGGTAAGTCCCCGACCCTCTGCGACCCCTAGTACCTGGTCTGTGTCCGGTGTGGGCTAGTCTTGTTGATGCCTACCTCAGCAAAAAGAGGGGTGCACCACAGGACTTTCCTTTGGTCCATGCAGGCTCGGCCCCCTACTGTACAGCAGAGCACAACCGGCCTGCGGCCGTGGTAGACGCCGGGTTCGCCCTGGGACGCGGAGGTGAAAGGATTGGCACGGTCATTTCTACTGCGCGCCGATTACACTCTAACCAGGTTATGGGTTAGGTGCGTGCGATAGATGTAGCCGTCGGACAGAAAAGGACCATGGAGAGGGAAGTAAAAGGAGAGAAAATATGAAAAAAAATAAAAATAAAAAATAAAATAAAAACTAACCGTCAAGTCTGTGCGAGGGCCTAAGCTCCTGCTTTAATTCGGGATTGGCCGAAGGTCTAATTTCCTAGTCGCGGTCGCTGTCGGATAGCCTGGCCTGCTCGGAGTTGAAGGGACTGTCTGGTCCTGGTGGTTGTGATTCGGGCCAGGTGCGGGGATGTGGTAGTAATAACCCGTGCGGACGTCTGGACCAAGTGCTAGACTCCAGTAGCTGTATTTGGGGGGTACAAGAGAATTCTGAGATACTATGCTTCCTTTTTTTTTTTTTTTCGGTATTATTATTATTATTAATATTACTGTAGTTATTATTGTTACTACCGAGTCTTTTTCTGATTTCCTTCCCTTTGTCGTTTCGCGGGAAGTCGAACGGCTCGAAATTCGAGCGCGGCTGCAGTCTGTGGCCCTGACTGACTTGGCCTGTCTCTTCGGTACTGATGGTTGGGAAGCCCGATCAGGCGCCGCGCGACAGGACCCCAAAAGAGGGGCGACCCGCGGCCGCATCGGCAGGAGTTTCATCACCGCCTATAGAAGGTCATGAACCCCCTCCTTACCATCGGACACGGGTACCCGATAGTAGTAAGCCGACTGCGGGTTTTAGAGAGGGACAGGCATCCATTCGTAACCCGTTATGGGACCTCCGCGTCGTGACTACAGGTCACTTCTAAGCCTGAGAGGAGGCTGGTGATGTGACCGTTGATGTTATGTCTCTCGTTTTTCCTTTTCTTTTTCCTTTTGTTTTGTTATCTTATTTTATTTTATTTTCATCTAAATCTTATTTTATTCTATTCAACTTGATTCGAGAACTTAAGTCGATTAAAGGCACAAGAGCCATGAGAAGTGTCTGGGCTCTTTTGTTCCGAGTATGGGGGCGGGATAGAGAACGATCCTATAAGAAGAGGGGACTGCCATTTACTGAAAAAAACGCAGACGGCCTCGCTGTGCTATGGCAAGGAGGGAACAGAGTGGCGAAGTGGGCGTGCAAATCCACTTGTGTGCCCCTGCCTTTGCGCCTAGTAGTTGGTACTGGCTATTCGGGTCAGTAGGCGGGGCTGGTGCGGTGTCTGGCGAGTTAAGTYTGGCTATGGCGCTGCATGGCTATAGACCGGGCTACTGGTACCACCAGGCTCGCTGGAAGCCTATGTTTGGGGAAGGGCCCTGGATCACAGTGATGCTCAATTATGATGGGGGTGACGAAGTGAGACTGAAAATTAACGTGGAAGGGGCTAAGGAGGTAGAGATGCAGACTAACCCAAAGCTATAGGACGCGATCACGGAGGCAAAGGATCGTGCGGAGAGGCGCTACAGAAGGGACGAAGTGACAACAAAAATGCAGGTAACGGTCTCGTATCATGAGACCGAGACCTCGATGGACACAGCGGACCTGGAACAAGCCCATCTGGACCGGGACTCAGGTGGGGAGAGCGAGATGAGCGAGGCGGGAGACCGGGAGACGGATATTCAGTCCTGGAACAGACCGGGCCAGGTCCGCAAGAACCACCCGCTGGCACGACCTGTGGAAGGCGGGCTCGTGGCAGTGGAGTCCCAGAGGACGAGTGACAGGAAAGGGGGTGTGAGTAATCAACACACGCGGTACACGCGTACACACGGTACAAGGGCTACACGTGGCAGTCGTGGGAAGCGAGAGAAGAGGTCAACGAGAAGGGGAGACTGGGCGAACGAACCAGACGTGGGCTTGTGGTGTGCGACAGACGTCAACCAAAGTTTCCCACGCTCGCGCGACGTTCTTGCACCAGTGGCAGTAATGTGAAGATGAGATGGAAGAGGTCCTGTTAATATAGAGAAGCGGTGGTGATCAGGAGACTATTCGTCGACGTCAACCTAACTTTCTTTGGAGGTGAACAGCGTCCGCTGTGGTAACCGCTTTGAATGAGCAGAAAGTAATGTGGTTAACACGCGCGGCCTGTCAGACAGCTGTGAGACGGAGTGCGTGGCGGATCGGACTAGTCTTTTGAGCGTTGTAGTATGTGTCGTTCTGGCGTCCCGGAGTAGTCAACTTCACTACTCATGTGGGCTTCGGGCTGTTTAGCTTGGCTATGGTGTCCAGAAGCCAGGTCGCGACTGTGGAGTGTACACTCACTGTGCGAGGAGACGCGAGAGAAAGAGAGAGGCAAAGCCGGCGTGTGCAGGTATGGCACACTCATTCGGTATGTTGTCATCAACTGTTGCCTCGACGTTCGCCCATAACACTTTGCACCTGCGGAGCCTGTTTGAGAGCTGCCCGAAGATCAACTCAAGATGGCAGGAGAACTACGCTGTTAAGGAATGCTCGAGAGAGTAAGAGGGGAGTCTTTGAGGCCAATGGTGGGAGTACGAGGGAGTGCAGTAGTGCATGGAGTGGCCACGGTGAACATTGGGCCTTTCAACAAGAACTTGGTTCTGGTGGGATAGCCATCACCAGCCTATGACTAGAGTGCAGTTTGTGACTGGAGTCTTGCCAAGGGGCTCTACTCTCTCACCAGGCTGATAGGAGCTTACGCGCACGCCTGAACCGTCTAGTGCGCGATTAGCTGAATGAGGCGTAGCCTTGGTTTTCGCAGGGAAGTCCGCAAACTAGGGATGCTGAGTAATCAAGGCCAGTGGGTAACTTGTATGCTTCGCTTGGTTGATATCAACCTTCTCCTCGGTGCATTGTCAGACCTGCCAAGGTGAGCGAGTGGGACCTGCTTGATGAGTGAGAAGAAACCTAGTGAACAGAGGAGTCACGTGCGTGCTTCTTTTCACGGACATCAGCAGTTTCAAGTGAACTTCATTAAAAGTCTGAACAGTTTGGGAGGAACTGTGAGATGCGTGTTGATCAGTTGTATTGAGTCCGTGTTCTCGTTAGTCGTCTTAATTGCGGCTCGAATGTGGAGTTCACTCTGGTAACCCGGGAGTACTAATCAGGCATACTAGCAATGGGAAAGGGGTGGAAGGCAGACTGTTAGGAAGCAGGGAACAAGTAAGTATTAATAGTCCTGGTGATCTCCAAATGATTGAAGTTGACACCCGTCACAGGGTAACCTTCAGTATGCGTGCACAAGGGCAAAAGCAGTCTGACTCAGCCATCGGAATGATTGGATATACTAATCTCACTGGGAATAACGACTAGTAACACTTCTTGACTGTGCGACAAGTATTTTCTCTTTCGAGTTGATTTTTCTTGAAGATCTATTGGAGGGAGACCTCCGGTTCCCATTGCCG
>BFEA01000784.1:149871-167532 GCA_003427395.1 Chara braunii
TTCTTGACTGTGCGACAAGTATTTTCTCTTTCGAGTTGATTTTTCTTGAAGATCTATTGGAGGGAGACCTCCGGTTCCCATTGCCGCCTCTGTTATAGGCTGCCTAGTGTCTAACTGTGATTTTCCGTGCCTGTTTGGAGTGAAGGTTGGTATGAGGGCGTGAGTGAATGAGGAGTAAATCAAAATCRAAAACATTGCCCTTCTTTTCTTCGGAATATCTTGTGATGGGTCATCGTTTGTCCCTGTTGGTGAGATTGTGCCACTTGCATGAGCATGCATTTACAAAGAAAGGATGAATATTGGCCCTYCGTTCAGAGTTGGTGAGCTCGTCTGTGAGAGAAGGGTTATTCGTGCTGACTGAGGGAGCTCTAACCTACTTGTCGGTGAGTGAACAGTGAGTGAAGAAGTTGATAGAAAGTGAGAAACGCTGGCCATTCCTAACGAGTGGTGGGATCTGTAGATCGATGGGCAAAAGTCAGTGCATTCTGAGAAAGGTTGCGTACCTTCTTGCGAAATACTTAATCGACGGGGACTAGTGGGAACAAGAGGGGAAGTGATAAGTTCTTGTCAGCATTCGTCCCGTTCAAAAAAAAGGGGAAGCGGTTTGAGTTAATACTTTCTGTTTTGGAATGAGACCTATGAATGAGCAGGAACGTTGTCAGTAATGAGGGGTATTGTTCGAGTGGAGTCTTCTGATAGCAACACTCGGTGCGTTCACTGAATGGGGTAGACCGTCGAGATGTACACTTGACCTATGTCTCAGCCGGAYTATTTGAGACTCGAAAACACAGGCCGTGTTTGCACTTGTTGTGTGTTGGTTGCTTGATCTGCATCAGTGCCTTGAACRCCGTGCGAGAAAGGTGTGTCCGTTTTATGGTTCGAGCTAGTTAGTGCAGTCATGGTGACTATGGCGCTTCATGATGTGGTCAGGCACTAGCAGCTACGCAGCCCGTCCAGTTAACTCCAATGAGGAGTTGTAGTTGGAACTTTTACAGTGGCACTCTGTGTGCTCTGTTGAACTGGTGATTGAAATTCTGAGGCGGCAGTTATCACAAGTGTTCCTACACCCTAACGCTAGTCGTGAGTTTACAGACTTAACGCAGTTGAAGTCTGCGATAACCAATCAAGACAGCAGGCTAAACTAAACCCGATATGAGAATCTTGGGAAAGCTACCAGTTATGAGGGAAGGGTGGAACTAGTGCTTTGGATCATGTTTTCTGCATCTGTTGTCGCTCGAGCAAGCTCTACAGTATGAGCACGCCTCTGAGAACTACTGAGTCGGCCAGAATCGAGCTCATATAAGGAACGATTGCTCACCCCTCACTTCCTTTAGCAGAATCACTAGTGGAAGCTATTAACAAAGCTATTTGCAGAGCAGTCGAAAAACATTTTTTTTGTCTTTCTCAAGCCATGCCCACCCTAGCTGTCGGTGATCAATGAGTCAGTAACCTGTTCCGACAACTCTATTCATCAGGGACTTGAGGCCAGAGAAATAGCCCCGGGCTTTGATTAGAGATAATTTGATCAAAAGAGGTAAAGAGGGTGATGGCTGTGTGCAGTGATCTTATGGCAACACCCTGCATACCGTGCCAAGTAATAAAAGTTTGGTCATGAGAGGTAAAACGATTGCAAGTTGCCCAAAGTCTGCCCATCTACAAGGAGTCGAAGTTTGTCAAGGTCGCCCATAATCCATCCCATCTACAGCTTGATTCGAAAATATGAGAGAGAAGCATGGGGGAGAACAAGATTTTGGTGGTGAAAGGTAGATCGAACAGGGATAAGAGAGAAGGCTGGGAGGAAGAAGCGTGCAAGGATATAGRAAAAACACAGACTAATTCAGRGGGAGTTTGYGGTTGGAATAGCMGGAGAGAGAAAGTACATCGAATACGTAATCTACTTCCACAGACCTGATGGCAAACTGCATAGTACCAKTTCCTCGCTAGAAAGCGTGGAAYAGGCMAGGGCAAAACTCGCATGAGCCCARCAGTGCCCAAATTACCATTTCCAGAAYTCTACCAGCATCTAAACARCAACARTTTGCAGCTYCTTTTGCGGTAGAAGATACGAGAATTCACTATCCAGTGTATCAGACTATATCCAGTGTATCAGACGACATTCAGTGGATATTCAAAGCAATATTCAGTACTTAAGACAGTACTCAGAACAGTACTCACAACGATATTCAGTACTCAGGGCAGTTCTCAAAGCAATATTCAGTACTCAAGACAGTACTCAGAACAATACTCAGAACGGTACCCGGGGCACTATTCAAGAACAATATTTTGAACGGCGTTCAGAACAACATTCAACTGTGGTTCAGTCACTACTCAATCTGTATTTAATCAGCAAACAGCCAGTTCGAATGACAACAGACATTCCTTAACAGGCAACAGTTAATTCAACCAGCAGCATTCTGCTCTCGATTAGAAAATCTCAACAGCATACGGTTCCCTACTGGGCATTCCGCCAGCTTGAGTAAGGCTTTAAGACTCTATACTACCAAGCAACTTTTACTCATACGTTCGCCAGTCAAGATCTGGTTTTCTTTCTTTTGTCAGAAAATATCAATTTGATTGAGCTCATGAGAGAGATCAATCCCATTACGGTAGACCGGTCGGTCCTTGACAACCTCAATCTGATTGCAGTCAGGGAGAGTTTCCCCTACAAGTATGTCAGGATTGATGGGTTCAAGCGCGAAGATCTGTCTATCTTGGTTGTTCTCATAGAGTTTGTTGAAGGTACAGTCAGCGATCTGCGGATGTTTTTGAAAAAGGGGAACGAGACATACCCTCATTTTGATGCAGTGTGGACTGCAGCAGCCGGGTACGTGCAGTGGAAAGTTGAGAGACTCCAAGGGAATACAAAGCTAGTTTATAGCTTTGGTCCTAAGCTTTTCACAGACTATCCCAAACCTCCTGTCCCCTACTATCTTACTGATTGCTCTTATTGGGATGGACTGGTGGACCTGGCAAAGAGATACATATCGCCAGCAGAGATCGACTACGAGGCAGTGACAGAACCCTCAGAGTTCCCTCATCTCAAGAGGGGCATTTTCTCTCAGCCCTATCTCCCCACTCTATGGGAGGAATTTTGTGCCATGGTTGACTTCTGTATCACGGGACTTGGATGAAAATGTTTGGAACTAGCAGGCTTCAGGTGGCTTTACATTCCGCAGCCACAACCTCAGAAAGTACGGAGACATGGCAAGAAGCCCAAACGACGGACAACAAAGTGAGAAAATGAGTGTAAAATCCAGAGGGATGAGTGAGGACTCTTGATTGGTGTTGGCCATGCTCTCTTCCACATGTACTTTCTGAGACTATTASGARGTCTCATTCTTCCCTYATTCATTTGACWCTGTCATTGCTTGAGTCAGTCGKTCTTKCTTCTTGCATTGTTCTTGCCTGATGATTACTCTCGTGGATGATTCTKTCASAGTTCTCAAAAYCAGATTGACATAATTGATGCATGCATAGCACTCCATAAATTTTATGATTATTATTTGCATRAKTCTCTGCTRTTCCGAATCAAAATAAAAGATTCYTAAGAYCGGGGACCGGCGAAGACCGTAATTGAAGGGTCTCGCTCGAAGCCGGACGCACACAACAGGAAGGGATTTGCTTTAATTAATTTATTTTATTTATTGCAATCACATAAAAACCCTGCGTGACAGCCTGTTGGCTTTCCGGTCGCCTAAAGCGATCCGACGGGAAAAAGTGCGACAAAAATGGCACCGTTGCCGTGGGCATGAAAAATTTTCTTGTCCGGAACGAGCCTGGGTCAGCAAGACAAATTTCATAATTTTCCTGATTGATCTTGTAATCTTTCTTGAGCTATTACTCTCTTGAGAAGCTAATTGCTAACTGAGATCTATCTCTTCCTTGTGTGAGGTACCACTCTGGAACGGGAGAGAAGGTTGATATTATTGACTGGAGATAATCGAGTTTAATATCAGGTATGTTCTATTGTTCCTCAATACATTGAAGGAATTGAAAGAAAGAGAGCGACATGTCAAGACAAATGCTGGTCGACAGTGTACTTAAAGAGTTATCTAAACTCACTTCCAGCGGGATATTTCCCTACAGATATGAGGGTTGTTGGGGCTATCACTCCCGTGGTTCGACCATCTGCGTAGTGCTGACTTACTTCTTGGAGGGAGATGTTTATGATATCCGCCCATACGTCAAAGAAGGAGGCAGCAACGAAGGTGAGAACTTTAATTGGCTATGGGAGATTGTGATCCAATTTATTTATGATGAAAAGGTAGAAATGGTCAGACAAAAGAAGAAAGTGAAATGGGATGTGATGCCAGTGACATATAAGACTGTTCCAATCCCTCCTATACCCAACAAATATTGTGATGGGACTAACTGGTTACCAATTATGAACATGGTGTTGACGATGGAGAAAAAAATCGATGGTCATTAGAACTAAAGAGGTTTCAGCAGAGGAAATCAGACAGAGAAGGTTGGAATTTGGCAGAGGTTCGGGCCCAAGTTAGGAGAAAGTTGAGTGTCTCCTAAGGTCACTGAACACCCTAAGCAAAAGAGAGGTGTTCCCATATGTGGTTGTCAGATATGAGATGGTCGAGAGCGGATGGGAGCAGGAACGGTTGTATGTACTGACATTCTATTTCACGGATCTGGATGTGTATGATGTGAGAATTTATGTCCCAAAAGAAAGAAGAGTTGATGCAGTGTATGGGAGATGTTGGGGATTTGTTGAAGAAGTCGTACTGAAAGAGAAAGAGAGGCTTGAGAGAGAGAACAAATGCTTCACTGGATCTACTCGATTTACTGTCTTTGATGGACTCCCGGCTCCTCCCTTACCTGATAACAATCCATCAAGGGATAATTGGTATGCCATGATAAAGTTTGCATGGAAAGTGAAGAGAGCCCAAGAAGAATACTCTCAGTAGTTAGGATAACTACTATGAGGCGCAAACTTTGTGAGGTAATAGGGCATGATAATCCCTTTGTAATTTTGAGGCATGAGATTTATGGGGAAGGACATATAGTATTTCATATTCCGGTAGTTAAGTTTCTGAACTCAGACAGCTTGGATGCGAGGGTTTATTCCTCCAACAGTCTGGAGGAGGAGGTTGACTACTTGGAATATTTAAAAGGGGCGTATGTCAGCCTTGAGCGAACAAAAGAGTGGCTAGAGAAGCTAAAAAGAAAAGTAACTTGGGGAGTGGGAGTAAGAAAATTTGAAAGACTCCATGAGTTCTCGATTGCTAAGGGATTTGAAGACAGGAGAGATTGGATGACTCTGCTGGAAGCTATTGCTGAGATAGGTAGAGCAAGGGAGAAAAACTCTACTGTAATGATAAAATCCCTGCTTTTGAGTACCTTTGAACACAGATTCGAAATCCCTGATTATGTTCAACCTGAGATCTACCTTTCAGATATTACTTATGATGCTTAGCAATGCCCAGCTTGACTGAACAGTTGACACTCGGTGTTGTGTTGGAAGGTAAAATAATCAAGGTAGAAGGGACTCTTCGGATCTCTGACAGAAACCTTTCTACCCTGGATGAGCTTGAGTTTTTGCAGCCTTTCTTTGACCGAATATGAAATTCTGCCCTGAGAATTGTTATTGATCAGACTGAGATAAACTATCTATTAAGGGTGGTGAAATTGGGAACTGCTGAGAAAGTATCATACCACACTTCTCGGGAACGAGTCTCTCTTGCAAGAAGGATCAACAGTGAGCTGTAAGCAATTCAATTTGATTATGAGATTATAGACCTGACTCGATACTTTATGATTCGGGATACTATAAAGGGGTGTAATAGAAGATAGAGTAGGGATGATGAAAGAGAGTTGATTGAAGATTACATTGGAAGGCTGAGAAGAATTGCATTGCCCTTGATCACTACCCAATCCATTATTGCTTATACTCTATATGTACATAATTCTCAAGGGGTAGAACAGACAAAAGAAGAGAGAAACGAGTCGGTATCCCTTGCGAGAAGAGTGAGAGATTGAAGGACAAGGAAGAAGAGGACAAGAGTGATTGGAAGAGAGAAGAGAATACCCGAAAAAATCTATGGTCAAAATGGCAGGACGAGGAAGACCAAGTTCATCTGCAGGGACCAATGAAGAGGCCTTGGTTGGGGTTATACGGGAATTGGTTGGGAGAGTCGACACAATCAAAGGAGGGTCAGACATTGCAAGAGCAAAGAGGCCAGATGAAAGGATTCCATGTTTTAGAGGGCCTCAAGTAAATGATTTCCTAGACGAGTATGAATTATTTGGACTCAGCTATGGCTGGACAGATAAGCAACGGCTGAAACACCTTCTATCTTACTGTGATACTGACTCAAGATTGGCTGCTCAAGAATTAATGGAAGGTGCCACTACATGGGAAGAGGTCAAAGAGAGAATGAAAAAGGAATTTGAGAAGGACTCAGTTCCGACTACCACCAAGGATTTACTTAACATCAGAAGAGCTAAGTATGACACTTTCAATGTTTTTCTTCAGACCTTCATCCGAACAGCAAGAAGAATTCCATATTTGGACGAAGCTGAAACGGTATTCACCAATTCGTGGTAGCTGAGATAGATCTCAGGGCTCGATCCCTAGTTCCCCAACTTACCTGTATACAATACCTGCGTCAACTCGAAGAGTTGAACCTGCGACCTGTAGAACCGCCAGTGGTAGGTAGGTCTGTCGTAGGTCTATAGGTAGCCAGGATTCGATCCATAGACCTGTAGACTAGAAGGCTAGCTGTAGTCCTTCTAGAAGGTTGGCAAGTGGTCAAGTGGTGCAGGCAAGTGGGCAAGTGGTGTAGGCAAGTGGGCAAGTGGTGTGACTAAAGCAAGCCCATGTTGGAGACGAGGACAAGTGGCAAGGTTAAATAGTAGGACCCCGGTGCAATTGCACTGCGTCGTAGGGTCATCGTCATACAGTCAAGGGAGAGTCTAGAAAGTACCAGTCCGGTCCAACAAGTACCACGGGGGGAACTATGTGCACCATGGGCCAGGGACAGAGGGCAGACCAATGCAGCACAGAAGTATAAATCAAGAGGCTGCGTCCATTCATTTATTCATTCCTGCGGATGCCAGGCGGAAGCGCTGCCTTAGCAGCTTGTGCGAGGCGGTCTGCAGTGCGCCCGAAGACGAAGTGGGCAGAGAAGTGTAGTGTAGCGATAAGTTAGAGGCAGCTAGCGCTGCCATAGCTGTAGCATAGTGTGTGAGTGTGTTATGTATGATACTGAGTGTTGCGTGTGGGACATCCAGGGTGATCCAGAGTGCGAACAGTGAGTTGTGTGGGCGCCCAGTCGCCATAGCCAGTTGAAGAGAACTTATTTCTGGTTACGATATCTTGAGTACTGTGTGGACGCATGTCGCCAGTTGCTGTACCGCTGTTTGCAGGCATGACAAAGTGAGAAGAAGACGAGTTTGATTTCAAAGCCTAGATATGCCATATATTTTTGACAAATTTTACTGACACCGAAAGGCAGGCCGTTCTCAATCAAGCTCAGCACTATCCTCTCAGATGGGATGAAATGGTTGCCATTGTGAGAATTTTGCCCACAGTCTCTCATAAGAAATGGTCACTAGATCAGATTAGTACTTTGGCCAAGGACTGGGAGACTGAGAATGGTATGAACAGAAAGTGATGGCTAACTTTATGCCTGCAAGGCCTGCAAACCATGTTGTGGATGACAGGGGAAATAAGAAAGTTGAAAGTGAAGAGGATGATGATGATGATGATGACGATGAAGGCTATGGTAAGAAGGGAGACTCTTCCAAACCCAGAAAAAATGGAAAGAATGGTGATAAGGGAAACAAAGAAAGGAGGAAGTATGATGACCGTCTTGACCGTCCTAAGAAGAGTTTTGTCTGCTACTATTGTGGTGAAGGGGTTCACACTACCACCTATTGCAGACCTCTGGAGGAGGATGTAAGGAGTGTGGTGGCAAAGAAGGATGCAATGGGCCAAGTCTGTGAGAAAGGTTAATGTGAATGTTGATTTTCTCATTGAATGTTCATTTTCTGGCTAACAAGTGACCCTAGGCATCCAGGAGGTATAAGATGAAGAAGAAGAGAAAGGCTAATCTGAATGTTCATTTTCTCATTGAGGAGTTGCCTAATGAACTAGTACAGGAAACAAGTGACCCTTATACCACGATTGAGTTGTCTCTGCAATCCTTAACATTGACAGAGTGTGTGCCTAGCGAGACTTCTACAAGTGAGCCTCCATTGGGAGGGAATTCTATTTTTCAGAATCCTTCTGAATTAATAGAGTCCTCTTCCAATGAAATGGTTCGCTTTCTGGCTAACATGATGTCGTTTCATGGTGATTTACCCCCAGAACTCGTCATGGAATCTAGTGTCAGGCTTTGGTGAAGTGAGAAACCTCCAAGCTCGCATGACGCCTCAAATGATAGAGGAAAAGAAAAGGAGGAAGGTTGAGGAGTCACTGATTAATATCCTTGATGACCCGAAACCGGAACTTTCACATAGAAAAAATAAACAGGGGAGAAAAAGGAAATTTATTCTCAAGAGTGACTTGGATGATGGGACAATGATTTCTGATGTGATTACTACAATGCTGGAAGAGATGGAAGTGACATTGTCCTTCAAGGAAGCAATGACTCTAACACCCAAACTGAGAGAGGAGCTAAAAAAGTTGATTGAGAAGAAAAAATTAGAAGCTAATTACTTGGGATCGGTCTTTCCCGACCAAGTGAACAGATCACTGCGAGGTTGCAAGATGAGATTCGCAACCATGGGATGTGGACACCTTACAATTCATATTAATCAAGTGAAGATTCTATCCCTAGTGGACTCTGGGGCAGAGATGATAATCCTTTTTCGAAGAACGATGGAGGCTTGTAATTTATCTATTGATAGACTTGCACAAAATGTACTGAGCAATATTGCAGGAGAGCTATTCGTGGCAAGATTTATTGATAATCTGTATATCAGAGTTGAAACAATGATTGTGGAATTACTAGGTTTTGTAGTGTCGGATCTGGACCATGACTGTATCTTGGGAACTTCATTCTTGCATAGGATGGAGGCGGTCTAATTTTTCAGCCATGAGGGGTCATCTTGGATTGGCCTACAAAAGATCCCGAGACTGCGCAGGAACAAACCTTTATGGTCTGCAAAAAAGTGAATTCAAACATCAATTATCCGCTAATTCAATCAGAAGAGAAGAGTCTGTTGAAAGGGTTAGGAGACTAAAGGAAGAAGGAAAACAAGAAGCAAAAGAAGAGATTTCAGTGGGTATCAATCAAGTTTCGAAAATGATAAAAGGTCTTGGTAAACTCGAGGATGAGAATGGACAAATTGAAGTTTTTAAGAAGGCTGTAGAGACTGCTAAAGGTGGAAAGATGGAACTAAAATTTGCATCGACTCACCCCTTTTAAGAAAAATAGCCACTTGGTCAAAAAGAAAATATAAGCGCAAGGGGGTAAAGAAAAACCTGATGGCAATCCTAATAGAAAAGAATTATGATGCAACATTGAAAAAGGAGATGGAGATTATTAAAGCATTGAAAGAATCTGCAAAATTGGGGAATAAAGTCACCAGAGAGAGATTTGAGACAATGAAGATAGGCTCGGATCAGTTTATCCTGCCTAAAGAGAAATAATATATCTTCAAGATGTGTCAGGACTTCTCTGGTGCATTTTCCTTTAATAATGAAGAGAGAGGGCGGTTGGATGTGGATATGATCAAGATGGCCAAAATTTGGACAGTTGATAATGTTCCATGGAATGATAGGCTGACTAAGTATGGATTGCATCTAATGTTGCTGAACTAAGTATGGATTACATCTGGACAGTTGATAATGTTCCATGGAATGATAGCCCTGAAGGAAGAAGCAGAAGTTGTAAAATACCTTGACAAGAAGATTGCATCTAATGTTGCTGAACCTGCCGATGGACCATATGCTAACCACTGGTTTTGCTTTTGGAAACTAGAGGGTGGATTAAGATGGATTCAAAATCTTCAGAAGCTCAACTCTGTGACGGTACGTGACGCAGATAGTCTTCCTAATGTTGATCTCCTCTTTGAATCTTTTGCTGGTCGATGCATTTATTCTCTAGTTGATTTGTATTGTGGCTATGATCAGTTTCCCATTGATCCCACTAGCCGACCAATGACTGTTATGCACACGCTAAGAGGGCTCATTCAGATGTGTGTGGCGCTTCAGGGTTGGACTAATGGTGTGGCAGTGGTTCAAAGGGATATGATCCAAGTCATGCAAGATATTTCACCTGAAATAACAAACCCCTACATTGATGACAATCCTGTAAAAGGACCCCTGGTGAAGGATGAGACGTTGGTCGCTGGGGGAGTCAGAAAGTTTGTCTGGGAGCATGCTGAAGGGGTAAAGATGGTCCTAGATAGACTTCAGAAATATAATCTGACTGTCAGTGGACCAAAGTCCCTTATCTTTCAACCAGAAGTAATTATCTTGGGCTTCAGATGTTTCTCCAAAGGTAGGAGTCTTGACCCCAAGAAGATAGACAAGATCTTAAACTGGCCTCTGCCACTCAAAAGAGTGGCAGATGTCAGAAGCTTCTTGGGCGTCTGTGGATTCTGGAGGATTTTTATTCCTCATTTTGCTACCCTTGCAGAGCCTCTGAGGGAGATGGTAAGGCAAGGGGCTAATTTAGCCTGGAATGATAAAAGACAAACCGATGCAGAAACGCTACAGGAAAAACTAAAAGATGGTGGTGTGGTGCTGGGAGTGCCATTTTATGATGAGGAGGAGGCAAGACCCTTCATCATTGAGGCAGATGGAGGACCAGTTGCTCTGGGTGGTGTGCTCATTCAGAAAGATGAAAATGAGAAAGAAAAGCCTCTGAGATTTGAGAGCAGAACCCTCAATTCTACAGAAAGAGGTATACCCAGTTCAGGAAAGAGCTACTAGCGATCATCCATAGCCTCAGGTGCTTCAGGCACTACGTACTAGGAAGGAGATTCATCTTGAGGACTGATGCATCTGCTGTGATTGATGCCATTAAGAAACACCAACAAGTAGATCCAACAGTCAGCAAGTGGATAGCTTTTATCTGGACGTATGATTTCAAGTTGGAAAAGATTCCCACTGAGAAGAACAGAGAAGATGGTCTAAGTTGGATTGAGTGGAGAAAAGAAGAAGAAGAAGATGTAAACGGAACGATTGGAGAATCTGCCTATGTTGATAATTTTCTGAATGAGAAAGATGATGAGGATTATGAAGTACCATGCTCCTACAAGTGGAGTTTATGGCCTGAAGAGAGAGACAGTTGGGGAGAAATCCCGAATGCCTATGTTTATGAGTCGATTATTGGGAAAGAAGAAGAAGACGAACCAAATGACTGGTATGCTAGAATTAATGTGGCAACAGTGATTGCTCATGAGATCGGGGAAAACTCTGGTTCAAAGGAAGAAAAAAAAGAAGGCAAAAAGAAGGAAGAAGAGACATTTTTCATATTTGAAGAATATGATGAAAGCTATCAAGAGATTGGAAAAAAGATGGAAAAGGAACAACTAAATGAATATTATTGTAAAAATTCAAAGAAGAAGTTTAGGCTAAAAAGATGGCATCTCTTTGTGGATGGTAAGGGAGGCCTACCTCCACTAAGAGTGGTTTGTGGTAAAGAGAGACAGTTAGAAATAATTGCTGCTCTACATGAGGGGGTTGCTGGTGGCTACATGGCTGTTGAGGCAAGCTACTCCAAGACTGTCAAACTCTACTTCTGGTCTGGCATGAGAGACATGATTTTCAGATTTTGTAAATCATGTGTGTTTTGTCAGAAGAGGTCTACCACGAGAATGATTGAGCCTTTATTCCCCACTATTCTGGTAGAACCAGGAAGTAGAGTTCATTTAGATCTCATCACTATGCTTTTAGGCAAAGGCGGAATGAGGTATATACTGAACATGAGAGAGAACTTCTCTGGATATGTTGAGGCAAAAACTCTGAAAAGGAAGACAGCCGAACAAGTGGCTGACTGGATAGAAGAAGTCTATCTCAGGTATCCTTTTATCAGAGAATTTGTCTCAGACAGAGGATCAAAATTTAGAAATGAGATTGTCAGGAGAACCATGCTCAGGTTGGGTGTCAGAATTCGGTATGTGACTACTTACCATCCTCAAGCGAATGCACCTGTTGAAAGAGGTCACAGAACTTTGAAAGATTCATTGGCCAAGTGGTGTGAAGGAAATCTCAGCAATTGGCCAAAAGTATTAAGAGTTGCTGTATATGCTGACAACATCACAGTTAAGAGGACTACTGGCTATGCTCCATTTACTCTGTGGTATGACCGATATGCTACATTACCTATTGGGAACATTGTCAAGACATGGTCAAGTCAAGAAAGTGACAAAGACTATTCTATTTCAAAGCTCCTTCAAATCCGAATGAGGCAAATATCAGAAGTTGACCAGGCAGTAATGGATGCTGCAGAAAGGATGGCATGCAACAGATTGTCAGATCAAGAGAGATGGAACAATAAAAGATATATAAGAAAAGAGAAACTGAAAGTTGGAGATGTTGTCCTTCTGTTCGACAGTTCCCTTGAGACACAGTGGACTAAAAAGTTGGAACCCAGATGGCTTGGTCCTTACAAAATCACAAGGGAAGCGGAAGGCAAAGTTTATGAGATTTCAGAGATGGAAGGATCTAGGGTTCACGACATGGTGTCAGGGTCAAGACTTCGTAAGTTCATTTTCAGAGGCCCTGATTTGATCCCTTCAGTGACCTCAAAGAGAGGGAAGAAAGGTCAGTCATCTAAGTGAGAGAACAGTTCCAGAGAAAACTGAGAGAAAAGTACAGTAAGACAATGAGACAGCGGCAGACTGTGATCATCCTTGCATGGTCAATTCAACATTTCAATTTTACAGTATGTCAGTTAATTTTCTGTTTCAGCAAGTAAGACTATATTGCAATGCTACAGTCGATCCATGAGTCTCAAGTCCCTGAGAGTGGGGAATAACTGTAAGATACAGTTTTTGTGAGCATTGAGGCAGTGTCAAAGATCTGAAGAACTCATGGTTATGGCACATCAGAGGGTATAATCAGTGTTATTCTTATGATAAAAAGAAAGCATGACGGGCATAAAGGGGTTTAGTTCTGCCTGACTAAGAGTTGTCAGCAGAAGGACTTCGTGTCTTTTGACTGAGCTGCCTGTCTTCACTCAGATGAGGGAAGGGACCTCTCTGGCCAGGGATGCTATGAGTGATGCGTGGGTCGAAAACTTTAAAGAGGAACAAATTTAGAGAGCAGAGAAAAAGTCACGCCTATATAGGATATAGAAAATTACCATGTGCTCGAGCTAAAGAAGAGAGAGGAGAAAGAAAATGCTGAAAAAAATGCAGTTATTGGGGTGAGAGGGCGAGGAAACTTCGTAAGGAATGGAGGATGGCGGAGCAGGCACTAGAGCTCTACTTGCCGTAGGGGTGATAGGAGCCCTGGGAGAGTAAGGAGGAGAAGAAGTGTCGGGCGCTCCATAGAGCGCTTCAAACTTTTTTCGGAAATACTCCATCCTTTTCGGGGATGGCGTCCTTTCGTACCATGAAGGGAGTGGGAGGCGTAGGTAATACTTTGAATGCGCGCCATAGCCCTGTACCTCTTCTTCCTCCTCCTCGAAACTGTAATCACGCCGCGTACGAGCCGCCGGCTCCTCCCGGGCCTTACCCCCTCTCCTTCCTCTTCCTCTTCCCTGTCCCCTTCGCGCTTCACGCATAGTGGGAGACGAAGAGGACGTCTTGCTAGGGACTACTGCGATGAAGGAATGGTGGACTGTCGAAGGAGGAAGAAAATTGATAGTATCGATCGCGTTAGTCACTACAAGCGGTACGAGAGAAAAGCGCGAACGCTGTGAGAATGCGGTAAGCAGGCTGGCTCCCGCAATACTAACTACACCATGAGATTCAAAAGGAAAAAGTGTGTGTGCGCTACTGGAGTGTGTCGTTGTATACCTGCTGTACGAGTGTTTAGACCCAGCGGGGACGCTGGGTGGGGGTTTGGTATTATGTCGGAGAGTGCGGTGTCCTGACCCTCCTCTGCGTACCAAGTCCCTGCCTGGTGTCGGCCTCTTACTCCGACGTTGCTGTCCGTAGGTAAGTCCCCGAGTCTCTGCGACCCCTAGTACCTGGTCTCTGTTCGGTGTGGGCTAGTCCTGTTGATGCCTGCCTCAGCAAAAAGAGGGGTGCGCCACATAACTTTCCTTTGGTCCACGCAGGCTCGGCGCCCTGCTGTACAGCAGAGCACAACCGGCCTGCGGTCGTGGTAGCCGCTGGGATCGCCCTGGGACGCGGAGGTGAAAGGACTGGCATGGTCATTTCTACTGTGCGTCGATTACGCTCTAACCAGGTTATGGGTTAGGTGCGTGCGATAGATGTAGTAGTCGGACAGAAAAGGACCAAGGAGTGGGAAGTAAAAGGAGAGAAAATATGAAAAAAATAAATAAATAAATAAAATAAAAACTAACCGTCAAGTCTGTGTGAGGGCCTAAGCTCCTGCTTTAATTCGGGATTGGTCGGTGGTATAATTTCCTAGTCGCGGTCGCTGTCGGATAGCCTTGGCCTGCTCGGAGTTGAAGGGACTGTCTGGTCCTGGTGGTTGTGATTCGGGCCAGATGCGGGGATGTGGTAGTAATAACCCGTGCGGATGTCTGGACCAAGTGCTGGACTCCAGTAATTGTATTCGGGGGTACAAGAGAATTATGAGACACTATGCTTCCTTTTCTTTTTTTTCGGTATTATTATTATTATTATTATTATTACTGTAGTTATTATTGTTACTGCCAAGTTTTTTTCTGATTTCCTTCCCTTTGTCGTTTCGCGGGAAGTCGAACGGCTCGAAATTCGAGCGCGGCTGCAGTCTGTGGCCCTGACTGACTTGGCCTGTCTCTTCGGTACTAATGGTTGGGAAGCCCGATCAGGCGCCGCGCGACAGGACCCCAAAAGAGGGGCGACCCGCGGCCGCATCGGCAGGAGGTTCATCACCGCCTATTGAAGGTCATGAACCCCCTCCTTACCATCGGACACGGGTACCCGATAGTAGTAAGCCGACTGCGGGTTTTAGAGAGGGACAGGCGTCCATTCGTAACCCGTTATGGGACCTCCACGTCGTGACTACAGGTCACTTCTAAGCCTGAGAGGAGGCTGGTGATGTGACCGTTGATGTTATGTCTCTCGTTTTTCCTTTTCTTTTTCTTTTTGTTTTGTTATCTCATTTTATTTTATTTTCATCTAAATCTTATTTTATTCTATTCAACTTGATTCGAGAACTTAAGTCGATTAAAGGCACAAGAGCCATGAAAAGTGTCTGGGCTCTTTTGTTCCGAGTATGGGGGCGCGATAGAGAACGATCCTATAAGAAGAGGGGACTGCCATTTACTGAAAAAAACGCAGACAGCCTCGCTGTGCTATCGCAAGGAGGGAACAGAGTGGCGAAGTGGGCGTGCAAATCCGCTTGTGTACCCCTGCCTTTGCGCCTAGTAGTTGGTACTGGCTATTCGGGTCAGTAGGCGGGGCTGGTGCGGTGTCTGGCGAGTTAAGTCTGGCTATGGCGCTGCATGGCTATAGACCGGGCTACTAGTACCACCAGGCTCGTTGGAAGCCTATGTCTGGGGAAGGGCCCTGGATCATAGTGCTGCTCAATTATGATGGGGGTGACGAAGTGAGTCTGAAAATTAACGTGGAAGGGGCTAAGGAGGTGGAGATGCAGACTAACCCAAAGCTACAGACGCGATCACGGAGGCAAAGGATCGTGCGGAGAGGCGCTGCAGGAGGGACGAAGTGACAGCAAAAATGCAGGTAATGGTCTCGTATCATGAGACCGAGACCTCGATGGACACAGCGGACCTGGAACAAGCCCATCTGGACCGGGACTCAGGTGGGAAGAGCGAGATGAGCGAGGCGGGAGACCGGGAGACGGATCTTCAGTCCTGGAACAGACCGGGCCAGGTCCGTAAGAACCACCCGCTGGCACGACCTGTGGAAGGCGGGCCCGAGGCCAGCTCGCGGAAGTGGAGTCCTAGAGGACGAGGGACAGGAAAGGGGGTGTGAGTGATCGACACACGCGGTACACACGTACACACGGTACAAGGGCTACACGTGGCAGTCCTGGGAAGCGAGAGAAGAGGTCAACGAGAAGGGGAGACTGGGCGAACGAACCAGACGTGGGCTTGCGGTGTGCGACTGACATCAACCACAGTTTCCCACGCTCGCGCAACGTTCTTGCACCAGTGGCAGTAATGTGAAGATGTGATGGAAGAGGTCCTGTTAATATAGAGAAGCGGTGGTGATCAGGAGACTATTCGTCGACGTCAACCCAACTTTCTTTGGCGGTGAACAGCGTCCGCTGTGGTAACCGCTTTGAATGAGCAGAAAGTAATGTGGTTAACGCGCGCGCCCTGTCAGACAGCTAGTGAGACGGAGTGCGTGGCGGATCGAACTAGTCTTTTGAGCGTTGTAGTATGCGTGGTTCTGGCGTCCCGGAGTAGTCAACTTCAATACTCATGTGGGCTTCGGGCTGTTTAGCTTGGCTATGGTGTCCAGAAGTTAGGTCGCGACTGTGGAGTGTACACTCACTGTGCGAGGAGACGCGAGAGAAAGAGAGAGGCAAAGCCGACGTGTGCAGGTATGGCACACTCATTCGGTATGTTGTCATCAACTGTTGCCTCGGCGTTTGCACATAACACTTTGCACCTGCGGAGCCTGTTTGAGAGCTGCCCAAAGATCAACTCAAGATGGCGGGAGAACTACGCTGTTAAGGAATGCTCGAGAGAGTAAGAGGGGAGTCTTCGAGGCCAATGGTGGGAGTACGAGGGAGTGCAGTAGTGCATGGAGTGGCCACGGTGAACATTGGGCCTTTCAACAAGAACTTGGTTCTGGTAGGATAGCCATCACCAGCCTGTGACTAGAGCGCGGTTTGTGACTGGAGTCTTGCGTCGTGTCAAGGGGCTTTACTCTCTCACCAGGCTGATAGGAGCTTACGCGCACGCCTGAACCGTCTAGTGCGCGACTAGCTGAATGAGGCGTAGCCTTGGTTTTCGAAGGGAAGTTCGCAAACTAGGGATGCTGAGTAATCAAGGCCAGTGGGTTACTTGTATGCTTCGCTTGGTTGATATCAACCTTCCCCTCGGTGCATTGTCAGACCTGCCAAGGTGAGCGAGTGGGACCTGCTTGATGAGCGAGAAGAAACCTAGTGAACAGAGGAGTCACGTGCGTGCTTCTTTTCACGGACATCAGCAGTTTCAAGTGAACTTCATTAAAAGTCTGAACAGTTTGGGAGGAACTGTGAGATGCGTGTTGATCAGTTGTATTGAGTCCGTGTTCTCGTTAGTCGTCTTAATTGCGGCTCGAATGTGGAGTTCACTCTAGTAACCCGGGAGTACTAATCAGGCGTACTAGCAATGGGAAGGGGGTGGAAGGCAGACTGTTAGGAAGCAGGGAACAAGTAAGTATTAATAGTCCTGGTGATCTCCAAATGATTGAAGTTGACTTCCGTCACAGGGTAACCTTTAGTATGCGTGCACAAGGGCAAAAGCAGTCTGACTCAACCATCGGAATGATCAGATATACTAATCTCACTGGGAATAACGACTAGTAACACTTCTTGACTGTGCGACAAGTATTTTCTCTTTCAAGTTGATTTTTCTTGAAGATCTATTGGAGGGAGACCTCCGGTTCCCATTGTCG
>BFEA01000784.1:167581-192409 GCA_003427395.1 Chara braunii
GAGTTGATTTTTCTTGAAGATCTATTGGAGGGAGACCTCCGGTTCCCATTGCCGCCTCTGTTATAGGCTGCCTAGTGTCTAACTGTGATTTTCCGTGCCTGTTTGGAGTGAAGGTTGGTATGAGGGCGTGAGTGAATGAGGAGTAAATCAAAATCRAAAACATTGCCCTTCTTTTCTTCGGAATATCTTGTGATGGGTCATCGTTTGTCCCTGTTGGTGAGATTGTGCCACTTGCATGAGCATGCATTTACAAAGAAAGGATGAATATTGGCCCTYCGTTCAGAGTTGGTGAGCTCGTCTGTGAGAGAAGGGTTATTCGTGCTGACTGAGGGAGCTCTAACCTACTTGTCGGTGAGTGAACAGTGAGTGAAGAAGTTGATAGAAAGTGAGAAACGCTGGCCATTCCTAACGAGTGGTGGGATCTGTAGATCGATGGGCAAAAGTCAGTGCATTCTGAGAAAGGTTGCGTACCTTCTTGCGAAATACTTAATCGACGGGGACTAGTGGGAACAAGAGGGGAAGTGATAAGTTCTTGTCAGCATTCGTCCCGTTCAAAAAAAAGGGGAAGCGGTTTGAGTTAATACTTTCTGTTTTGGAATGAGACCTATGAATGAGCAGGAACGTTGTCAGTAATGAGGGGTATTGTTCGAGTGGAGTCTTCTGATAGCAACACTCGGTGCGTTCACTGAATGGGGTAGACCGTCGAGATGTACACTTGACCTATGTCTCAGCCGGAYTATTTGAGACTCGAAAACACAGGCCGTGTTTGCACTTGTTGTGTGTTGGTTGCTTGATCTGCATCAGTGCCTTGAACRCCGTGCGAGAAAGGTGTGTCCGTTTTATGGTTCGAGCTAGTTAGTGCAGTCATGGTGACTATGGCGCTTCATGATGTGGTCAGGCACTAGCAGCTACGCAGCCCGTCCAGTTAACTCCAATGAGGAGTTGTAGTTGGAACTTTTACAGTGGCACTCTGTGTGCTCTGTTGAACTGGTGATTGAAATTCTGAGGCGGCAGTTATCACAAGTGTTCCTACACCCTAACGCTAGTCGTGAGTTTACAGACTTAACGCAGTTGAAGTCTGCGATAACCAATCARGACAGCAGGCTAAACTAAACCCGATATGAGAATCTTGGGAAAGCTACCAGTTATGAGGGAAGGGTGGAACTAGTGCTTTGGATCATGTTTTCTGCATCTGTTGTCGCTCGAGCAAGCTCTACAGTATGAGCACGCCTCTGAGAACTACTGAGTCGGCCAGAATCGAGCTCATATAAGGAACGATTGCTCACCCCTCACTTCCTTTAGCAGAATCACTAGTGGAAGCTATTAACAAAGCTATTTGCAGAGCAGTCGAAAAACATTTTTTTTGTCTTTCTCAAGCCATGCCCACCCTAGCTGTCGGTGATCAATGAGTCAGTAACCTGTTCCGACAACTCTATTCATCAGGGACTTGAGGCCAGAGAAATAGCCCCGGGCTTTGATTAGAGATAATTTGATCAAAAGAGGTAAAGAGGGTGATGGCTGTGTGCAGTGATCTTATGGCAACACCCTGCATACCGTGCCAAGTAATAAAAGTTTGGTCATGAGAGGTAAAACGATTGCAAGTTGCCCAAAGTCTGCCCATCTACAAGGAGTCGAAGTTTGTCAAGGTCGCCCATAATCCATCCCATCTACAGCTTGATTCGAAAATATGAGAGAGAAGCATGGGGGAGAACAAGATTTTGGTGGTGAAAGGTAGATCGAACAGGGATAAGAGAGAAGGCTGGGAGGAAGAAGCGTGCAAGGATATAGGAAAAACACAGACTAATTCAGAGGGAGTTTGTGGTTGGAATAGCAGGAGAGAGAAAGTACATCGAATACGTAATCTACTTCCACAGACCTGATGGCAAACTGCATAGTACCATTTCCTCGCTAGAAAGCGTGGAACAGGCCAGGGCAAAACTCGCATGAGCCCAACAGTGCCCAAATTACCATTTCCAGAACTCTACCAGCATCTAAACAGCAACAGTTTGCAGCTCCTTTTGCGGTAGAAGATACGAGAATTCACTATCCAGTGTATCAGACTATATCCAGTGTATCAGACGACATTCAGTGGATATTCAAAGCAATATTCAGTACTTAAGACAGTACTCAAAACAGTACTCACAACGATATTCAGTACTCAGGGCAGTTCTCAAAGCAATATTCAGTACTCAAGACAGTACTCAGAACAATACTCAGAAYGGTACCCGGGGCASTATTCAAGAACAATATTTTGAACGGCGTTCAGAACAGCATTCAACTGTGGTTCAGTCACTACTCAATCTGTATTTAATCAGCAAACARCCAGTTCGAAYGACARCAGACATTCCTTAACARGCAACAGTTAATTCAACCAGCAGCATTCTGCTCTCGGTTAGAAAATCTCAACAGCATACGGTTCCCTACTGGGCATTCCGMYWGCTTGAGTAAGGCTTTAAGACTCTATACTACCAAGCAACTTTTACTCATACGTTCGCCAGTCAAGATCTGGTTTTCTTTCTTTTGTCAGAAAATATCAATTTGATTGAGCTCATGAGAGAGATCAATCCCATTACGGTGGACCGGTCGGTCCTTGACAGCCTCAATCTGATTGAAGTCAGGGAGAGTTTCCCCTACAAGTATGTCAGGATTGATGGGTTCAAGCGCGAAGATCTGTCTATCTTCTTTGTTCTCACAGAGTTTGTTGAAGGTACAGTCAGCGATCTGCGGATGTTTTTGAAAAAGGGGAACGAGACAYACCCTCATTTTGATGCAGTGTGGACTGCAGCAGCCGGGTACGTGCAGTGGAAAGTTGAGAGACTCCAAGGGAATACAAAGCTAGTCTATAGCTTTGGTCCTAAGCTTTTCACAGACTATCCCAAACCTCCTGTCCCCTACTATCTTACTGATTGCTCTTATTGGGGTGGACTGGTGGACCTGGCAAAGAGATACATATCGCCAGCAGAGATCGACTACGAGGCAGTGACAGAACCCTCAGAGTTCCCTCATCTCAAGAGGGGCATTTTCTCTCAGCCCTATCTCCCCACTCTATGGGAGGAATTTTGTGCCATGGTTGACTTCTGTATCACGGGACTTGGATGAAAATGTTTGGAACTAGCAGGCTTCAGGTGGCTTTACATTCCGCAGCCACAACCTCAGAAAGTACGGAGACATGGCAAGAAGCCCAAACGACGGACAACAAAGTGAGAAAATGAGTGTAAAATCCAGAGGGATGAGTGAGGACTCTTGATTGGTGTTGGCCATGCTCTCTTCCACATGTACTTTCTGAGACTATTASGARGTCTCATTCTTCCCTYATTCATTTGACWCTGTCATTGCTTGAGTCAGTCGKTCTTKCTTCTTGCATTGTTCTTGCCTGATGATTACTCTCGTGGATGATTCTKTCASAGTTCTCAAAAYCAGATTGACATAATTGATGCATGCATAGCACTCCATAAATTTTATGATTATTATTTGCATRAKTCTCTGCTRTTCCGAATCAAAATAAAAGATTCYTAAGAYCGGGGACCGGCGAAGACCGTAATTGAAGGGTCTCGCTCGAAGCCGGACGCACACAACAGGAAGGGATTTGCTTTAATTAATTTATTTTATTTATTGCAATCACATAAAAACCCTGCGTGACAGCCTGTTGGCTTTTCGGTCGCCTAAAGCGATCCAACTGGGAAAAGTGCGACACCGACCTCCATATATTTGGAAAAAGGCAGGCTGGGCCTGGGCTCACTCAACCAACTGGCGCTGTGCAACTGCCTGAATTTTCGAGTTGCATCAAAACCCAAAAATAGGCCTCTCGTCGTTTGTCAGGCCCGCCTTCACTTAGGGCAGCCGTATTTGCTGAAACAGGGCCCAGAAGGGCTTACCGAGGCCTTGAGCCTCACACTTTTGTTTCGCGAAGTGTGCTCTTTTGGTTCATAGTTATGTGACATTATATAATGTTGGCCCAAAAATTTATAATCTGACGTTGTATTGGGATGAAATACGCTTTGTGTATGACATTCATCGACATGATCTTCAAGTCGCTCAGCAGTATGCCTTCACCTATCTCCTCATTGACGATGTTCTGTCATGGGGACAATTACCTCCTCTACCAAAGCACTATGGGCATGAGTGGAAGGAGAGTACAACGATAGATGGCACTGTACCTTTTTAGGTATGCTACTATGCATCTTCGGGTCCGTTTCGATGGCTCGCTTCGCATGAGCGTCTTTGATAAAGCGGCTGCTTGGGACTTCCCTGTCGTTCGTTATCCAAGTGCGACCTCCAACATCCCTTCCCATCAACCAACTGGTGTTTTCACTGGGCAATTGACCAGATTTGAACAAATCTATAACAATCGGCAGGACTCTCGAACTACTCATCGCATGCTTTCTCGTGGGCATTCCCCACGAACCTTTGCTAAGGGGTGGACCTGCTACATGCGCTGCCACCAAAGTCGCTATCCTACGCATGTGACGCGTCCCTCTCAATGGTTTGAACGCATGCTGTGATGGTCCTTGTTTCATCCAATTTCTTCTTCGCCCCCATGACTCTCTCATCCTGCGCCCGCTTGCTCATCTGCTACTACCGCAGTTTCCACTGCTGCAGTGTCCACTGTTGCGGTTTCCACTGCTGCAGTTTCTACTGCTGCTGTTTCCACTACTGCAGTTTTCAGTACAACAGTTTCCATAACTGTAACTCCCACTCGTGTAGTTTTTACTGCTACATCTTCCTCTTCCGGAGCTCTAGTGAAAAAAAACATCACAGTCTCTCCGACACTCGCGTCCTTTATTTCAAAATTTTGCCCAACCCACCCCCCTCTCATCTCTTTTTGTGCTTGGCCGCATACGGCTGCGTTCCTCCGCACCACCCCTATCACCTCCATGGTCTCGCTTGCGAACAGACTCTCCAGTTTCTATTGTTCCCATTGTTCCACCTTTGTTGCTAGGGACAAGTTCATCTTCTGTTTGCAACACCACTACTACTCTTGTTGTGCATCACTGACAACAACCGCGGCATCGTCACTGGTCCGGGGATTAGCAACCGGTTTCTTTGTCTCTCCCAATTCTCTTTGTGCCTCCGCCACAGGTTGTTGCGGTTCTTTTGTTTCAAACGACAATATCTGCTCCTATGCCTCATGCAGACAGTCCAGCTGCCTGCAGGCAGCCATGGCACCATGTTTTATGCCCTGACCGTTAGATATTCACGACTCACCTGTACAACACGATGTGGTCCCTGTACACTCCAGACTCCAGGGACAGTCCCTACTTAGGATGCAGGATCTTGCAACCCTAAATGTTGAGGGATTGGAACATGATCTGCCCTAATTGCAGTTGACCCCACAACCCATAAACCACATGGGGGATCTGCAAATGGCTGACCAGCATTGTTGGGAGGAACCACAAATTTGTGCCCCGCCACACGCAGACCACATGGGTGATCTGCAAATGACTGACCAGCAAACAGCCTGACACGGTTTGGGCTTGCAACACCATCTGGGTGATCTACAAATTGTTCGCCAGCATCCAACAAACCAGCCTTAGAACCTCACCAATCCCTGTGGTCTGACGACAGCTAATACCTGTTTTCACATTCTCCACTGCCCATTTTATACACCATCAGACTTCCTTGCAATCGCCCTTCAGCTTGATGCTAATCTTCCCCAACTACAGCCAGAGGATTGTAATTATACCAGTGAAGGAGGCTTTACCATTGCTGTCCGACAAGTAGCAATTAGGGACCGTCAACTTGAACTACTTAATGAATGTTCGAGCAAGTGAGTGGTTTAATCCTCCATCCCACATCTCTGCCTGCATTGTGCACGGGCCTTGCCGTTACATGGCCTTTGTACATGCCTCTGACCACTGGGAGCTTTGGGACAACGGCACCATGGTCCATGCCATGACTGATGTCCCGATTTCTTACAAAATGATGCTATTTTCTTGCCACAACAAACCGTTCGCAATCTCTTTTAGGTCAAAGATCATTCCTCTGGCCTCGTGTGGCAGCAAGACAATGTACCAACAGTCAGGGACCTCCTTTGCACAGCCACAAACGCTGTTACACTCGGCTGTAGCCACCATCGTCTCTGTCACAATTACTACAATGACATGGTTTCTGCATCCATGTGTGTACAGGATTGTCCCTCCGTTCCTGACTGCAGGCACCCTCCTCATTCGGACGCTCTATATCTATTTTGCGGCCATGGGCGCTATACTGAATGCATGCTCTTTTGTGGTGACTATTCTTCCCTCATTTTGGCCTGCAATCGACATGCCATTTGTCGGGGGTGTATGGTGGACATTCTCAATGCCAGCCCTCGTGGCAATTGTTGCCGTGAGAATGCTCCGTTAGGTCTTCAATGTGTTCATCCACCTCATCCTTACAATGTATGTCCTCTCTGACGTCAAGGACAGACTCATTCTTGTGCCTTTTCTTATCCTCTTTTACCTTCATCTTCACTCCACACTCCGTACTTTCCCTCACTTTCCCTTTATCGTTCTTTGTTTGTCTGCTCTCCATCTCTGCTCCCTGTGTTTATCCCCTCCCCCTTCGCTCTACCTCTTTCTCACAGTGTACAAGTGGGCCGTTATGGTACACGGGGATGGGGGCAGCTCGCGCTCAACTTCATCAACGTGGCAAGCCTTGTACGTGAGAGGCACGGTAAAGGGGGAGTTAAAAGAAGAATGAGAAAAACGAACGGTTTCATGTGCCCTTCATGTTTGTCTTGTTTTTTATTCTTTTTATTTTTGTCGTTTGTTTTGCAAAGTGCGCTCTTTTAGTTCATAGTTATGCTACAATGAACTCCGACGAAACAGTTTGTCACAACCCCTCGTTTGTCGTCCTCTTCTTCCTTTCTGCCTACGGTTTACCAGGCAGATCTGTTTGACGATATACAGTCAAACAGAGCTGCCCTGAAAACCGTAGGCAGGGAGGGAGAAGAGGAAAACAAACGAGGGGCTGTGACAAACTGTTGAAACTTCAATAAAACAGTTTGTCACAGCCCCTTGTTTGTTGTCCTCTTCTCCCTCTCTGCCTACTGTTTACCGGGCAGCTCTGTTTGACTATATATATATGACGATACATATATAAATATATTATATATATATATATATATATATATTATATATATATATATATATTATATATATTATTATATATATATATGACTGCAATGAACCCAGATCGTGAAGACACTTGTCAACGATGCCAGCCCATATAGATATCAACCTGCTGATGAATGTCAAATAATCATAATTGTGTCCAGATAGAATGAGATGAGAAATCATACATAGACGAAGGAGAGAGAGGGGAGAATAGACTGAGAGGGGAGAAATCAACAATGCCCACTCCTGCTTCGGCTCCCTCCTCTCTCGCCACCTAAATAATCAATGACCCAAACACAAATCTGAAGTTCTCTCTCAATGTACCACGTGGCACATCAGCCTGTCATCATCAGCGAACTGGAGAATGTTGACATCAAGATACCAGGTACGTATCCACGATAACCCCACAGTCTTGATCTCCTTCCGAAGTGACGATGAATCAGAACAACACTATCAATAATGTAGTCCCGCCACGTCAGAGTACAGGTGGCCGCTGCCACGTCAGCTGCGGCGCGTGGCAGCTGCCACGTCAGCATGCCAAGAAGACAATTGCCAGCCAGCCACCTTGTCAGCCAGCAACGCGTCGCCGTCTCTCCTTATATGCCAGCATAAATCCAGCGTCCAGCCAGTGTCGCAGCGTCGCACCAGCGTCAAAGTCAACGCGTGAAGTCAGCGTTGACGCAAGACTGAATGAATGTTGAAGCCAGGGAGTCAGCTCTTATGTAGTGTTGACGCGGGGTCTGGACCCCGGATGCTGTATCCCTCAGCCGTCCAGATCTCGAGGCGAATGAGGGCCCAGATTGGCTTGAAACTGAATTCCCTCCGGCCTGGATGCTGTCTGGGTACCTGCGCACAACAAGTGAGTGTATCCAACCAAGGGCTTGGGTGCGGTACCTTTGACTCTACAGTTGACTTTGACTCTTGAATTTCCTGTGTGCAGTGTTCGGTCACACAGCCACACTCGACAAACTCAGGCCTGGGCGTGTCTTGGTCACACAACCCAACGCAGACCAACTCAGGTCTGTGTTTCCTAGGGCTGAGTTCTGAGCCCCAGGCTACCTCTGAACAGGGTTACTGCATTCCTGCCGACCCATTTTCGAGTTCCACCGCAGAAATACTAGACCTTAACCCTCGTTCATAAGCAGCGACAATACCAGGAGCAGTTTCAAGTAGTTCTCGTTTACTAAACCATTTGTCCTCAGATGGTGCTTGAGACTTGAAACGTACCTTGAACTGCTTCTGAGGTCGTCCATGCGCACCTGTAGAAAAAGGCCCATGCTCTGTGATTCTGTCCACTTCATATCCGCCGTCCATGTCTGGCGGAATCATAGATGGTCTATGTGGGAACTCATTTCCGTCTACATAAGGTAGCAATTTGGACGCGGGAAAGACAGGATATGTTTTGAGGTGAGGGGGAATATCAATTCGGTAAGACGGTCCCTCTGCATCCCCAATTCCTTAAGAACTTCCCAGGGTCCAAAATAGACAGGTAATAGTTTCTGAGACACATCTTCTTCTGGTGAAAACTCTTTGGACTTCACCCAGACGACATCAAAAGGCAAATTCTTCTCTATTAGGAAAGATAACTCATGCACAATCTTCTTTCCTTCCCTCATTCTGAACTGACACTTAATATGATCAACGTACTGAGAGACAGTGATCATACTTTTGTCGGCTAACATAGACGTGATCGGTCGAGACAAGTCTTTCACCTTCATTTTGAGATGCAACTTGCGGATTGGCTTCTCGAAGATGTAGGACCTCGTCGATCCAAGGTCCAACAACGCACCAACTCATGTTCGTGCGATTTCAACATTCGCAAACAATAATTCGCCCTTAGACTTTGCTTTTCCAGCCCATGAGCTACGTAAGGCTAGCAATTCATTACCTAGCTCATCAAGGGAGTCATCCAGAGCGACAGAACATAAGACAATGTCAGGGCGGTGTGGATGATGGGCTGAGGAAGAATCATCCTCTGCCATATGAGAAGAAGGGTAGGAAGGGTTCGTAGGCGCCTTACCTGTCTGTTCGTCCTTACCGTTAATCTCCGTAGGAGCATATGCTACTCCTACTGGATGCTCGCTTTTGGGTTACGGATCATAGGGCAATATGGGATCACATGTCCCGGTGTACCGCACGTAAGACATTGCGCATTGTCCATGCGCTCCTGCCAAGTCTCGCGAGTCATTCTCATCTTCAACCATGACTTCCTGTCGGCAATGCCAGGGTGCCATGGAAATGGTCTCGGTTTCTTCCCTGTTCCATTTCTGGGTGGCCCTCCCTTATTGGCCACAACAGCAGTGACTTTCCCCTTCCCGGAGTCACTGTTGTTATCCTTATCTTCTAATGGCCACTTTTCCACTGTGTCGTCGTCAAAGACGACAAGGGTGTGGTCCTGGCGCTTTTGTCGCCAGAGGATTCGTTTCCCATTGTACGACCTTCCCCCTCCTCCTCTTCCAGACTTAACTACGACTGCATAGGAGTTTTTGACTTGAGAAGTCATTTGCTCCTTTTGCAGAGCAAGGTCGCGAAATTGCCTATAGTTGTACTTACCTTACTTGGCTTCGGCCACCAAGTGTCCCCGGATGGGCTCAGGCAACGCGCGGGAGTAGATGTACAACACTTGGCTGTCTTGCAAGTTCAATCCTGGGACCTGCAATAATCGATCGACTTCTCGGGACAAAGCCTCGACCGATGTCCAATGCTTTTGACCAATTGATGTTCACTGGTCAAACGCCTTATCGGTCGTCGTCTTATCGAGGAAACAGTCCTTGATCTTTGCCAAGAACTGTTTCAATGTCAGGGTCTTTGCCCACTTGCCGATGTCTTCGAACCCCGCGGCATTGGCCTCGGCCAACACCCATTGTTTGGCCTCACCACCCATGCAAGAGGTAGTGAACGCAACTTGGGACTCCGGCTCGACCGGAGCGGTGCTCACGTTTGGATCTCAGCAATCCAAAGCAACAGACTCTCGTCTTTCTTGTTACTGAACGTAAAAGGCAACTTCATTTTCAATTTTTCTTTCTTTTTTGGCTTCTCCGGTTCAACACTTGTCTTACCCGGAGTTGTCGAAGGAGGAGACGTAGGAGAAGGAGATGAATGAGAAGTGTGAGATGGAGAGGATGGTGGACTCGGTGGTCCATTCCCATTGGACATAGTCTGAATTGTGGGACCAGCAGACTTCAAAGCATCTCCCATCAACTTTCTCACTTCTTTCTTGTCTTCTTTTTCTTCTTGTTTTTCCTCACCCTCTAACTGGTTCTTTCCTTTCACAATGTTTGCGATTTTTCACAATCCTACAACAACCTCATCTAATTGAGTTTGCTGCCTGTCAATTTTCTCTTCCAGAAAGGTAAGGTATGTCACAATATGAGACAATGTATGTGACATGTCAGTCTGTTCTCCAACTTCTGTTCCAATTACTTGTCTAATTTCTTTAACTCTTTGYCCTCTTCTTTGTTCCTGTTCTCTTCTTCTGGCCAATTCTTCTTTCTTTCTTTCTTCCGCGGYCAATGTTTCTTTCAACTGCTGGATATTGGCATCAATCGTAGCCTCAGTTACTTCTGGCTTAGTCTCGCCTTTACGAGTCGCTTCCATTATTTCTTCCAGCTGCTTCAAAGCAAACTGGTCCAACGCCTGTCGGCCGTGAGCAATCAGTTTGGAGACTTCGGTCCCGGCTGCCACAACCTCCGCAGCTGTGATAGATTTCTTCAGTCGGTCTTCAACCGTCTGCAAATCAAATCTATCACGGATGTGTTGTTCAGCATCCGGTCCAGCCAGATGTACTTCGGTCAAGAACTGGTTCCATAAGGCCAACAATTCCTGTTTCCTAGTCTCAGCCTGCATCCGAGTCTTAGGCTCAGATGGTCCTTCGCCCACGGAGAGCATGATCGGAATAGGAAACAAGAATGTGGTCACGAATCTCGTCAGAATAGACTTTTGCAAACATTTCGAGAAGTAAGACATTTTCGGAGGACAGAAACAAGAAAATTTGTCGGCCAGGTTGTTTTACCGCGAAAATAAATAAAGAGACAATAATTTTAACGGTCACCCGAACCAGATTCACACTATCTGAACAAGAAGTTTAATAACAAGGAACAAAATATTTTTACTAATTCTGATTGCTGTTCTAGCTTCTATGTGATGACGTTCTATTCTATTACAGGTACCGCGACTCAGGCCAGCATGATCATCAACACACACAAGTAAGTACATAGGCACACAACATAGCCAACACAGCAGGTAAGTCCGCCAACAATATCACAATAATAGTTAGCGTTCTTCCCTTGCTGCTGCTTCTTCTTCTGTCCTGTGTGATCAGCACCCAATCTGACGTTTGGCACCACAGCCACGTCAGTCTTCTAGCCGTGCCGCTTCAGTCATCAGAATGCAACGTTTGGCACCACAGCCGCGTCAGTCTTCTAGCCGTGCCGCTTCAGTCATCAGAATGCAACTCTTACTTAGGCACAACCGTGCCTGCCACGTGTCACCCCTGGCATGCCAACTCAGCAACTCGAAGAGTATGCCAGGTCAGCATGTCCAATCATAGTCATCAACGGGGTGCATGTCAGCAATGTGCGTTGATGTCGAAGTCAAGTTCCTGCCTGCCACGTGCATCCCCCGGCATGCCAACACAGCAGCGCTTGTGTCTGCCACTTCAGCACTAAGTCGAGTCAGCAACATCAATGGAATACACGTCAGGACGGGTACCAGCGCGTCGTACAATGCCACGTAAGCCAGGTAATGGAGTGCCACGTCAGACAGTGCCACATCAGCTGAAGCCTCTCACCACAGTAAACGAATGGTGGGTCAGCAGTGCCACGTCAGCACTCCGTCATAGTCACCGGCCACGTCAGCAATTCTGTCCTGATCGCAGATGCGGTCGATCGGAATTCTGGATCGCAGTGCGATCCTGCTGGTCTTCCCTTGTCGAGATACCAATGCCACGTCAGCACCTGACGTGCGCTATCCCTCTTTTGTCCACGTCAGCTCCTCTATTGTAGGCGTCACCACTTCCACTGTCGTCATACAAGTCGTTGTCGTCACATCATCGGAAGTATAGCTCCGATACTAAATTGCAATGAACCCAGATCGTGAAGACACTTGTCAACAATGCCAGCCCATATAGATATCAACCTGCTGATGAATGTTAAATAATCATAATTGTGTCCAGATAGAATGAGATGGGAAATCATACACAGACGAAGGAGAGAGAGGGGAGAATAGACTGAGAGGGGAGAAATCAACAATGCCGACTCCTGCTTCGGCTCCCTCCTCTCTCGCCACCTCAATAATCAATGACCCGAACACAAATCTGAAGTTCTCTCTCAATGTACCATGTGGCACATCAGCCTGTCATCATCAGCGAACTGGAGAATGTCGACATCAAGATACCAGGTACGTATCCACGATAACCCCACAGTCTTGATCTCCTTCCGAAGTGACGATGAATCAGAACAGCACTATCAATCACGTAGTCCCGCCACGTCAGAGTACAGGTGGCCGCAGCCACGTCAGCGGCGGCGCGTGGCAGCTGCCACGTCAGCATGCCAAGAAGACAATTGCCAGCCAGCCACCTTGCCAGCCAGCAGCGCGTCGCCGTCTCTCCTCATATGCCAGCATAGAGCCAGCGTCCAGCCAGTGTCGCAGCGTCGCACCAGCGTCAAAGTCAACGCGTGAAGTCAGCATTGACGCAAGACTGAATGAATGTCAAAGCCAGGGAGTCAGCTCTTATGTAGTGTTGATGCGGGGTCTGGACCCCAGATGCTGTATCCCTCAGCCGTCCAGATCTCGAGGCGAATGAGGGCCCAGATTGGCCTGAAACTGAATTCCCTCCGGCCTGGATGCTGTCTGGGTACCTGCGCACAACAAGTGAGTGTATCCAACCAAGGGCCTGGGTGCAGTACCTTTGACTCTACAGTTGACTTTGACTCTTGAATTTCCTGTGTGCAGTGTTCGGTCACACAGCCACACTCAACAGACTCAGGCCTGGGCGTGTCTTGGTCACACAGCCCAGCGCAGACCAACTCAGGTCTGCGTTTCCTAGGGCTGAGTTCAGAGCCCCAGGCTACTTCTGAACAGGGTTACTGCATGACGATCCTTTTATGTGGGAATCGTCATCTAGGATTGTTTTTTATGATGTCCTGGTACGAATTGCTTACGATTACGCCGAATAGGAATGTTGAACAAGGCCATCTGCTGTGCATAGATATGTATCTGGGACGTTTTTTGATTTCTTTGCAGACAAGAATGTTTTGACATCCTGGTTGGTCTTGTCCCGTCGTTTGGCCTGTGTGTGTTGGGGCGGTGCTTGCATGTGGGACTTGTCATATGGGATCTATTTTGTTGCCCCCTGTTCTATTTGGCTGTTCCCTTCCTCTTTTCTTTGCCTCTTTGCCTTTTGGCTGTGTGCAAGTGGGTCGATATGACACACGGGGGTGGGGGCAGCCGCCGCTCAACCTACATCCACGTGGGCGGCCTTGTACGCAAGAGTTTCTGAACAGGGGGAGTTGTAAGGAAGAAGATAAAAAACTGAATTCATTTTTCCTTGTTTTTCTTTCTTCTCATTTGCGCCCTGATACTCTTGTGACAATATATATATATATGACGATATATACAAAAGAAGAATGAGAAAAATGAATGGTTTCACTGTGCCGTTCATGTTTGTCCTGTTTTTTTAACTTTTAATTTTTGTCGTTTGTTTCGCAAAAATTGCACTCTTTTAGTTCATAGTTATATGACAATATATACCGGGCAGTTCTGTTTGTGACGATATATACATATATGTGCGAGGATCTGGGTCCTCGGCAGGCCTGAAGGGCCCCTGTTGCAAGAGTGCCCGCCCTAAGTGAAGGCGGGCCTAACATATCACAAGAGGCCCTTGACTGTCAAATTCATATTTGAGGTCCAGGCAGTTGCGACGCGTCAGTTGGTTGAGAGGAACCCAGGCCGAGCAACAAAGACATTTCTATGGCCTTCTGGGCCTTTCCAAAGAATGCAGGCCCTGGGCGAGAATCACAGCATCATACACTGACCGTTGGGAGGCCCAACCGTAAGAGGCCCAGTAGCTGCACACAAGCGCAGCATCCTGGGGCCTACCGGAAGCTTCTGGGCCCAGGCCCAGCCCAGCCAGGCTGCCCGAGCAGGCCAGCTCTTTCCATATAGGGAAGAGCTCTCCCCGGCCAGCCTCATTCGGGCACTTGCTGGCTGGCGGCAGCGCTGCTGGAGCGATAGTTCGCATTCTGTCTGCTAGAATTGGAGCAAGAGGCTGCGCACGTGCGGTCGTGTGGTGAAGCAGGGTGCTGCTAAGGGCAGCGCCATAGCCCAGCCTCCATAGCTGGCTGTGGGCTTGGACATACAGTGAGGCGCAGGGGTGGTCTTCGGGTGTACAACAAAAGGGAGACGTGGGAGAGAGTCAAGGGGGAGAGAGAAGGATGATGATGATGATGATGATGTGAGGGCACATACCTGGTATTGGCGATGGTTCTGCATGGGCGACATCTTCAAGTACTTCGGGTGCTGCTGACGTCAACAGTTGCCTTGTCAATTAGTAGACTAGTAGTAGCTGTGTAGGGAGTAGGCTGGGCGTCGAGTGCCAGATAGGGAGATAGAGACTGGATACATATGTTGGTGGTGGCGAGAGCAAGCTCTCATTGACATTGTCTTTCAGTGCTACGATTCTCCATTGGTGTTATATTGGTGCAATGCTGTTCCCTGAACACTGTGTTACGATTTGGCTTTCAATGTGATTGTGCACTCTGAATATTGTCATCTCGCTTCCGTTCATTTTGCTTGCAATTTGGTATCGGAGCTGGTTTCAACTGCGCTCATTGGTTCTTCGCATTAGCTGTTTGGTGCTTTGCATGAGGTGTGGGGCAGTGATAAGGCTTGGGCGTTGAACGTAAGGCGGCCCAGGGTCGTGTGGGCGCGCCAGGAAGCTATGTGGTGACATTAGGGGTATATGCTGGATGATGAGAGCTCGCTGATGTGGCGTTTAAGCCGAGTTGGAACTGCATTTTGCTGTGGGTTGTGCCGAGGCAAGGACCGGTCATCATAAATGCACATCAGGTTGCCGGTGAGAAATTTGTGGTTGGGGGCAGCATTATGAGGTACGTTGCTTCCTTCCTTATCTACCCTCTTCATTGCTTCTTACCGTGAGGAAGTGAGTTCTGTCTTGAGAGTCCTCTCAATGTGAGGTGTCGCGAGCGCTCAACCTTGAGAGTCGACATTCATCCTGGGCAGCAAGCTGGTGGGAGATGGGCGATGCCTTTGAAGGGCCCTGGACGAAGCACTCGGGTCACGGTCACCATGCCAACCCGCTGGGACTAGTACACGTATGCTTTGCCGCAAGTCCTTGGTTCCACTGCTGCGCAATAGAGGTCATGCAGGGCCTGCCAGCCCTTTGAACAGACGCTTACCTGATCGTCTCTAAATATTTCTGGCGGGGGACTCGGTGTTGATTCTGGCTGTGATCGTCGTCCTGTCTGCGACGTTAAATAATTCCTGAGGAGTTGCGGGGGATCTCCTTAAATGCCTCCTGATCAGCCAGATCAAACCGGGTGTAAGGCTCGTCGCATGCGAGGATAAATAATGTGCAGGGGCTGGCAGGTTCGGCATTGACTTGGGGCACAGGGGTGGGCCGGATTGCACACCTTTGGACACCCTGCTCAACCAGATGCTCAGGGCGTCGACACAAAGAGACAACTCAAGAAGGACACAGGGAGAGGGGGGATTCCGACAACTGTTCGTTGTAGCATTAATTAGATAAACAACCATTCAGCATACATCTTTGCAGGGAGTATTATTTCTATTTTTGATTATTTAGTTGTTACGGACTTGACTGACAACTGACAGACAACTGCAGATAGAGTAGTATTCTTTGCTGCATTGCCATCTGTATCAGAGTAATCTTAAAATAGATTTAACATTCCCTGTAGAATCTGACATTGGTTGAGACCTAACCACCTAATTGTTCTGTGCGAGCCGACTGAAGTTAGTTGTGTATCACAATTGGTTGTGTGTCATGCTAAGGTAGGATTTAGTGTGAATTCTAGTTTAGATCACACACACTGTAGCTCATGAGTGATGCAAGCACTAGTGAGGAGGAGTCGTTAGTGGACGACCGTAGGACTACTCGTAGAACTGCTCTCAATCGACCTTTGACTTTCCTAGAGTTAGGTCCAGGAGATGAGAGGAGACTGCGGAGAGAGGCTAGAGAGAGAACAATGGCAAGAAGAGCGAGGGTCGCTGAGGATAGTGCCAGGTCTAGGACTTCAGCTAGCACCTGTACGACCATGGCTACTTCCTCTACCATGTCGCAGGCCTCTTCACAGGCCACTTCGTCAGGAGTTAGTCAGAGTGGTTCTCGGGTTTCCATTAGCCAGAGTGCTGGCTTGCAAGTCAACCAGCAGACTCAACTCATGCCGGAGGATTATGGGATCCTCCAAGCAGAAGAACTTCAGGATGACTTGCAATGGCAGTTGGATGAAGCAGCAGAGAGGATAAAAAGAGCTATAATGAGGAAAGCTAGACTAGGTAGTAGATTCCAGGAACTAAGCAGATTGGAAGCATTAGATGAGTCAACACTTGACCCTGCGATGCGAGCACTGCGTAACTCGCTCCTGTGTGTGGCAGAGACGCAGGTTGTTCAGCAGGAGGTGTTGGCTGAACTCACTAGTTCAGCCAACACCTCCTGCTGAACAACCTGCGTCTCTGCCACAGGCCAGAAACAAATTCTGGTTGCATTACAGGCTCCTCATCCAATGATGAGGCAACCTCAGTTTGTTGTAGCTCCCTCTCCGGGTGGGGGTCCATCAATGACGCTACCGCCGGTAGGGCCTTCATTCTCACCTATGTTTGGCATGCCCCCTCCAGGTGGTTATGTAGGAACTAGTGGTCCGGTTCATAGAGTCTTAGTCGTACCATCGATGACAATGGTTATTACAGTCCCACTGTCAAACCAGGCCCAGGTTAGTGTGCAGCAACCTGTTTTGGTGGCTAGGCATCCACTGCAACAATCCCCTGGGCCAATGCAGCCTATGCAGTGGATGCCAAAATACCCTTGTTGAGTCCTAAGCCCTTCTCCGGCGACAGGAAGAAGGATGAGGACTTGGACACCTGGGTAAGGACGGTGCCTACTTATCTGAGGCACAAACTTACTAGGTCGGAGCAAGAAGTTGTAGTGGCTGCCTCCCTCCGAGAGGGGTCAGCAGCCCGCTGGTTGAATGGCCTAGTGCAGCACCAAGGCTACGGTCAGAACTTCGATGCCTGGGCCCAGGCCCAAACATTGGAAGGGTTTGTATGGTCCGTGTATAATAGGTGGCATGACCCGCAAGGGGCTCAAAAGGCCACAGACGCAATCAACAGTCTTTGTGCCAGAAGGTACAAAAATGTTAGAGAGCTCACGGATACCGTAGAACGTCTGCTCGTGGTACCTGGTGTGCGCTATGACCAGCAGGTACTCCTTACGGATTACCTTATATGTCTACCTTCAGAGGTTAGGACAAAGCTGGTAGATGAGGCCTATGTCGACCAGCACAACTTCGCTTCATTCAGCAAGAAAGCCTTAGACATAGAGGCAAAGCTGGGATCGCGCATCAGAGTCAGGGAGATGGTAGGAAGAAGAGACTACCCCAGGACTAGAAGAAGAAGGGTCAACTAATGTTCGTCGACCACGACGGTCAGGCAACAGAAGTTGACGACTTCCCAGACCTTGGGGAGGAGACAGAGCACAATAGGGCCAGCAAGACTTCGGATGGGGGAGTCGTGGCACCCATCAAAGAAAAGGCTAGGGGGACCAGGAAGAAGAAGGTAGGCCGGTCTATAGGTCAGGGCGACCAAGGCACGCCCGCTTGGGTAAAACTTGGTTTAGAGTACGAGGTGTGGAGGGACCGAGTCGATAGGGGCACGTGCATGAACTGTGGCAACTATGGCCACACGTCCCGAACGTGCCGAGGCAAGAAAATCCTGACGAGGGTAGCCTCCCCAACGGTGGTGGGACTATCTTCGAACCCTGGTGGTGCTTCTGCGAGCACTTCGCAGGGAAACACCTCAAGCCAGTAGGAGTTTTAGCCGCTCTTACTTGCGCTGAAGTGGTAACGTTGCCTTCCCCACTTCAGGCGTTGGCCAGGGCTAGTGACCCACGTATCGCCCCGCAGACACATTTAGACCCACCGACGCTCTGTTCGAGAGATGTGTCTGAGGCCCTAGAAGAGTTAGAGACTGAGTGGTCAGAGAAGGACCCCAGAGACTCTTGGGCGATGATCAATAGAGGTCCAAAGGGTGAACATTTTGTGGTAGAGGTTGATGTAGGTGGCCGCAAAGTTGGCGCCTTCGCAGACATAGGCTCTACTGCATCAGTCGTGCTTGTGTGGATAGACTGCGCTTAGGGGACCAAGTGCAGCGGCTTAGCAGAACTGTAGCTTCTACGCTGGCCAAAAAACACGAAATGATGGTTAAAGACTATGTCAAGGAGTAGTCTGTACCTTCTCCTATGGAGGGGGGGAAATAAGCCATAAAATCTCATTCCTGGTTAGCGACGAACTGCCCTTTGACATGCTTCTAGGTATGTACTACCTCGAGGTCTCGCAATCTCAGTTCGACTGGGATAGAAAGGTGCTGATTAACAAATTGCCCAATGGTAGAACTGTTAGATTGCAAAAGGCTAGCAGTCTAATAGAAAACTACGGGTGCATGTGTGCATTATCTTTTTATAACTATTATAAGCAAAATCGCGAGGAGGGCATGTATCTAGTCTTTGTCTCTGAAAAAGGGGAGGCCGTAAAAACACCCCCAGAGATAGAACCAGTCGCCGCAACATATTCAGACCTTTTTGAGGAGCCCACAGGCGTGGTAGAAAGGGAGGTGGTCCATGCAATAAAGGTTGTCCCAGGTAGTAAGGTACCTAGAGGACGAATCTATAGGATGTCTCCTGCGGAGTTGGATGAGTTTCACCGCTGGCTCAAGGAGCTCACAGAAAAGGGATGGATTTGGCCTATTACCTCCCCTTACGGTGTGCCAGTCTTATTTGTTCCTAAGAAGGGAGGTACACTAAGGATATGCATTGACTATAGGGGCCTCAATGCCATCACCGTTAAGAACGCGGAGCCCCTACCCCGCATCGACGACCTACAAGATAGAGTGCAGGGATGCCAATACTTCACTAAGATAGATCTAAAGTCCGGATACCATCAAATTGCTATTAGACCTGAGGACCAGCACAAAACCGCATTTCGGACCAGGTATGGTCTGTACGAGTTTGTGGTGATGCCCTTCGGCCTATGAAATGCGCCTGGGACATTCCAGCACGCAATGAACAAGATCTTTCATGATTACTTAGATAATGCACTTCAGCCTTTAGTAAGACTGTAGAGGAGCACATTGAGCACTTGAAAATAGTGCTAGGTCTCCTAAGACAGCACCAGTACAAGGTTAACTTGGAGAAATGTGAGTTTGGTCACACCAAGATCTTGTATTTGGGTCATGAAATTTCAGCAGATGGGTTGAGGCCAGACGATGCAAAGGTGGCCAACATTCGTGACTGGGCCAGACCTCAGACTGTTACTGAGGTCAGATCCTTTTTGGGGATGACGGGCTATTATCGTCTGTTTGTAAGGAACTATAGTACTATAACTTCCCCATTAACAGACCTAACTCGACTTGACACCCCTGGGGAATGGACAAAAGAGTGTGAGGAAGCCTGTAAGAAATTGAAGTATGCTCTAACACACTATGAAGTCCTCAAGCTCCCGGATCCTGATCAGCCCTTTGTCGTGACCATAGACGCCAGTCAATATGGCATAATCGCGGTCCTTGCGCAAAAGGAGGGGAAAAAGTTGAGACCTATCGAGCATATGAGTAAAAAGATGCCATCTCATAAACTAGCCAGGTCCACTTACGAATGTGAGCTTTATGCCCTGTATAGAGCGTTGGTTCACTGGAGACACTATCTCCTTGGCAAATTCTTTTATGTAAGATCTGACCATGAGACCTTGCGTTGGATCAAGACACAGCTGGTACTCTCTGATGCACTCAAGAGGTGGATTCAAGTAATAGACATGTATGACTATCAGCTTGATCCAATCAAGGGAGAGTACAACAAGGTGGCTGACGCATTATCATGTAGGGCACATTATTTGGGGGCCTTAGTAACCGAGTTTGGCATATCTCACGAACTCATTCGATCACTGGTGGAAGCCTATCAGCAAGATCCAATTATGTCGGAGATCATTCGTAAATTTCGTGCGAAAGATAAGGTAACTTCCGACGAATTCACGATGGTAAATGACTTGCTGTTTCTTGAGAAGGCAGGGAATAAAAGGTTGTGTGTTCCTGATAGTGAGTCATTACGTAGTTTATTTTTAGGAGAATGTCATGATGCAACTGGTCATTTTGGCTATAGAAAGACATCAACGAACTTAGTACATAGATTTTGGTGGCCCTCTATGATGCAAGATTCAAAGAAATACGTTGAAACCTGTCAGGTTTGCCAAAGGGACAAACCTAGGACTCAGGCTCCGCTTGGGTTGATTAAGCCCTTTGTTATAGTGGACCGCTTTTCTAAGTATGCCAGACTAATCGCTATGCCAGAAAATGCTAAAATTGACTACGTCATCAAACTCTTTATGGATAACTGGGTACGTGACTTCGGTTTGCCTGCATCTATTGTTAGTGACAGAGATGTGAGATTCACTAGTGAACTGTGGCAATCAACCATTGAGAAGATGGGCACCAAGCTCCAAATGACATCAGGGAATCACCCTGAGTCAAATGGCCAAGCAGAACAGATGAATCGAGTAGTACAACACCTACTTAGAAATTATATCAAGCCAAGTCAGGACGACTGGGACGAGAAACTACCTCTCGTCGCCAGCTTGTATAACAACGCTGTGCACAGTACTACAGGAACGCCTCCCAACCAACTGCACCTTGGTTGGAAACCCAGAACTGCACTTGACTTTCTGCTACCAGAAAGAGAACCCACTGCAGCACCTGGCAGCATAGAGTTTGCTGTCAAATAAGAACAGATGCTGCAGCAGGCCGTTGAGCATATCAGGAAATCTCAAGATGCAATGATCGCATCAGAGAATAAGCACAAACGACCCTCTAACTTTCAGGTAGGTGATAGAGTCTGGGTTGAGTCATCTGAACTAGGTCAGGAATTGGGCATTTCACGTAAACTAATGCCACAGTACTTTGGGCCCTGGGAGATCTTAGACATTGTAGGGGATCAACCGGATGGGCCATCATACGTGATTCACATTCCTGCGCACTTACGCACTTACCCTGTGTTCCATGCCTCCAAGTTCGCACCTTTCGCTGCCACTGATCAGTTCCCTCAAGAAGATCAATGCTGCCCCTAACCATGGATGGCGAAGTGGATATTGACGAGATCGTGGAGCATCAAGTGATGCCAGTTTTCGACCATCAAGCAGAGGCCGCCATCCTAAACCAAGAATGCAGTATCGTGTGAGATTCAGACGTCATTTGGATCCTAAAGAAGATCGCTGGTTCACACGAGAGGAACTCATGAGAACAACACCTCAAGTGATTGCAAGCTACAAAAGAGAACTCAAAGGAGGATGCCTGCAGAGTAACAGACTTCTCAGAGGACTAACGAAGTAAAGGAGGAGGGAATGCGAGGATCTGGGTCCTTGGCAGGCCTAAAGGGCCCTTGTTGCAAGAGTGCCCGCCCTAAGCGAAAGTGGGCCTAACATATCACAAGAGGCCCTTGGCTGTCAAATTCATATTTGGGGTCCAGGCAGTTGCGACGCGTCAGTTGGTTGAGAGGAACCCAGGCTGAGCAACAAAGACATTTCTATGGCCTTCTGGGCCTTTCCAAAGAATGCAGGCCTTAAGCGAGAATTGCAGCATCATACACTGACAGTTGGGAGGCCCAACCGCAAGAGGCCCAGTAGCTGCACACAAGCACAGCATCCTGGGGCCTACCGGAAGCTTCTGGGCCCAGGCCCAGCCCGGCCAGGCTGCGCGAGCAAGCCATCTCTTTCCATATAGGAAAGAGCTCTCCCGGCCAGCCTCATTCGGGCACTTGCTGGCTGGCGGCAGCGCTGCTGGAGCAATAGCTCGCTTGCTGGCTGCTAGCATTGGAGCAAGAGGCTGCGCACGTGCAGTCGTGTGGTGAAGCAGGGCGCTGCTAAGGGCAGCGCCATAGCCCAGCCTCCATAGCTGGCTGTGGGCTTGGACATACAGCGAGGCGCAGGGGTGGTCTTCGGGTGTACAACAAAAGGGAGACGTGGGAGAGAGTCAAGGGGGACAGAGAAGGATGATGATGATGATGATTTGAGGGCACATACCTAGTATTGGCGATGGTTCTGCATGGGCGACATCTTCAAGTACTTCGGGTGTTGCTGACGTCAACAGTTGCATTGTCAATTACTAGGCTAGTAGTAGTTGTGTAGGGAGTAGGCTGGGTGCCGAGCGCCAGATAGGGAGATAGAGACTGGATACATATGTTGGTGGTGGCGAGAGCAAGCTCTCATTGACATTGTCTTTCAGTGCTACGATTCTCCATTGGNGACTGGATACATATGTTGGTGGTGGCGAGAGCAAGCTCTCATTGACATTGTCTTTCAGTGCTACGATTCTCCATTGGTGTTATATTGGTGCAATGTTGTTCCCTGAACACTGTGTTACGATTTGGCTTTCAATGTGATTGTGCAATCTGAATATTGTCATCTCGCTTCCGTTCATTTTCCTTGCATATCTATATATATACATATATAGATATGTATATATAGCTAATATGCCTTCCTTCCTCTTCCCTTGTCCTTTCTTTCACTTGATCCCTTTCTCTTTTTCTTGCCTCTGTGAGGTTTGGTTTCCTCCTCCTTTTCTTTACCTCTTTGCCTTTTGGCTGTGCGCAAGTGGGTCCTTGTGACACACGGGGATGGGGGCAGCCAGCGCTCAACCTGTCATCCACGTGTCAGGCCTTGTACGTAAGATGTGATAAACAGGTGGGTCTTTCCTTCCTTCTTTTCCTTTCCTTGTTTTGCTTTTTTCTGCCTTTGCGCTCTGATTCACAGTGTGACAATATATATATATATATATATATATATATATATATATATATGTATATATATATATATCATATTGATTCATGTATGTATATATATATATATATCATATATGCAATCAGACTCCACTCTCGACTTGCTCACAACCTGCACACTTGAGAACCGATGGCAAAACCGAACTCTTCCAACTCAGAAACAACAATGACCTTGTATTAAACTCAGTCTGAATCAACTGTACAACTTGCGGCTATGGCCACCGAACACTGTCTCTACCACCAGCCTCACTTCCCCACACTCTCGCATACACGCACCTACGAGGATCACCCTGAATGTCCACGCCGCACAGACACACACACTCTATACACCCTGTCTGCACCAACAGCTGGGCGGCTATGGCCGTCGTCGTCTTCCTCTTCCTAGCTATGGCCGCCGGTGTCTCCCTCGCTGGTTCGCTATGGCTGATGTCTTCTTCACAGCCCACTTCTTCTCCAGGCACCTGCAGTCCTCCACGCACAAAATACCAAGGCAGCTCTTCCGCATGGCACACAGGCGAATGAATGGCTGGCTGGACGCTGCCTCTTTATTTATACTTCTTCGGAGGTACCCGGGCCTGCCTCAAAACGTGTGGGCCTGGGCCAAAACATGTGGCCCAGGGAATCTTCCAGACGTTTGGCCTTCTGGCCAAAACGTGTGGAACCCACAGCATGGTCCAGAACCTTCCCCACATGCAGCCCCTACCCCTGGTACTTGCTGACTGGACTTACAGACAGATTCTAGGCCTCAATAGACTCAGATAGAGACTTCTAGAACAGACTTTCCTAAGCCTAACCGTAATAATCTACAGACCTAGGGATCAAGTCCTATTGTCCGACCTACAGACTAGCCTAGGACGTAGGGCAGGTCTAGGGATCGAATCTCTGTGTCTGCAATGTCGGGTCAACTGGTTGAAACCGTTTCATGTATATATACAACTCTATATATATACAAGTGGACCCCTGCAATGACATGGGTTCTGCATCCATGTGTGGAGAGGACTGTCCCACCGTTCCTGACTGCAGGTACCCTCCGCATCCGGACACTATATGTCCATTTTGCGGCCATGGGCGCTATACTGAATGCATGCTCTTTTGTGGTGACCGTTCTTCTTTCATTTTGGCCTGCAATCGACATGCCATTTGTCGGGGCTGTATGGCGGGCATGCTCAATGCCACCCGTCGTGGCAATTGTTGCACTGAGAATGCTCAGCTAGGTCTTCCATGTGTTCATCCACGTCATCCTTGCAATGTATGTCCTCTCTGACGTCAAGGACAGACTCATTCTTGAGCCTTTTCTTACCTTACAATGTATGTCCTCTCTGACGTCAAGGACAGACTCATTCTTGAGCCTTTTCTTATCCTCTTTTGCCTTCATCTTCACTCCACACTCCATACTTTCCCTTACTTTCCCTTATCGTTCTTTGTTTGTCTGCTCTACATCTCTCCTCCCTGTGTTTATCCCCTCCCCCTTCACTCTGCCTCTTTCTCACAGCGTACAGTGGGCTGTTATGGCACACGGGGGATGGGGGCAGCTCGCGCTCAACTTCATCAACGTGGTGAACCTTGTATGTGAGAGGCACGGTGAAAGGGAAGCCGAAAGAAGAATGAGTAAAATGAATGGTTTCACTGTGCCCTTCATGTTTGTCTGGGTGTTTTTTTTTTTTT